>OY987270.1:649601-1015164 GCA_963920665.1 Straminergon stramineum | reverse complement strand
ATCCTAAACCCTAAACCCTACAAAAAAAATCTGAATTGTAGAACCCTCAATTGTACATATTAACTTATAACGTTGCATGAGTTTTCAAAAGTAGTAGTGCGATGTGTGAAATATGTTTTATTTTTTAATTCTTTGAAGTTTAGAATGCAATCATGACAATGTGATGCATATGTAGATCTTACTATCTTTGTCATTTAGGTTTCAATTGTTCTTAAGATTTACTTTATTATGGGCTACTATAGAAATGTGGATCATTGGATTATAACCTAGAGTATTTCTTCAATTTTTGTTGTAGAATGCATTGATAGTGCAAAACACCAACGTAAATATCCTAAAAGAATTTATATTATCTCATTATTCTATTACAACATTTATGGGATGACGCTCAAAATGATTTAAGCACTTTAATGTAATTTTATGTGATATGATGTGGACTACATTAAAGTAAGCATTAATACAATAAAAATGAAATGGAGGTTCTTATCATACATGCTTATACTTATGTATACGTGTGTGCATCCTAAATTGTAAACCATCAATAAATTTATCACAAACCTAAAATATTAGAGCTTAGGTAGTGTAAAATGTGATTGACCTTCAAATATAATGAGCTTTCAAATACAACAATTGCGATAAGTAGGTCATACTCCAATGATTACAAGTCCATTTCATCTCAAGACTTTTTCGTAAATGATTTTATGAGAAGGTTCATAATATCATATCTTGTAGATTATAAATTTACAATAATGATTTAATTGCTTATGTAGTTGTGTAGGCCTAGGATTTTTGAAAATCTTGAACCCCTAAAGTCTTAAGCCTTTTTTTTCTATCGAATATCATTCAAAATTGTCATTTCTATTGTGAAGAGCAAAAACATTTATAAATTTACTTTATATCTAACCATAGGAATTTGTACTAGATTAGTATAAAAATGTGTGGGAGTAATGTTATCATCTTGATAACATTAAGTGCATACATTGCATGATATTTGCATTTAAAGTAAGAAAAAAAATCTTTTCTTTTGTCTTGCTATACCTGATTCTTGGGCTTTTGATTTTCTTCACTTTAAATTTTGGCACTAACGATTTTAATTTTATAATATTTTTTGTTGAAGAATCTAGCTAATAAGCAAAGAATCTTGAATAAAAATTCAAAAATAAATCATTTAGTTGAGATCATATTTCACAAGAGTCCCCTATAAGAATGTAGGGCCTTTGAGACTTTAGGAATTAATTACTTTCCTTCAAAGGCATAGAAATCAATTAGAAATTGAAACCAATTAAATTGTTACAATCTTGACTTTGAATATCTTTTGCTATTAGCCAAAAAGTATTGTTGATATGACAAACTTGTAAAAACAACCAATGTAAAACTAAATTCCTTTTAATTACACATCCAATTGAATTCTTTGTTTACAAATCAAATGATTTTCCAAAGAAGAGGCTATTTGGTGACACTTTTCATAGTTGTATTGATTTAGTGACTCACTATATAACATATTAAAGAGATAATTTCTATAGCTTTCTTGATTCATCATGCATTGCATGCTTTGCCCGTCCGCTCATCCGCCTACCTCTACAAAGTTAAAAACACCTCTCCCTCTTGTCCTCTCCCTTGTCCGCCCGTCCACCATGGGCCGACCTCCACTAAATTGAAAACACTTCACTCTTGTGCCCAACTCTCACTCCCGCCCTCCTCCCCATCCGCATGTCTTCCTTCTACCCATTTGCCTATCTGCCCGTCCACCCGTCCGTTGTGGGCCGACCTCCACCAAATTGAAAACACCTCACTCTCGCATCCAATTCTTGCTCCTGCCTTCCTCCCTGTCTGCATGTCCCCTCTCTACCCGTCCGCCTGTTTTCTGTAGGCCGACCTCCACCAAATTGAAAACACCTCACTCTCGCATCCAACTCTCACTCTTGCCTTCCTGCCCGTCCGCTAGTCCACCTTAGGTCGAATTCCACCAAATTGAAAACACATCACCCTTGGCCCTTTGCACTTGCCTCTCCCTCCTACCTTCCTCCTTGTTCGCCGTGCACCCGTTCGTCTGTCTGCCTATTGAACAAGAAGGTGAACACCAAGGCGAACGCTCACTTTTTGAAGCAACAAACCTCTTTCAGCATTTCCAATTGGAGATTTTGGTGTTTTGAGGCGTGTAATATACCATTGGAAAGGTATTTCCAAGACCTTTCCAACCGTATATTATACGCCCCAAAATCCAAGAAACGAATTCAGAAATTGCAAGTGAAAGTTGCTGCGACTACATAGTAAGTGTCCGCCCAACTAATCGCCCGTCCGCCCATCCGCCAAGCGGACGGGGGGGGGGAGGGGGGGCGAACGAGAAGGCGGACGGGCAAACACCAAGGCGGACACTCACTTTTTGAAGCAACAAACTTCTTTGGCATTTCCGATTGGAGATTTTGGTGTTTTGGGACGTGTGATATACCATTGGAAAGGTATTTCCAAGACCTTTCCAACCGTATATTACACGCCCCAAAATTCCAAAAAAAGAATTTGGAAATTGCAAGTGAAAGTTGTTGCGACTACATAGTGAGCATCCGCCCAACTGATCGCCCATCCGCCCGTCCGCCAAGCAGACAAGGGGGGGGGCGGATGGGAAGGCGGACGGCTAGGCGGATGGGCAAACACCAAGGCAGACGCTCACTTTTTGAAGCAACAAACTTCTTTGGCATTTCTGATTGGAGATTTTGGTGTTTTGGGGGTGTGATATACCATTGGAAAGGTATTTCCAAGATCTTTCCAACCATATATTACACGGCCCAAAATTCCAAAAAACAAATTCGGAAATTGCAAGTGAAAGTTGCTGCGACTACATAGTGAGTGTCCGCCCAATTGATCACCCATCCACCCGACCGCCCATCTGCCGTCTGCCTGACTTCCTGACTGCTCAACTGCCTGTCCGCCCAACCGCCCGTCCGCATTTATCCAAGGTAAATTTGTAGACGGTGTTTTTTACCCACTAGAGATGTAGCATCCGTGGAGTCTGAACAGCTAGACGTTCAATTTTTGAACGTGATTTTGCTTGGGACGCTCACTTTCGTCAACCCTATTCAAGGCCCCTAGTCATTCCTCAATCAAACTTGTCCGAAATGACTATATTCCAATCATTCTTCACAGTCATTTAGACCCCCATTTTCTTGTAGTGTGAAATCAACACTTTCATGTATAATTTTTGTTAATGTGGTCACTGTTTTTGTAGTAGTGATAACTACTTCTTTAATTCAAAATTTACATTCCTTTTTAATTATGGGTCATTGCAAGAAAGACCATCTGGTTTTTGTAGCATTTCAAGATTTTTTCGGGAGTACTGTATAATTAGAAAAAAAAAATTTAAATGTAAAAAATATGTTTAATGCATAAACCTTTAAGAAGAATGTACCCTAGTAAGGAAAATCATAGAAAAATTCTTTGAGTAGGAGAACTAGAAAAGTGCAAAATCTCATGAAAATAGGTACTTTCACAATTTAATTTGTAAAAAAAAGGAAAATTTTTTTTCAAAGAAACTAAAAATTGGCCATTTGGGAAGACTTCATGGTGAAGAGATTTCACCAAGAGAATGATCTTGAAACCATTTTCAATGTTCAAAACTGCGCGCACAAGGGAGCCCTGTTTGCATGAATGTAGAGGACATAAAATATTTTTTTTTAAGTGATATTTGGTAGGCTCATGATTGACTAGTGTGGGAATAGACCATAGAAATTTCATCTCTATATCATTAATTTTGGGTACTCCCCAGTATTAAAAAACCCTAAACTACAAAGTGTGATAAATTAGCTAAATTTCAATTTAATTATAAATTGATTTTTGAAAATTTCTGAAAAATAAGGGATCTAATTACTATCAAGTTATCCATCTCCAATAAAAATTTCAAGTTGATTGGGTTCATACTTCAAAAGTTATAGCACGTAACAACTCCATCATTCCAAGTGTGACGCAAAATAATACTAGTCTTTCTTGCAATCACCCTTATCCACAAAAAAGAAAGGAAATTTTGGGATTAAAATTTAAAGTAATATCATCTTGAAAAATGAAAACAAATGTTCTCATCAATACATAGTGAAGAAAAAGAAGAATGAAAGTGCAAATTGTCTAACTTTGACCACATGATCATGGACTCTTTAAGTTTCATCATAAAAATAAGATCCTAAATTCTAAAAAGCGACCATGAATTCATTGCAATTCATCATAAAAGATAATACATCTAAAATAGTGGTTTACAAAATCCAAGACACATTCATGTTCATGGCTCATGCTCATGGCTTATGGATTTGTAACCTTGACATCGAAAATTGTAGAAAAGGCAAGTTTTCAACTTCATTTGGGACTGTCAACAAGCTCGACCCTTCTAAAATCTAGAGTGGTCAGAGAAACAAGTTCTCCACATCCTTTGGCTAGGCAGCAAGGCCTCTAAGCTTAAACACTCTAACAAATCTAGATTAGTCAAGGATGACAAGTTCCCCACTTCCTTTGGCAAGGCCCCCAAGCATGAACAACCATCCAAATCAAGAGTAGTCAAGAAAGACAAGTTCCCTACTACCTTTGGCAAAGCCTCTAACCTTTGACAACCATTCAAATACAAAGTAGTCAAAGAAGCCAAGTTCCCCATTTCTAATTATAAGGTTGCCAAACTTAAACACTCTCTCAAGTTTAGACTTTAGAGTGGTTAAGAAGATAACTTCTCTACTAAATTTAGCAAGGCTACCAACTTTCAACAACCATTCAAAAGCAAAGTGATTAAGAAGGACATGCTCCCCACTTTCTTTAGCAAGAACTCCAAGATGGAGTAATTTTTCAAATTGAAAGTGATCAAGGAAGACAAGCATTAGGGGAAATTTGAGGTCTCTACATGCCTATTTTAGGATTGCTCCCCTACTTGTTCCCTATGTTGTTTGGGAACAGCTAGATGCTATCAATAAAATAAATATAAAAAATATAAATAAATAAATAAAACATATTAGTTCTGAAATGCAAAAATAAGTTGAAAAAAAAGTTTTAAAATTAAATTAAATTTTTTTGACGTGGCATAGTCTCAGCTACATCAGATTGCAACAATGGTGCAATTCATGGGTTCCCCACAACCTAGGAACTTGCAAGCATGTAGAGGCCTCAAATTTCCCCTAATGTTCTCTACCTCCTTTGGCAAGGCCTCCAAATTTAAACAACCATCCAAATGTAGAGTGGTCAAAGAAGATAAGCTATCCACTTCTTTTAGCAAGGCTTCCAACCTTGAACACTCTTCCAAATCTAGTGTGGCCCAAGAAGACAAATTCCCCACTTCCTTTGGCAAGGTCACCAATCTTGAATGCCAAATCAAATCTAGAGTGGTTGAGGAAGACAAGCTTCCCATTTCCTTTGGCAAGGCTCCCACTTTAAACAATCTTCAAAATTAAGAGTAGTCAATGCAAACAAGTACCGCACTTCCTTTGGCAAGGCTCCCATTTTGAACAATCTTTAAAATTGAGAGTAGTCAATGCAAACAAGTACCCCACTTTCTTTGGCAAGGCCTCCAATCTTGCATACCAATTCAAATCTAGCATGGTCAAGGAGGACAAGTTCTCTATCTCCTTTGGCAATGCCTCAAATCTTGAAAAAACGTCTAAATGTATTTGAGTGGTTAAAGATTGGAGGACAAGTTCCCCACTTCCTTTGACAAAGCCTCAAAGCTTGAACACCATTCCAAATCCAATGTCCTCAAGGAAGACAAGCTATCCACTTCCTTTGGCAAGGCCTCCAACCTTGAACAATTCTATAAATGGAGATTAGTCAAGGAAGATAAGCTCTCCATTTCCTTTGGCAAGGCCTCCATCCCTCTCAAATTAAAAGTGGTCAAGGAAGACAAATTCCCTACTTCCTTTGGCAAAGCCTCCAACCTTGAACACCAACTCAAATCTAACGTAGTCAAGAAAGACAAGTTCCCCACTTCCTTTGGCAAGGCCTCTAAACTTGAACACCAACTCAAATTTAGTGTGGTTAATGAAGACAAGTTTTCCACTTCCTTTGGCAAGGCCTCCAACCTTGAACACATGCTCAAATCTAATGTGGTCAAGGAAGACAAGTTCCCGACTTCCTTTGGCAAGGCCTCCAACCTTGAACACATGCTCAAATCTAATGTGGTCAAGGAAGACAAGTTCCCGACTTCCTTTGGTAAGGCCTCCAACCTTGAACATAAATTCAAATTTAGAGTGATCAATGAAGACAAGTTTCCCACTTCCTTTGGCAATGCCTTCAAGCTTGAACATTTCCATAAATCTAGAGTAGTCAAGGAAGACAAGTTCTCCACTTCCTTTGGTAAGGCCTCCAAACTTGAACAAAAACTCAAATGCAAAATCTTCAAGGAAGACAAGTTACCCACTTCCCTTGGCAAAACTTGTAACCTTGAACACTCTCTCAAATCAAGAGTAGTCAAAGAAGACAAGCTACCTAATTCCTTTGGCAAGATGTTCAATTTTGAACACCTACCCAAATTTAGCATGGCCAAAGAGGAAAAATTACCCACTTCACTTGGCAAGGCCTCCAAACTTGAACATTGTCTCAAATTGAGAGTGGTCAGGGAAGACAAGCTACCCACTTCACTTGGCAAGGCCTCCAAACTTAAACACTGTCTCAAATTGAGAGTAGTCAAGGAAGACAAGCTACCCACTTCACTTGGCAAGGCCTCCAAACTTGGACACTCTCCTACATCTAGCCCGGTCAATGAAGACAAGCTCCCCACTTCTTTTGGCAAGACCTCCAAGCTTGAACAACCATCCAAATGCAAAATGGTCAAAGAAGACAAATTACCCACTTCTTTTGGCAAGGCCTCCAACCTTAAACACCGTCTTAAATCTAGTATGGCCAAGGAAGACAAATTCCCTACTTCCTTTGGCAAGGCTTCCAACCTTGAACACTCTTCCAAATCTAATATGGCCAAAGAAGACAAGTTCCCCACTTCCTTTGGCAAGGCCTCCAACCTTAAACACCGTCTCAAATCTAGTATGGCCAAAGAAGACAAATTCCCTACTTCCTTTGGCAAGGCTTCCAACCTTGAACAACCATCCAAATGCCAAGTGGTCAAGAAAGACAAGCTACCCACTTCTATAGGCAAGACTTGTAACCTTGAACACTCTCCCAAATTGAGAGTGGTCAAAGAAGACAAATTCTCTATTTCCTTTGGCAAGACCTCCAACCTAGAACATCGTCTCAAATTGAGAGTGGTCAAGGAAGACAAGCTACCTACTTCCCTTGGCAAGGTTTCCAACCTTGAACATTCTTCCAAATCTAATATGGCTAAAGAAGATAAATTCCCCACTTCCTTTGGCAAGGCCTTCAACCTTGAACACCGCCTCAAATTGAGAGTAGTCAAAGAAGACAAATTCTCCACTTCCTTTGGCAAGACCTCCAACCTAGAACATCGTCTCAAATTGAGAGTGGTCAAGGAAGACAAGCTACCCACTTCCCTTGGCAAGGTTTCCAACCTTGAACATTCTTCTAAATCTAATATGGCTAAAGAAGACAAATTCCCCACTTCCTTTGGCAAGGCCTTCAACCTTGAACACCGCCTCAAATTGAGAGTAGTCAAAGAAGACAAGCTACCCACTTCCTTTGGCAAGGCCTCCAACTTGGAACATTTTCTTAAATTTAGAGTGGTCAATGAAGACAAGCTCCCCACTTCTTTTGGCAAGACCTCCAAGCTTGAACAACCATCCAAATGCAAAATGGTCAAAGAAGACAAGCTACCCACTTCTTCTGGCAAGGCTACCAAGCATGAACACTCTCTCAAATCCAAAGTGGTTAGGGAAGGTAACTTCTCCACTTCCTTTTGCAAAACCTCTAAGCTTGAACAATTCCATAAATGGAGAGTGGTCAATGAAGACAAACTCTTCACTTCCTTTGACAAGGCCACCAAACGCAAACACCCATCTAAATTGAGAGTGCCCATAGAAGTCAAGTTCTCTGCTTCCTTTGGCAAGGCTTCCAACCTTGAACATTGACTCAAATTGAGAGTGGTCAAGGAAGATATGCTACCCACTTCCTTTGGCAAGGTCTCCAACCTTGAACACCCACCCAAATCTAGTGTAGTCAAGGAGGATAAATTCCCCACTTCCTTTGGTAAGGCCTCCAATCTTAAACACCCACCCAAATCTAGCGTAGTCAAAGAAGACCATCTACCTACTTCTTTTGGCAAGGCCTGCAACCTTGAACACCATCTCAAATTGAGAGTGGTCAAAGAAGACAAGTTCTCCACTTCCCTTGGCAAGGTTTCCAACCTTGAACATTCTTCCAAATCTAATATGGCTAAAGAAGACAAATTCCCCACTTCCTTTGGCAAGGCCTTCAACCTTGAACATCTCCATAAATCTAGAGTGGTCAAAGAAGACAAGTTCCCCACTTCTTTTGGCAAGGCCTCAAAGCTTATACACCTTCTTAAATTCAAAGTGGTCAATGAAGAGAAATTCTCTACTTCCTTTGGCAAGGCCTCCAACCTTGAACAATCACTCAAATCTAGCTTGGTCAAGAGAGACAAGTTCCCCAATTCCTTTGGCAAGGCCTCCAAGCTTGAACAATCACTCAAATTCACACTAGTCAAGGAAGACAAGTTGCCCACTTCCATCGGTAAGGCCTCCAATCTTAAACACCCACCCAAATCTAGCTTAGTCAAGGAAGACCATCTACCCACTTCTTTTGGCAAGGCTTGCAACCTTAAACACCATCTCAAATTGAGAGTGGTCAAAGAAGACAAGTTCCCCACTTCCTTTGACAAGGCCTCAAAGCTTATACACCTTCTTAAATTCAAAGTGGTCAATGAAGACAAATTCTCCACTTCCTTTGGCAAGGCCTCCAACCTTGAACAATCACTCAAATCTAGCTTGGTCAAGAGAGACAAGTTCCCCAATTCCTTTGGCAAGGCCTCCAACCTTGAACAACCATCCAAATTGAGACTAGTCAAGGAAGACAAGTTACCCACTTCCATCGGCAAGGCCTCTAATCTTAAACACCCACCTAAATCTAGCGTAGTCAAGGAAGACCATCTACCCACTTCTTTTGGCAAGGCCTCCAAACTTGAACAATCACTCAAATTGAGAGTGGTTAAGGAAGACAAGTTGCCTACTTCCTTTGGCAAGGCTTGCAACCTTGAACATTGGCTCAAATTGAGAGTAGTCAAGGAAGACAAGTTGCCTACTTCCTTTGGCAAGGCCTCCAACCTTGAACACCCTCCCAAATTGAGGGTGGTCAAAGAAGACAAGTTGCCCACTTCTTTTGGTAAGGCCTCCAATCTTGAACACCCACCTAAATCTAGCGTGGTCAAGGAAGAGAAGTTCTCCACTTCCTTTGGCAAGGCCACCAAGTTACAGCACAAACTAAGATTTAGTCTCAATAAGGTATGGTTTGAAGCAAAGTTGTGTGGTAATTGCTCAAGGAATCCAAGCCCTATTAGATCAAGAATTTGTAGTGTTGCACATGTACTACAAACATTTGATACCTTCTTTTGTAAAGTACTTGCACTATTTGTTGGAAGTATATGAGGCAATCCAATTGACTTTTGAGAGTTTTTTATTATAATTGCCTCCAATTTTGAACATTGGGAAGCTAATTGAAGTAAAGAACCCAAGTTCTCAATATGTGCTTCAAGATTGTTCAAAGCAGTCACTAGAATCAATACACGAAGTTTTTTGAAATCCAAACTTTGGTCATGTTTAGCCATAGTCCCTTGCCAAGAAAAGCCTTCAAGAATCTCAACATCCTACATTCAAAAAAGTTCATATTAGAGTGTATTACATCTTCAAATAGAAGCTTCAAATGATAATAAATTTTTCTAACATATTTTATAATTCTTGAAATAATATGGGTTTGAACATTCACTAAATGAATTTGAAAGTACATAGAAAAATATCCTATTTATATCTAGTTGCATACTTGTACCATTGAAATATTACCTTGCTTGTAAATCCACTTTCTGGTATCATGGAGGCTCTCCAAATTCTTGTATTCTTGGCAATCATTCGTCCCATGTCACGTAGTTGGTCATGCATTTCTACCATGTTCTTATATTTGACCTTCAACAAGGACATGTCAATCAATCTTTCCAATTCACCCACTGGAAGGATGCCGTCTTTGGACCACATATACAAGATTGTCTCTTTTGATATGCCAGATGGATATACATCTCTACAAAAGAAACAAGCCATGTCCAAAAATATTCCCTTTTCAACATCATTACTCAATCCATCATAGCTTATTTGCAAGGTGTTCCAAATTTCTTCATCACCATCCAAATTCTTTCCTCTTGCCATCCTCTGTAATGCTCGTTCCCAACTTCGCAACCTCTCTTTATTGTGGAGGAATGAACCCATTACTTTCAAGCTCAAAGGCAAGCCATTGCAAGCTTTTACAACATGCTTGCGTAAATCCTGAAAGTCCGGTGATAAGGAAGCTTCATCCCAAGAAAGGTGAGTGGTGAAAAGCGTTGTTGCTGCCTTTTCATCCAACAATTCAACATCCAACTTTCCAGCAATGCCCACAAATGATTTTATAGTACTCCATTCGCGTGTCGTCAGAATTATTGTAGTACCTATGCTAGCTTCAATCATATCTGGAGGTACTATATCATGCACTTGAGCTTCATCCTTGATATCATCTAGTATTAAAAGAACCTTCTTTCTATCTAAGAGCTCTTTCATCATCTTTTGTGCATCTCCCAAATTCTTCAATTTTCCATCATTTCCAAGTTTTGGTAATATCTTGCACAATATTTCAAAGGAACTTTGATAGTTTTTGCATTTAGCAACAAAGCATGATGCATGGTATGAGGAGTTTATTGTCATGTCATCAAGTATTGCCTTTGCTAGTGTGGTCTTGCCAATTCCACCCATGCCCACAATGCCAATATAATTTAGTTTCAAAAGTCTTTTGACTTTGGATAATTGATGATCTAAATCAACCAGAATTTCTTTTGGAGGTGCAATTGGTTCATCCACCTATACAAATTAAAAAATCATTTTACTAAATCTTTTTCACACAAAAGTAAAAGACTACAATTATAAACACGAATGTGAAGCTTCAAAGAGAATTATAACAAACAAATATCACTAAATGAGTTTTGTAGTTCAACAATATCATACCTTTTGGACATGGTCCGTAGTAGACTTGGAATCTTGTAAGGCACAAGGTAAACCAAAATGTGGAACCATCTCATATGAATATGTTCCCTTCAAAAATGATTTCTTTAAACTTTTGAGTCTTTCACAAATTTTGGAAAATGTTGGTCGTTGAAGAGGGTCTAAAGACCAACATTCTTGGATTAGGTTTGTGAGTTCATTGCAATTATTGGGTAGGCTTGGTCGCAAGCTCTTTGTATTGCTACCATTTTTATGTGAAATTTGATCACGAAAATCATTAAATTTCAAATCACAATATGGAACCTTTCCTGATAGAATCTCTGAACACATCATTGCAAATGACCACACATCAGCTTGGAATCGATACAATGGAGCTTTATTTTCTTCGATCATTTCAGGGGCCATATACCCTTGTGTTCCAATTGTATACTTTGATGGCTCTGGATGCTTCGGATTGGTGCAAACCTCCAATTCTGAAGTCCCATAATCCATGATCTTGAATATGCAATGAGGATCTAAATCCTTCATAGGTATTGAACTTGACAATACATTATCAGGTTTTAAGTCAAGATGAGCAACTTGCATGTCATGAAGGTAATACACACCCTTTGCAATTTGGTGCATGATTTCAATTGCAATAAAGTAGGGTAAAGGTCTTTTTACTTTCTTCAATATTTGAGACAAGTTTGATTCCATCAGTTCCATCACCAAATACATCTCACCAATTTCATTTTCTTGAACATTATGATGATTTCTCTTGTGAATCCCACAACCAAAAAATTGAACAAGATTTGGATGGCTCAAGCCTGCTAGAATGCCAGCCTCTTTTCGAAATTTCATGAGATATTCAAGATCGCCTTCCAACACTTTTGTGGCACATACAAGGCCCGACCAATTCAATTTGTATACATCTCCATAACTTCCTTTACCAATTATTTTGATTAATTCCGGTGGATTGAAATAATTGGGAATTTCCAAAGCATCTAAGTTTCCACCATCAACTCGATCCAAATTTCTGAGTCTCAACAATAGATGTTGTGCTATTTTGTAATCTAGTGAGAGTACTTCTTGAGGTACATGTTCAAGCTTCTTCTTCAATACTTCTCTATCTTCGAAGACTTGTGCATAGGTGGCTGCATCAAATTGTATAGGTAGGATATTGTTTGATTGATTTGGATGGCAAAATAAGTACATATCACTTGCTATATCATAACAACACTCAACATCTAAAAGCAACTCACGAAAAGTCTCTTTGTTTTGGAGTTGAAATACAATTGAATGACACCATTGTTCTTGTTCAGTGCAATTTTTTCCCACAATCTCTACTTTCCTTTGAAGACAACATAATTCTTCAAAGATATATTGCAACTTGAGATCCTCAGTAGCACTTGACAACATTTTATCAATCCCCTTCATTGCTAGTATGAGTTTGCCAAAAAGATGTATGCATTGATTTTTATTCAAGACTTTTGTCTTTGGAGATACTTCCATATCCTTCAACCAATTCTCAAGTCTTGGTATAATATTGCAGAGTCGTCTACAATGCTCCCTTTGCACTTGCAAGACATCCTTGTTTTTCTTGCAAAGTATATAAAATCTTTTATCAATGAGATATCTTAACCTGATGTAAAGAAAACAATTACCCCATGATAGTGAATAAATTAATCAAACAATGTTCAACAAATAGAACATAATTGAACATTATGTAGTAAGAGAATGGTCTATTGATTGAAATGAAAAAATATATTTTCCAATTTGATCATATACATAAATGTTTAAAAGAAGACCAGTTATAAAGCTCAAAGTAAATAAAATAGAAACCTATACAAACAACTTAGTAATTTGAACAACAATAAATTCTAACAAGCACTATTATGCACTCTAACATTTACACTCACCAAGTAGATAGTGAACCCATGTATTTCCAAATGAGTGTCATCATCAAGAAGCAAGCCATCCACACGCAAAAGTGCCCCATATCAATCAATAAATGGAGCAATATATTGAAATTCTACAATAGCTTCAAAACAAATCCAAACAAAATAGTTAGAAAAAATCAATCAAACATGTAAATATAGCAAGGTCCCAAGAAGATTTCAATTAGCAAATATATTATACTTCATTTCATATGGAGTCATATCAAGTCTATTAAATAGTTGTTAATCACATCTAGTATCATATAGTAACAAAATAGTTCCAAGATCCCACAATCTTATCCAAATTCGTAAGGCACAAGACAAATCTTAGAATTATAATTCTTGAATGTTGCAAGAACAATTACATTTGTATAGAATACCCCAAAGAGAAATATAGTGAATCATGTGCATGACATTGTATTTGTCTTTTAGAATTTAAGTCATGAAAAAAAAATGGTCAAAAATACACTACTAGATTGATCAATCTACAATGATCATCTTTCATTCAAATGTCATTTCAACATGTACATGTTATGATGCTTAAATACAACACCCTACAATTCAAATACATGACAATTTTGTAACTTCTCAAATATGTTGAAGACATGATAATGAATCAAATTGGAAGTACAGTGAGTCATTAGACACAAAGACATACAAAGATAAACTTTTGTCCTTGATGTATACTTCATTTCATGCACTCTCTAAGTCAAGTACAAAAAAAAAACCCATGCTACAAACATAATTTGAAAATTTGCTAACAAGAATTTTGCTAGATGATGATTGAAATTTTGAAATTCACAACAATGGACAAAGAAAATTGCATTCCAAACTATGACAAAGAAGTGAATCTTCATCATCACATTAGACAATGTTATTTAATGACCTTGCTCCAAAATCAAACTTCCTAAATTCTTAAATCTCGAATACCATGTTCATTGTCACCCATCTACAAAATCCTTATCCAACTCCAATCCATTGACATCCATTTTTCACCATTACTTAACATAAATTTGCACTAAATAGCATCAAGATTGTTTCACTAGCATATATATATATATACTATCATGGTCATTTGACTTGCATACTTTCAAAATCCATCCTTCTAAAAATTGAATCATTAACAACATAGTAGCCGTCTCATTTTTAACCATATTTCAAATTAATGACAACATAAATCCTAATAGTTGATTTAGGTTTCAATACTATATTTATTAATCTAAGACTTTTCAAAGTCTCAAAGTTGCATCACCTTTAACCAAATTGAGCCTTCTTTAATCAAAATATAGGTTATATATGTATTTATAATACACATGATACATATTTAAATCTATATAAGCTATTCATAGAATAAAATTTTGCTAAATACATGATATTCATAGTATTTAACCCCTAAATGTCTAGATTCATCCCTAGAATCAAAGATTTGAGAAAAATCGTTATAAAGTGCTATTTGAAAGCATATTTTGGATCTGGTATACAAATAAAAGTTGTAGATTTTGATTTGAAGATTCAATCTATATGATTAGATTCACCAATGCTATCATCAATATTATTTTATAATTTTTGAATGAGAAATTCCAAAATTCTTTCAAAATTTGATTACATGACAAATATTATCATTTTTTGAGTAAATTTTTTGGGAATGGATTTGAAATGAGGTTCTCTTGACATGGTGATTTTTTGAATTTTTTTTTCAAATCTATGACCTCATTTGGGCAAATCCAATTTTGAACTAAA
This sequence comes from Straminergon stramineum, assembly GCA_963920665.1. Classification (NCBI taxonomy): domain Eukaryota; kingdom Viridiplantae; phylum Streptophyta; class Bryopsida; order Hypnales; family Calliergonaceae; genus Straminergon; species Straminergon stramineum. Next base: position 1,000,391 of record OY987270.1, on the reverse strand, counting down.
ATCAATACAATTTGACCACTTGACATCCTTGCACATTTGTAATTTTAGAAAAATATGTACTCTAGTAACACCAAATCCAACCCTTAGATAGGACAACAACTTCATAATGTATCTCCACAAATTAAAACAACTTTCATCCAAGTAGCTAGGAGGATGAAACTCGATTTCCAATCTATTCATTGTCCAGAAAATGGACATCGGAGCGCTTAGGGATTAAGGTAGTCATCTTAAAGTCTTTGAAATCCCAAAATCATTCAAAAGTCCCAATCAAACAAATATAGTGTAATTCCTTCTAAAACTAAACTATTGGTATTTCAAACAAATAAATATACAAAGAGGTGTGGCTTAAAAGTGATATAATTTTTGTCAAATGATAATAATAAACGCCCTATAACTTGAATTTGATGATGAGAATTGGTAGAACATAAGATCAAAGCTAAAGAGGTTTAGGGTTCAATTTCCTTTGCTTCGTTTGCACTAATGTTCTAATGTACAAAGTGAACATGATGACAATTAATGCTTGAAGATAATGTCTCCCAATTGGAATGCCAAATCTATATCATTTCCTAATCTAAGAAGGTAAGAGATCCTAAAACAAAGGTACATACTAAATTCCTCAATTGACCAACAACAAACATTTCAAAGTAGGAATACAACAATTTAAAATTGAGTCAATCCAACTTCAAAAATTCATAACTATTTTGGTGAGTTCAAAAAACAAAAATGATGGTAGGTTGGATGTGACTTCCATTTGTATTCCATTATAATATTGGTATACCTCAAGCAATGAACACATGCTTCAATTCAAACCCTAATTTTAAATCATAGAATCTAGTACTTGTTATTGGGCTATTATGCAACTCTCTTTGTAATAACTCATGAAACAACTTACATCTACATGTGAAAAAAGAGAATTTTATATATCAAGGCAATTGCAAGAGTATCTTTAGAAGAGCTCAAATTGATCCCTCCACGTAGTATATACTAATTAATTATGTCTTACAAGGTGATGAACACCATTAAGCCACTACTATTGCCCTATTTCACTAGAATGAAATAGGAGACTATACTTGGGCCATGTGACTATTTGCACCACTTCATATGGCCAATATGTTTCAAATGAATACATTTGAAAGTTTAAAATGTATACTATTGATACATAGTGGCACCCCAAAGAATTATTATGAACAAAATTATATGAATCTTTAATTTCTTCAAATCAAGGTGAAAATTGATGCCTTGTTCCAAAAGGCAATATTTGAATAGTGTACAATAGGATTCAAAATTTATTGGTAGCTAACATCAATCAATATGAACAAAATCAATCAAGATTTTCACATGGAACAATGAGATAAATGTTGCAATTGGTTGTATCTATGTTATCCACCATGCACTCAATGAAATCCCATATTGCAATTTCAAGTGCAAGTGCTATGCTTGACATAGAATTTTTTAGGACATATCTTACCTTGTAAATGATAAGATTTTCAATTTCAAGCCACATCAAAGATCACTTGGCAAGTAGCTTCTGTTCTTGTGATTGATAAACTTTTGAAAACACCTCTCCTTTAGCCCAAAGATTTTCTTTTGGACAATAATCATCTGAAAAACGATGCAAGAATTTCAGGGGAGTATTCTATCATGGACCCACTTCTCAACATCTGCAATATTGCTTCTTTCAATGAATGTAAGATTTTGGATGAAAAAATCTATTTCTCTTCATGTTTCATCCACATCCATGGTCAAAAATTGCATCATTAGAAACCCAAAGGAAATGAAATAAGAAGCTCTGGTTCCACCCCAGCTATTCCCAAGAAAATGTAGCCAAATGTATTCAAAGTTGTCAATGTGCACATTTCTCACCAACTATTCTCCTGAGAAGTCTAAATTCTCCATCTTGTTCGCAAGTTTGTTCGTCCCTCCAGCATTGCACCTACTTCATTTATTAATCACCACAAGATGTGAGGGCATACTGTATTTAACATATTCAACCAGCCCTCTATTGACAGATGTCTCCAATACAACAACAAAAAGGAGATGAATTCCAACTCAAGTACTGCCTCTAGAGCTGCTGCACAACTGTAACCAGAACCTACTGTAGGCTACTAACCTTATTGCAACACAGGAGCCAAACACAGGAACCCAGCGAAACTAGGAACACCTATAAGAGCGCTGCCAAGATGCAAAAGTCACTCACACGACACACTAAGACGTGTTGAAATGCTTCTTCAAGTGCTACCAAAACCCAACCAAATCTCAAGCAGTATGATCAAGGGAACCCCGCTCAGTCTCACACTTGGACATAGTCCTAAGTGCACATACCTTTACTGCCGTGAGGATCCAATTGCAAGAGCATGTGGGGTTGTCTCTCTCGCTTGTCAGACACTCCAGCGACGAAATAACGCAGCAGAGAAGAACTCCTACAGGCGGGAACAACGTCACATGCATAACAGCCGTGCCTCGTCTTATCCTCCTTGTATGCATAAGCTCATACAATGCAGCTGCGGAGACGGCATAGCTCGAGCACTGCCAACAAACAGACGCAAAATGGACGCAGAGAGGGCGAAGAGAAGACTAGTTGTAGAGGCTGGGGTCTGGGGAAGTCGATGTGCGTCGCCAGTGAATGGCCAAGCGGGAGTGGAGGATGTTGGTGGGGTCGCTTTGGGCAGGTCTGGCAATTATAATACGAAGCCGCCCCACTTGCAGAACACTGTTGAGCGTGGGATCCGTATGAGCCAGCGCCAGAGCTTATCTAAGGTAAGGATGATTCCGTGTACCCATTTTTCTTACTCATGCGTTGTGGCTACAGACGGACCGAGAGCTGAGACCCCTTGACTGAGTTGCTTTTGAAGTACCGTGAGTGTGAAAGAAGCCATCCCTTAGCTCCATTTCTGCACAAGTAAAACAACATAAGTTACCAGCAAACAGTAAACAAGCTAAGCTTACTGTCCAGGGGCCAGGGTGAATAGACCCCCTTGCTCCAGTCGTCCCCAAGGGAGAACCCTGAAACTTTTTTATTTGTCACGCATGATAAAAATAATTTGCAAATTTGGAATTCATATTTACAATAAGAGGCCCCAAATTAGCGTGGAGAGGTATATAAGATAAATTAATGAAGCACAAAATAGGGGGTCTTTTTTTTACATGCACCCCTGGATTGACTTGGGGAGACAAGCGAGGGGGCCAATCCACCCCAAGCCGATTGGGGATGGATGAAGTGGATGAGGGGGGCCATTCCCCATCCATCCACAATTGTCCAACCTCCGACCTCCAACCAAGTCTTCTTTTTTCATTTTTTACAAAGTGCCAAAGTAACGATATTATATGTTATAGTAGTTCTCCAAATTACAACATTCATCCACATATTGGATGTATAATATGGTTTTCATCCACAATTTGGCAATTTCATCAAAGTTTTTTGATATTTTTTTTGGCATTTTTTAGCCAAATTATTTTTTCTAGTACAATTTGGCACCAAAAAGCTAAAAAAAAAAGCCCTACCTCCAACCTCCTTGTTCACATCCAACCTCCCTACTCCCCCTCCAACCTTGACTTGTTCTCTTGCCACCTTCTCAATTTAAAACTTTAGAATGGAATTTTGTGTTTTCAAGGACATTTACTTTGATTTCCCTCTAAAAATTGGAAAACTCGTTGCACCTTACTAGCTTCATAAAGTAATTACTCCTTGTGGTTTCTTTTCATAACAAATCATGCTTTTTTAAATTAATAAATCTATGAAATTGAGTCCTTCATGGCTTGTCATGTTGCATAAAAATATGTAAATGTAATAAGAAATTGTGCTTGCTTTCATAAGTTAGTGATAAAATAAAAACTCATGAATTTTTAGTTGAAGGGAAGATAAGTTGTTTTTCAATACGAAATTTCAAAAGAAAGTTTTCGTTTTGTTTCATATAAATAAAACTTCCTATCTTTTGGGAACAATATTTTTTACACTTTGAGTCTATGTTTTGTTTTTTCAATCAATTATATCTAAAAGAAATGGAAAAAAAACTTACAATGGAAGTGTTGGGATGTCAGAGGATTCATCTTATAGACATTTTTATTTATTTGCATGTCATTTTATTTACACTCAAATATTAGCCAAAGGTTATTTTTGGAATAATTTTGAAATAGGGATTGTAATCCTTTAAGACAAGGTAGTCCAAATTTTCCAAGTAGTAGAGATGTGTAGAAGAATAATTCAATGAAGACTTTCAAAAAAAAGTTGTAAAATAAGATTCATAGATCACATCCATATAATTCTATCAATTGCTACACTAATTGATTTTTTAAAATAAAATTTAAAACCAAAAATTGATAATTCTTTCTAAAATACATTATAAATTGAATTCTTGTGATTTTTTTTGTAAAATATTTTCCTTCAGTTCAATATTCTAAATTCTAATTCCAGTGATCTTTTAAGATTTTGTTTTTTACTTATTTCTTCAAATCATTTTTGAAGGTTTCATTTTGTAAATTGAGAAGATTAGTTTTTGAGGTCAAACATATTTATAACCATTGAACTATAGTAGATTTTCAAAGTGAAGTTGTGAAAATCTATACCAAAAAAATGTGGGAATCCCACATACGAATGATTATACAATTTATTAGAGAGATGAAAAAAGAAAAACCAATGATTTTGTTCATTTGAGATTTGTTTGTGTTTGTAAATTGTTCGAAATTTGAATGTATGATCATTTAGGGGTTTAATCCCAGATAAATCTTCGTAGTCCAAATTTTTTAAAATTTTAAAGAATCATAGCTTATGTACTCATTAAAGTTTCTACAAGTTCTTTTATATGTTCCTAATTTCATTACAAATCTTGTTTCAAAATAATCATTTAAGTAGTAATTGTAGAATGAGCACAAGGTACACTAAAAATGAAGTCTTTCTTCCCAAGCCATTGAATTGCTTGTAGTTTGAAAAATGTCTAGTATAAGAATGCCCGGATTTGAAATTTGAATAACTAAAATAGACCTATGGCAATTGAAATGAAAACTTAAAGACAAAAATTATAGAAGTCATGATAAATCTAATATGATAAAGAAAGATCATGCAAAGAGTACAATCAAGCATTCATTAAATTGTTTGTTGGGCCAATTTTGTGGTTTGGATTGAGAATGCCTTAAGGTCCCACCTTTGCAACTCCAAGCTATGAAGGGGTAAATTCTAAACTTCAATTCAAGAAGAGGGCACCTTTGTGAATTTGACTAGCTTGCATGCAATCAAGCCTTGTTGTCATTCCAAAAAATATAGAAATTGAATAAGAATTCAAATGAAATCTTAGACAAGATGTAAAGTAGGGATCAAAAAGCTAGTTCTCGCAATACCAATACTATAGAAAGTGACATTTCATGACTTTTAAGTAAAAAAAAGGATAAATTTATCTTCAATTTTCATTTTCTCTTCATGAATGTCTTCATTTTTCTCAAGATTTGAATATGATCCAAATTTTGCTTGAGATAAGTGTGGGTAACACTTAGACATGAAATAAGTGTAGATTAGATAAATACTCAAGAGCAAAATGACTTGAGAATGTCATTAGGTGATTGCAAAAAACACTTACAAGTTTCATTGTGTTTTGATTTTGGAACACTATAACTTTTGAATTATGAATCCAATTCCCAAAATAGAAAATCAATTTCTGGATATATTTCTTGTCATTGTATCCCTTATTTTTCAGAAATTTTTTAAAATCCTTTTATATCTAAAAGTCAATTTTATTAATTTGTCACACTTTGATGTTTAGGGTTTTTTTATGCTATTGAGTAGTTTAAATTAGTGATTTTCAGCTGAAATTTCTATGGTATATTAGTTTAGTAGGCATACATGTGTCTACCAAAAGGAATCTAAAAATTCATTATTTTATATCCTCCACATTTGTACAAATAGGCCTCTCTTGCACACACAATTCTAAACAATAGAGATAGTTTTGGACTCATTTATTTGCTCAAATCTCATCATCAAGAAGTCCTTCCAAATGGCCAATTTTTAGTTTTGTTGAAAATTGCTTTTCTTATTTTCTACAAATTAAAACGTCAAAGAATGTATTTTCCAAGACATATTTTGGGGCATAGAATTCTAGCAAAGAAAATACATAGTTTGACGTTTTATCAATCTGAAGCTATAATAAATGTTTTATCAAATACATAGTTTGATGTTAAACTTTCAAAGTCTTCACAATCTGAAGCTCTAACTGAAGCTATATAATAACAAGCTATTACGAACTGATCCAGTCAGTCTTTCCATGAAGCTGAAAAGACGATCCAATCAGAGTCTAGCTTCTCATGTTTACATCAAACCAGCAAAGCTAATATCAAGCTTGTCAAAATGTGCCAGCACTCTTTCGTGAAACATGTACCTCAGTTTGTCATGAAATATGGAAAGCTTGTCCATCTGGTCAAACCAAAGGATGGAATACAGTCACTATGCAGCTAAAGCTGCCTACCAAGCGCGAACACAACAACACGGTCGACGAAAATCAAAGAAGAGTCCACTTGTGCAGGCACTTCAACATTGGTATCGGATCATCCAACACCGATGTAGAGAAAAAGATAAGCAAGCAACGAAAAGTTCAATTGGAGAGTGGAGATGGACTTGCCTTTGAAGCACGCATATTGAAGAGACGAGAAGCTTCTATAAAGTCCAGTGCAAATGCACTCAGTCTTCTGTGACGACAGAAGTGTGAGAGTACGGAATAGGTGGACGCCTCGAGCAAGTGATCATCTGATCAGTCCCACTGACCCTATGACTGCAGCTATTGACAATGACTAGCAGCTCCCGAGGCACAAGCCACACAACTAGTTATTCATTGGACACCAGGAACAGCTATGGTGCAAAAACCTGTCCATCTAACTGATGTTACAAACGTCTACAACCGAAGGGCTTGGAAAAAGCACCTCGAATACCTCTGTGCCACAGCACAATAGAGTTCTATGAATGCACCCTTGTCTACCAATACACGAGAGATCCATTTGCAACAAAACTGGTGCATTCAGGAGTATATGGCGAAAACTAGACAAACGAAAGCAAAAGGGAAGAGTGACAATGAATGAAAGTATCTCCTGTAGCAAGTCCGTCAGGCTAAATATGAATGGCCCGCTACCGGAATTGGAAGTGCCCCAGAAAGGAAATGGTTTATCGACAACTAACAAATTACATCCTATCCAGACGAAGCTGAGAAATTATTCTTGTTGGTGACTTTGATCGTGCTCGATGAAGTAGAGAGCATCCTCCTTTGTGATGACATCAACACGGCTCACCCGATGCTTGTGTGTCACTCCATACACTCTATCTGCAACTTTCACCAACTCCGGCCGAAAAGTAGTTGTGATGAATTGGGTGGTGCCCGCATCAGCCTGTCGCTTGATCATGTCTGAACAACAGGTTAAGGAGAGCTGCTGGAAATGGGCCTAAGCAAAGCGCATAAAATCATCAAGCAGTTTACAAAGGAAACAATGCCTGCTCTTTCAACTTGAAGATATTCAACTTCATAGAACAATTAACTACTGTAGAAAGTCAGCAGGTCACAAGAGTTTGAGTAAGACAAAAAGAGGATACTACCCACGGCCGTCCTATACTGAGGATCAAGCGCAGCATCAATCTCATCGAACAAGTAGAAGGGTGCGGGATCGCATCTTTGAATCGCAAAAATGAGTGTCAGAGCCACCACCGTCTTCTGACCTCCTGAAAGCTGCTTCATTGACTGCGTCTCTCCTTGTCCGGTAAAGGACACCTGCTCCATGGACGACAGACAATCTAGTCACGTTCTGGGGGTAGAGAGAAGATACTTGAACTGAATTATACATCAGATGAACCGCCACTTACAGCAACTCCCCGTGAGTATTGCTCACCTTGACCTTAACACCGACGTATTTCTCACGCCTCGCTTCTTGATCATTAGGAGGCCCCTCTTCATCGGGGTCCTCTTCCCCTGCTTCGTCTGCCTGTAGGTGAATAAAGGTCACAGTTAATCATGCAAAATAAATGAAGCGCGAAACCAACAGCTAGATTTGATCCCTACTGCAGATTTGAGTCACACTGCATAACAAGCAAATGGGGGGGTAATACTACAACCTAGGGTGATGTTTTCAATCCATAACTCGGAAGATCTAGAAAATGTAGAGTCCTTACTTTACGTTTTGTCATCATCACCAAACTGCCATGGCCACCGGGCACGAGCTCACTAAACGCTTCTTTGAAGAATTTGGCTACTCCCTTGAAGGTCCGCTCAATAGATTCATCTTTTCGTAGATCAAGAACAGATATCAGTTCTCTAATTTTCTGCAAGAACAAGCAACAATTGCGGGTCCAACCAATCATTCAATATTCTAGTGATGGTGCTTGCTTATCGTCATCGTAATATCTGCTTCCAATCTACACTTCACGAGTTCCTTAGAGAATTGCAAGTCGACAGCACAAGAGGAATAAAACAATAAAAATTGTCAAGAAGGCAACACAAAGCATGACCTAGACCAGTTGCACGACCCCTAAACTAGATAATCTACAGGTATACCTCATCACCACTATCAAGTTCAGCCTGCCGTTTGTGCAGTTCTTCACGCTGCTCTGTGAAATTGACATATTGGTCCAAGGCCTTCTTGTTCACATGACTGTAATTCTTCAGCTGCTCGTTGCACTTGTGTAACATCTTGTGCAACTCTTTCAGATTCTTCTTCTGATACCTGGAAATGAAATTGTTCCAGAAAATGAGTAGCCGTCAACCAGGACACTTCAGACATGCACTCTTCCTTACTAGAGTTACGAAACTACGACACATACAAGCATCATATATACTGCAATATAAAATGCAGGAAAGAACAAAGATTGGACAAAGATATGTCGTGGGACAGAGACCCTACAAGAATGCAAACACAACACAAAAATGGTGAATTACTTCTCAAATGCATCAGAGGGCAAAGATCCCAAGTCTCGAATTTTCTTCATCAAGTCTTCACGTTTCGCATGGAGTAGATTCCGCGTATTCAACAACTGCTCCAAATCTTTAGATTCATCTTGCAAAGTTAATTCATATTTGTCCTCCAAACCCTGCAATTATACAGAGGCAGGCTGTTTATGAACCAAGCTCTACCCAGAATGCACATACGCATGTGTGGCGGTAAAGCGTAATTGAATGAAAACAAGACGTGAGGGTGCAGAGATCTTGTCCTTCACACCTTCAGTTGTTCAGCTCCGTTTTTAGCGTCTCGTATTTGTTTTGAATGTTTGTCAATCTGATCAGCTACCGCTGCAATGCCAACAAAAAGCGTGAGACAAGCGATTCTCTGCATAGAGCAGTGAGGGAAGGTCAGCATGCAGTGAGGTAATCAAACAGGAACACCAACATGTGATATTCTTTAGACACACGCATTCGACCATTGAAAACGCTACTTTCTCACCACTCTGACACCAGATATTGTTCGATAAGAACCCAAGGTAAACGTATGCAAACGTGAACTAGTCCACATGACTGACAGATAGACCACACTATTGAGCAACATACTACACACTGGTGCAAGAGCAGAAGGATCAAGTAAAAGCTGTCACAATGTCTCTGATACATACACTTCAGCTGACGGACAGCCTCATCTACAGTGATCTTAGCTTCCTTCAGCTCTTGTTTTCTAAGATCCACGTCCTGCATAATGGTCTGTGAGTCAGATTGCGCTAGCTGAGCCTGCAGTTCCTGTTGCCTCTTCACAAGATTTGTAGATAGTAGCGTCTCCAACTCACTTTTCCTGGATTCAACCTGCACTCAAAAAAATATGATAGGAGCTTCTTTCGATTAAAGAGAGCATACTCAAAACAAGCTTCGATCTATCAACTTTCATGCATCAACTTATCTCAATGCCAACCGAATGCCCAACACTACACAGTATTTCTTGGTTTAGGGTTACAAACTCTGTATTCCAAGAAATTCGACTCCTGATCCTCTTGTATGGGTATCGGATTGACACAGCTTCTGCACACTCATTATGTCTAAGTCTTGTATGTATTCGTTCACGGGCATATTAGCTACCATAGAACATTAGGCCCCTTCTGAAATTGAATTTGGATAACAACGATTGCTCATTCATGTCTAATGGATGGTTATTACTTGATTATACTTGTATCTGGACAAAAGGTATTGATGAGCAAGTTGGCACATTTCAGTTTCAATACTTAGTGAGATTAATGCATCCACGACAACTACATGATTGTCAAACATTAAAATCAAAGAATGAAAGAAGCATCATACGTCCATCCGACGGGCTTTGCACTCAATAAGCTGCTCCTTCAGTTGGGTGATCTCTGGATTCAAGGAAGATAATTGCCTCCTCTGTTCCGGTGTCAAAGAATCAATCAATTCAGTCTCCATCTCAGCTCGCCTAGACGATATGCCCGCTGTATGAGCGTCAACTTGATTATGAGCCGTAGCAAGTAACCTTTTCTGCATATTAACAAGCAGTTTTCAGAATTTAGCATACATGTGCTCGGAGACTTCAAGTGGTACATTTGCTGTCACATCAAGGATACAAAGTCGAAAGGAACTATAGAAATGGTCATCGTCGGTTTGATAGAGATATGCGAAAGGGAGATTTCAGATATTACAGTGCAAAACAGCCTACCGTCCCGCTGATATCAAAAGTAACTCTCGACGACTAAGACCAGTAAATTGGGTACGAGCATTTATGATACTTTAAAATGAGGTTCCAAGACAGGATCTAGCAGGTCCACATATGCAACTAGCACGAACTTAAGAGATAGTACATTATACCTTTGCCTCCAACGCTTGTCGAGTGGAACTCTCTTGCTTCTTGAGAGCAGCAATATCAGTCCTCAGCTGATCTGCTTGTGACTTGTGATAGCTTAGAGTGGCATTCATCTTCTCTTGTTCACTGACAATTGCATTAATTTTAATTTCTATACGTAAGAAGTGTCAAGGTCAATCGAAATACACTTACAGCCCGGAATCAGGGAATACGATTATACAACAGCAACAGAATACTTCTCCGAACTTCGCTCGCAGTAGCGGATACAGACAAGCTTCGTACAAAACTTGAGAACTCAACTAAAGAAAACATCAGCTACAGCAGAAATGGAACTGAAATAATGACATCGAAAGTAAAAAATGTATCAAGAGGATATCTTGCAAGTCCGATCTCACTTGGGTGAGTTCCTGTTGCTTTACATTGACAAGCTTGTTGTTTTCACGGATCGAAGTCATCAGTTTCAGCTTTGACCTTCTGTAGTCGTAGAAACCACCAGTCATACCTCCTTTCTTGCTTACTTGATCCCCTGTAGACAGATAGCAACATTCGCCAGTCATAAGCAACGATTATCAAAGGAGAAAGGGATTTAAAAGGTGACAGAAAAAGCAGACTAGTTAAGATCCATAAGCTTACCAATTAAGGCACACATAAAACTCGCCAACTAACTACATTAAACACCACTATTAATGTAGGAGGATCAACAGAGTGGAGGGGCTTAGGGTCGACAAAAAAGAGAGCTGTAAAATGGATTGCCATTGTTGGGCTGGAAATTGAACCAAGCGTTAATCACTCATTGGTACAGATGAAAATTTAACTCTGAATTCAAAATTACAAGAAAACGCCACAAAAAATGTGAAGCAAATGGCAGACAAGCAATTTACCATCTAATGTAATACAATCAACATCAGATGACCGTGCCACAGTTGTTGCCACCTCAAGATCCCGACATATTACAGTCCCTCCAAAGACCTGCAAAACGTTCGACGACGGAAGCAATATCCCTCAAATCAGATATTTCTTTTGAAATGGCCTAAATATAAGTTCCACAACCAATAGAAGAGGAATGAGAAAAGAGGAAAGAGGAAAGAGAGAGGGAACAAAGCCAATGATCTACTCGTGATCTACGAAGTGAACAGTACTGACCTGGGCAAACGCAGGGCCAAACCGAGTATCATATTTAAGCTTCCTCAAGAGAGGAACAACATCAGGACCGGTGGGATAAGTCACCCTTGAAGCTCTAATTTGATTCAAGGGCATGAAAGTGACCCTCCCGCCCTTCTCAGCAGTCAAATACCGAATGATTCTTGTTGAGATTTCATCATTGTCAACCACTACATGGAACAAGCTGCCACCAAACCAAGATTTCATTTCAGCGCACACTTCATGCTTCAATATACATTAAGTTGTCCAAAAACTTTCCAAGCAGAAAATGTTGTCAAGTCGCAGAAACCCAATTATGAAACTTCACGATACCTGTTGCCTGCTGTAACCTCGAGAGCAGTGAAAAACTTCTCCTCACATTCCAAGAGTTCAGCGAGGGGACCATGGACTCCTGTAATGTTGTGGTCTCTAATTATTCTACGCACTGATGCAAGACCCCGGCGGATGTCCTGCTCATAAAGGTACAAAACACACAATTACACAGAAAACATTACATAAATCGAGAAATTAGAGAAGTTCAAAGAATGTGAGACGGGTAGGCACTCAATTTGCATGAGCAGACCAAAATACAAATAAAAGGAATACGATCAAGCACTTCTTAACTATAGTAATCAGAGTGATTCAGGTCAAGAGATTTATGAACACAGAGCGGGCAAAGACAGGACGCCGAAAAAAGACAGGAATTTTGAGAGAAGAGGACCAAAACGAGGGCATGCACTCACCCCTGGAGAAGCAAGGTCCATACTCTTCTCCGCTTTAACAATTTCAGCCTTTAACTTCTCGACTTCTCGGTTCAAATCATTTTCTTTCTTCCAAAGCACTCTGCAGATTCATTCAACCAAGTTGATCGAAGATTAAATCATGGGAATTTAAAGTCAATCCCCTGCTTTGAATAGTAATATTAGTATACAAAAAGAATCGTTATATAAAATGTTCAGAGTACTTTCATATCTAACTAAAAAGCAGTTCCGCTAAATGCCAAAACAACATCAGAAACGTCCAAGAGAGTAGCACTTCATACTCTGCGGCAGAGCTTGACCTGTCCTCCGGATGTCACATTAGTCAACCTCAAATTATAGGTTGTTGAAGTTTACTTTATATCAACTATCGCCAAAATTAAAACTGTGTCACAATTGAGCTAGATTCGTTATCTTTAAGTTTCAGTATCTTTAAGATTCACTTACTTTCGATTCTCCTGGAGTTTATCCCTCTCAACCTTAATGGATTGAAAATCCTCACGGCATTTCGCAGCTATCGCCTCTTGTTCATTCATCTCAGCTTCACGAGCTTCGACGTTTCTCCTTTGCTGAGCATAGTCCTCGTTAAGGCTATTGGTTTCCAACTCTAATTTGGTGATCTGAAAAGCCACAAAGTTCGGACTTAGTTATTTTGAAAATTGAAAACTACACAATAAAATACAATAAGATGAATTTGAGGAGCACACAAGTAGCACAAAATATAGCATTCACAGGTATCATCATCATTCATACAAGACGATCATGGTTTGGAATACATGCCCCACATACTTCATTAGAAAATTTTATTGCCACATGCGTCGGATAAAAGTAAGATATATAAGAGTGACCTAAATAAAAGTTTGTAAATTGAGAAATTCAGAGACATTCACTGGTTCCCCTGATGAAACGATCCCCAAAATATTCGTGTACGGCTATTAAGGTGGCCGCACTGTTAGACTGCTTCTAATTAAATGAATTTGACTATAACTTGTCGGCTGAAAATAGCAAAATCAGCTTCATTGCGCAGGATGACCACGCAGGTGGTCAGACGAATTTCAGTGCTAGCACATTCAGTTCTAATCCAGGATTAGATAACAAATGAGGTCAGAAACAATCATGTTAGCATTTCCCACCTGCTCTTTCACGTCCCCCATGACACGCTCGAAGTCATCAATCTCTTTTTGAAGCCAACTATCCCGATCCTCTCTGGTTCGGAACTGGGTAGTCCTCCCTTGCTTTTGGTAGAGGATACTAAGTTGTCTTTCGCGATCTGCTATTCTGGATATTGCAACCCACGCCTTAGGTGCAAAAATAGAAGAAAATAACCAAATATCAGGAAGTATGTCATACAATGAGGGTTCTTACACATAAAAAAAATAATCTGCATCATTGCCACATGGCGAAGGAATCTCTCGATCACGACATATAGTACCGAGACAAGATACATTCTAAATATGAAATATAAATAATAAAATAGCTCAAAACTTACTGTTTCAGTATGGTCTCTTCTTGAGCCATGAGTTGATCGTAGATTGGACTAACTTCATCAAGGTTTTTCCTGGACTCCTCAACTTCTTTCTCTATTCCTCGAAGTTCTCTCTGAACTTCCACCTGGTGATATCACGACAAGCACTTGTCATTAAATAAGAAAGGCAATGGTCGTAACAAGAGGACTTGACACAATGCAAAAGAAGAAACATAGCTTCAGCATCCACAATGTTCACCTGATACTAAATCCCACATAAAATATTGAGCCCAGAATGATCTTCTTTCCTTGCTAATTAGTCGAGTTAAAACAATTGAGTGCTATATCCAGGAGTCCTATTATCGAAGTGCTTCAAACTAACCTTTGTTCGTGCTTCTGCTTTCATTCGCTCTTCGACATCCTTCACATCCAATTCTTTCTTCGCGTACAATTTCAAAGCTTCTGTTTTCTGCCGCTCTGCAGCTTCTTTCTCTTTCAACAAAGACTGCAACTCTTTGTTTAAAGTTTTCAGCTCTTTCTCCAAATTCTTGGATTTTTCGTGAGCCTCAACTACAGTGTTGTGCATTTCACTTGACTTTTCAGAAACTCTTGCGCGAGACTCTTCAATCTGTACAAGCGGCCACAAACGCGTAATTTAAGCACAAAAGATATACCCAAGAATATTATACCTACTACCAATACATAGCATCTCGCTCATGATACTAAAAGATTAATGTTGCAGAATTGACAGCGACAAGAAAAGATCTGAGGACATCAGAAATGCTGCAACTTGTTAGCTTCTCGACACACGATAGGGATCTACATGGGGGCAATTACGAACCTCCTCAAGTTTCTGCCTTGCATCGAGGAGCTCCTTCTCAAAGATTGTGTATTGCAAAGATCTTCGTTGCTTGTCCAGTAGCTGATACTTCTTGAGCTCTTCCTTCTCTTCATCAAGCTCTTTCAGTCTCTCCTCAATGTACTGTACAACCTCTATGATTTGCTTTCTTCGATTTTCTGAGGGTTTACATAATGATCGTCATTAAGTACATGCTCGCAATTACTCTGACGCAGGACAAATCAAACAAAATCCAACGGCAGACGCTATATTAGTGCTCATGATCACCTAGAACGCAAAAATTAGTATTTTAAGGTTTCTACATCTTCACTTCAAAAAGGTTGCTACAGGATAATATAATGCTTGCCAGTATCCACCATGATCTTCAAACTCTCCTTTCTACGTTCTTCATACACACGAGTGCCTCCAATCTCCTTCAACAAATCAAGACGTTCATGGTCCTTCATCAATGTCAAAGAAGCAATCTGCAAACATGAACATATTCCACAAATCAGATCGTAGCAAGAAAGTAGGACTGAAAAGCTTCATACTGCTCAGAGTATGGTCCACTTCCCAAGAAGTTGCAGAAGTATGGTCAAATTCTCAAGAAAATTGCCACTCAACATAAGCTAGTACAAGGGAAACAAAGGACCAATTCTCTTGGATAAGTACGAAAGTATACTCTCAATCGCTTGCTTACAACTCTCCATATACCAAAGACTACATAGCAAATGAACTGAATAACGAAATGATACCTTTCCTTGCTGCACAACATAGTAGGGATTTGACCGAGAAAATCCAGCACTCTCTAATAGATTCATGACTTCCGTTTTTCTGCAGGTTTGAAATAGCTCGATTAAATCAACCCCTCAGAAAAAACACGACTTAGAAAATGACACAACGTCACTTAGAAAGATGAGCATAACTGCTGGCAGAACAAGATAGGATGATAACAAGACATTGGAAAGTCAAAGAGGTAATGATTTTTCAGAACAAGAAAGATATAATAATATGTGCCTTAACAAAAAGTTAGCAAAACTAGGGGGAAAAAAACTCAAAAATTGACAAATAAAAAGCAGATGATTGAATGGAGTGAAGGGCTTCACGAAGACACTGGAGCTAATCAAATCATACGTGATGTGCTTCTTGTCAAGAAAGTATTCATCCTTCTTTACGCCAATTGACCGTCGTAATCGCACTTCCTCTCGGTCAACCTGGTAGGGCAATCAGATTCCAAGGAAGTCCAGTTAAATAAGTGGCAAGTAGAATACCTGTAAGTTTCATTCCATTGAATTTCCAGAGGGAAAAAAATTCAAAAGTAGAAACTACACTCCTCGATTTGTAACTGAATCGTGGCGATAATTTACGCACAAATGTGTTCTCGTGACCATCCTATCACACTAATCAATAGAACAATGACATTGATAGGTGAAGAATAGCAAGTATGGGAAAGGCAACGTACAGGAATGCGATTATCACTGTTGTCGAACACTATCTCCACAAATGCGGACATAACCTGATGTCCAGCACCTTCCTGACATACAGAAACAAAATGTAAGCATCAGCTCAAGAGAAAAAATCAACATGATTTGAAGAAATATACCATCTAAAACATCCTATAGAAAAGATATATGCATATTCTTGCCTCAATCTGTTCGATAGAATCATTTTCATCAACAATTCCAATAAATAGAACCCATTTATTTCAGCGAAACACGAGGTAAATTGACGGCTACATCAAACTGGAATCTGAATTGATCCTATTTGACAAAGGCTTCTAAAGGAAGGAGACTACAACAAAAAGGGTCCTAATAAGATACAAGAATTTGAAAGGTAACAAGAGATAAGAGGAAATAAAAGACGAAAACCACAACATCATTAGAAAGACATGAAATAAAAAGCAGATTGTGACAAGGTACGAACATGAAGCAGGGCCTGCCTATCCTCAGCTCGCAGATTGTGAAACAAGTCGCTGAGGACAAATCTGATAGCTGAGCATCCAATGCAAATATCACAAGCGAAGTTTTTATCAGGATGTAATTAAATTCAGCACTGAACTTGCTTAAATTCAATGAAATCTTAGGGTAGCAGTTTCTCAAGCAAAAAATTAGGATTGCACAAGGGTTTGCCCAACAAGAAACCCTTTCGTCTGTCAAGAGGAGACTACATCGAAGAAACTTGGGGTTTACGTGTACTATGCAAATCATTTAAAATAGACAAGCTTAAAATCTCCGAAAAAGAATGCGAATCACTGGCAGAATTACGAATAAGAGTGCTTCTACAGGGGACACAGCTTCGCGGCTGGATTAAGAATGTGCTAATACCATGGAAGAAGTTGGTCTTGCCCGAGCCATTTGCACCAACTGGAAGAGCAAAAATACAATGATAAGCAATAGTCAGAACACCACCAATAATAATAATCCAGAGCAAGAACAGTACAAAGAGACTTTAACAACAGCCAAGCCAAGAAGTTTTGCACTCGACTAGTTCCAAACTAAATTGCTAGACCATTTCAGGCACTATGAAGTACAAGTATCAGCCCTCACCGACACAGTTGTGCTTGGAGCTAAACTCCTCAGTTGCAACTTGCTCCTTGTAGCTCTTGAAGCCCTCAATGATTACCTGAAGTTAAGAAGGTATCCACTGAGCTTTAGCATATCGTTGCAATAGCGCAGAGGCTCTTGTGCATGAATGATTGTGTATCTCAGAAGCAAAACAAGCGTGTGCAAACAACAAGTAGATGAGACTAATTTCTCTAAGTATTTATCCACCACAATCAAGAGCCAGTTTATTCATCAAGGCAAAGGACCGCATCCATCAAATCTTTCCAAGAAAATTCCCACAGCTTGGAAAATGAAAAATATTAGCTCGACACTTTCGACAGTTTCTATCTGTTCTCCGGGTGTGCCACAACTATTTTCAACCCCGGGCTTCTAGGTGTTACCAAGGGAAACAGCGAAACCGTTTATTTCAATTACTAAATGTTTGATATAGCATTTTTCTACTACAGTACATTTTGATATTACTTAATGAACTCTATTAAAAATACTAGGAGAAGAAGGGAGTCTCTTCTTTTCGCATAAGTTGTTAACAATTTGAAAATAAAATCAACCTTAGTAGAAAAATTTGATACAAAATAATTAGTGCAGTGTAGCAGGAAACTCGCACCACTGAGCTGAATAGACAAGAAATGAGACCGTCAATTAATCATGTCCATTTAATTCAAACATAACGTATCCAATGACGTTAATCCAACTGTATTAAGGCAAGATGAGCAACTGCAGGGACATCTCTAATTTCTTCATCATCAGCAACCGAGCTTCTAGAAATTTAAACACCAATGCAACGAGAGACTCGCTCTAAAGTCCTGGAATCTCTCGTCACCATTAGATTTATAAAAAATTAAGCCGCCATACCTGTTTGATATACATCGTGGCAGAGCTAATATGCCTCCAAACCTTTAAATAATCCCCAAACCTCCAGTGATCATGTTACCACAGCCTTCACTCGCGCGTCGCCTCACTGTTCATCGCATTTCAAATTCATAAATCTTCAGAAGCAAATTGCACTGTCCAAGGACTCAATAGGCAAGGGTTTGTCTATTCCTCTCACAAAAAATGGCATGGTCTCCAGACACTGCACTCTCTTAGTCCTCCATCAAATGCATTCCCAATGCGAAATCCGAGGAAAATCAAAACACATGAGTAAAAGACACCAAAAATCACTCCCGAAGCACAAATTCAAGTCGAGATAGACCGCTGAAAGGCTCGATCGAGAGCTGCTACAAAGAGAAATGCACGTACAATGTCGTCGACACAAAAATTGCAACATAGAGTATGAAACAAACACCTGATGAATATCGCCAGCTGTGATCACCACGAAAAAGCGCGAGCGGGAGAGGACTAAGGAAAGCGAGGTTTTAGGGTCTGGCGGGAAAGAAGCCGGACTCTTACAACAATTCATCATCCCTAAGATGAATGATTTAGGATGAGCATTCCGTTCATCCTCGGAAGGCTGATGGGTCTCTTTAATATCACCTTCTACAGTGTCATTTTCTCTAATATCACATCTTGTGATCTTGCAATAAACCCAATAGGAACGGATGTAAGGTAGAAGACCCTATTTGTGCCACAATTTAAAACTCACCCTCTATGTCCCATTGTGTATTGGAAGGATACACTTTAATTTTTTCAATGTATTATATTAGTACATAGTAGATGTAAAGTGACACAAATAGTCACATGATACGAATATGGTTTCTTAATCTTATATATCCTTGATTTTTAAAACTTACAATGAACTCTCATTCAATTGGCATACTTTATTATGTCATTTATTAATTGCACAAAAATTTAACAATAAGAAGTTTGAAAAATTTTAAATGGATAATTTGATTGTTTTTTTATTTTTCTAGTTTATAGATGCTTTTAATGCCATTTTATTACACTAAACAATATTGTAGCAATGTTCAAAAACTCCATATGATTTGTTGCCATAAGTAGTACCTTAATCAAAGAAGTAACAAGCTTTGAAACAAAAGTGCAATCATTTTGTTTTACTAATTTGTATTTATCAAAATGGAGATTATTTAATTTTACAAAAAAATTAGAACTAATGGCATAATATTATACAGAAATTGTAGAGATCTTTGGACTACATACAAAAAAAATTATTTCATTCATAAATACGGAATAAATCAAGAATAGTCATGAAAAAGGGCTATTGTATAGGAGCCCTTGCACTATATATTGTCAATCTCAAGTATCAATATCTTTCAACATTTTTTTCAATAATAATAATAATAATAATAATAACTATTATTATTATTATTATTATTATTATTATTATTTTAATTTATTTGTGCCTGGGAGCTTGTTTCCTTGGTGAATAATATTACAAACTTCAAGCTAAGAGCACAATCTTGAATTTTTGCCACATGCTTTTAGAAACATTGATCTTTGCAAAACTAACACTTTGACTTTGAGAATAATCAATGCCTATTTATGATTAATAAATACAAGTGTCACAAACAAAAATGCTAGTAGTTTTTTGAAGATTATTATTTTTCGGATTAGAATATGAGAAAAAAATCTTTTAAAATATATGTATACTATGAATGGAAAATTCAATACCAAAATTCAACAAATCAAGCCTATTGATTTTTGCTAAACATATGAATCATGCATTTATGAATTCCTTATATTAATATGTGTTAAACCACATTATATTCATGAACTCTTTAAGTCCTACTAAAGTAAACAAATCCATTTTCAAAAGAACTTATCAAAGATACCTAATTCAAGATCCATTTGGCAACTACTTGTCAAAGACAAAGAATTCATGTTCAAACAAAAAAAGATTCAAATCCAAAACAAATAGCAAGGCAAAGAAGATTGCAAGAGTTTCACAAATGAGAATATTGTTTAAAAAAGTACAAGAAACAAGCTTGGCTCCAAGGCTCCAAGACTTATGTTGGAAAAATGAGGTTCCTCTCATCTTGCCTTCAATATATACTATCACTATATTTGAAATTAATTCAAGTAATCTAAGATCATTTAGGAGACATGAAAAAATCCTAGGAGGTATGAGAATGGTTTGAAAAGACTAATTCATGGTTTGGAAGAGGCATTTCATGACTTCAAGTAGGTACATACAAGTAGTCTAGAAGACACCTAATATACTATTTACATATACTTCAAAAGTTTGACTCTCAAAGAACTGGCCATACAATTTGAGTGAAACTGTATGGCCTCCTATGGTGTGTTTTACACTCTAGTCAAAAGCATATGGCCACCTATAGTTACATTAGTGTAGCTATATATTGCTTCCAAAAGTGAATGGACTTCATTGTTGAGGACTTCTCTATAGTGTGTATCCATGGCACTACTTCCCAAAAACATGCTCTAAAAAATCTTGAAAATAATTAAATACCCAATTTGAGATGTAAAGGCAATGTACATCAAAATCAAGGCATAGTATTAGAAACCTATTACATTAGACTTAGAAAAATCATAATCAATTCATGTAATATCAAAAAAGTGTATGATATAGTATTTTAGTATCTATTCAACTTAGCAATAAGATTCAAAATTACTAATGACAATTGAATAATTAAAACTACCCTAAATGGTTTAAATGTCCAATTGTCAAGTACAAATGTTCAAATAGCACCCCACACAATTTCACTAACTCCTCATACTTGTGCTTATTAATTATGTGAAAATGCAAGGTACATTGAAGCCACTAATGTAAAAGTTAACCTCGGAACATCAAGCTAGTTATTATAGAAATCATCCTTTCAATTGGTACCATATAAATCATTTATTTGAAAGAACCCAAGAGCACTCATTGGAGGTCAAATTGTAGTACAAGACCTCTTTTCACAAAGAATTCCAAGGATGAACATCTTACATGGGAGGATTTTCTATCATAAATGGAACACTTGGTATTTATAGCAACATTACAAGGTTAACCCTAATTCATGTCAATTTGAGAATTATGCAAATTTATAAAATACACTAATATTTAAGTTCACAATATTCAAAATAATGTGGTCTATTCCATTCATAGCATCTCAAATAGTATTGTCAATCAATGCTCATCAACTTTCATCTTCAATTCATCCAAATGTTTATACTACTTCGACCACATACATCCAAAATTCTTCCAAATTGGTGTGAGGGATCTATCGCACTTTTGGAAACTCTCCACCAATTGAATTAACTTGTAGTTATTTCCTCTGCACCATCCTTTCCAGCCTATTACCAGTATGACGATCTTTGAATGACAGGACTACTTTGCGAATCGAACCTTGATAAGAATCCTGTAAATTTGCTAGGAATCTCCCTAGATCGAAGGGCAAATGCCCTATGCCCATGCGATACTGTACTAATTGACCAAAGAAATGGCCTCAGATGCAGCTGAGCCCAACTTTACTCGACCAGAATGTCTCGATTGTCAGATCTATACTGTCTGGAACAAAACCAATACTAGAAAAACTCAAGATTCTACGCATTTTGTAAGCATGACATTCTCTATAAAGTGAATTCTTGTTGCTAATTAAAACATCGTCGTTCGAGTCATCATGTCCTACATCTCCAAAACATCTTGTGACAACTGCATTTTAGATAACTTCTATGAATAAAACGACAGCCGCTTACAACAACAATAAGACAAGAGATAACTGAAAAGAAAACGATTAGCATTTAATCGTATGTACATAAGGTGCAGCTTAATAAAGCTACACGAACAAGCCGATGGAATCATTTGAAATAAATTCATCATTTGACTTGAACATCTAACATCATCGTAAGCAGCTCCAGATTGAATCAAAAGAACGAGCGTGAAACGGGTCCCTTTGAAAGACCAAGACGAACTTCCATGCCTTCGTGTAAATCCAGGGGTATAAATGTATCCGAGTCCTTTGGATCTGCACATACAAGACATTCAGTTAAAATCATGAGCAGAATATTTTTCGGAAACGATCATTTCAGTGTAATCTGTAGAGCAGCTTCGTATATTTCGGAAACAGACTAATGAAAGCTGGAAAATATCTCCAGAAAACTAATGAATTTCCAAAGAAGAGTGGATGCTTGAATCAACTAACCATTCAAGAAATCTTCGAATCCAAATTCCTCTAACTCTCCAGTCAATGATTCCAGACCAAGCATAGATGAAGGGATGAGGCCAGTGGGGCGCTGGAACCTGTAACGACAACGCAATTTGAAGGTTAAATACAAAATGTGACCAAAATATTGACACAGACAAATGCCCACAATCCTGAAGACAGCCTTTAAGGTGGAAACAAAAGATGGTGATTTTCATTTTAAGTCCCTTACCGAGTCAAAATTTGACGCTCAATATCCTTTTTCATGGGGAACGCTGAACCATAAGCCCTTTCAAGCAACGTACGCTTCGTTTGAGCCTGCATAGCTTTGGACTTCACAAATACAGCACACACAGAACCAGTCAAACTCCCAGAAACAAACAAAACCTAAAAGTCTAGAGTAAATGAACTCTGAACACATCCGACACAGTTGACTTTACACATAAAACTTGAGAAATCCATTCCGAAACTCGAACAATATCAACTGCAATCGATAGAGCCCATAGCTACAAACGACGGTAACTAAAATTCATCAATTGTTCAAGGCAAAATGCGGTCCCCAAACCGGTGCCCTAATCTTGCTCGCGATCCAAAAGAAATTGATCACACAACAAATTGGCTTTGTAAGCTAACAAACATCTCTCTCCCCTAAACAGTCTGCTGTTAGGATCTGACGAGCACTTCTAGCACCCTCTCCATCTCCTCGACCGAAGCAAACGATTAGCCAAATTGAGGGTCGGAAGCTTACAGTCCGCTGGATGACCTCCACAGGGTGAACAGCCAACACGTCATTCTTGAAAGCAGGCAGACCATGTCGAAGAGTATCGTGCGAACCGGTCACATCATGAGGCAAATGAATACCGTCCTGCAACCAATCCACCATACCGGACCAAATCAATCCTACGTCAAAACCAAACTCCGAATACAGCCCTCCCGCAATTGAACCAGAACTCAACCCCGAAACCACCACCACCACAAGAACTCAAAAAACACATACGACGAAACCAATGAGTAGAGCGTAGTCACACACCATGTTTGATACCCTCGCAGTGCCTGAGAGAATGGTAGGAAAATAGACGAAAGACGAAAGAGATGGGAGATCTTGTGGGGAAATGGCGATGGAGAAGAGCGAAGTTAGGGTTTGTGCAAGGAAGGCTTGACCTGCAAGTGAGGACGACGAACAATTCCAGTTGGAACATGCTTCGAAACCGCGCGGCTCGCCAGGTTCTACGCATGGTACCCGAGTGGTTCAATTTTCCTTAACCCCAAGAGAGATAAGGCAGCTACTGTAGCACCCATAATCGACACTAAGGTAGACCAGCCTATTATCACCCTAATTCGAAATCTGAGTATATTAGGACCAACTCCAGGAGGAGTACATATTTTTCAAAGGTGTGTGCATGATTCACCAATCAAATCCAGGTGGAATTATAATTTTCCGATTAAAATTGTAATTTCTATGAATTTCTAAAGTGGTATGCCTTGAAATTACAAAACCGCCACTAGACTAAAGGCATAAATGTCCCATCCTAAGCCTATAACCACCATTCCATGTACCTATTAGCACTTGAATATCCACCAATCAATGACTGACATGTAACCCAAGCTGAAGTTAATGCACTGAAATTGTCAGAAAAACAAATGGATTTGGGTGAGTTTTATGGAGGAGATGGGGCCAAAAATAGGATGTCGGTTATAGGAAGTTGGCGGAAATAGGTTGGTCTATGTTAATAGCAACTAAGGTAGGAGGCTCAAAAACTGCTTGAGCATTGGGAACCGCCCTTTGAAATAGACACGAGGTGGTTTTGAAATTGACCTCTATATTGGTAGTCATTGAATTTATCAAGGAAAAAGATATTACGTAGTATTTATTGCAAGAGGCAATCATTCTCCTTGCTTTCTCCATGTCTCTTTACAAATTACAAGTGAATGGTTTATAGAAGACCTAGGGTCATAAATAGATGCCTACGATATAACTCATTTGAAAATTCATAAATAATTCAATGATGCTTCGAAAAATATGAATCCACTTATGTTACATTCTACATTTGTTTCTTTTTGTCTAGAAAATGAGCTAAAAATAACCCCATCCAAGGAAACATGTAAAAAAGGCAAACCAACCTCTTAATGAGCGGTTTTCAAGCCTCCTACCTTTAGCACACTTACTATTGCATGTGGTAGTCAAGGTTGGCATTCCCTACTAAATAATTAAGTGTTGTTAGCAAACATGATTTGGTATCCTCTATAAATTTAGTTTATTCTTTGCTTGGCTAAACTACTTTTGGAGCTTAGGATGGCATAACTTTTGCTCCAATGCACCTATTGAAATAAGAATTATATTCCCATAAAGCTAATTTATTTTTCTATTTTCAATAAAAATTTAAAAATACCACATCAAAAATTGAGGTCACATGAGCTTGCTTTAAATCAAAAGTGTCTTTCAAGGGGACTTTGGAAGTTCAGGGGTTAAAGTATTGTTTATAAAGTTGCCAAAAATCAACTCTAGGCTCTCATAGACTTTCAATCATGATTCCAATTCGATATGTCTTATATTATCAAAATACAAGTTAGGATGACTCTTTATGACCATTCTAATTGGTAGGCATCACATATTAGACAATGATGATTATGGGTGCACATACATTGAAGAGAGAAATAATTCTGGTCATTTATTTAGAAATGGGTGTAATTAATTTAAGATTTTGTACATGCATCCCACATCAAGCCCTTAGGTTAAGTTCCAAGTGTCTTATACTAGTAATACCAAGATTGTATACCTCAAAAGATATACATAGTCCTTTTAGCAAAATACTAACATTTTTAACCAATAAAAAAACTATTCCTTTGCAAAAAATTATACTTAAGGTTACATCCTAAAATGGTTTTTGGTTTAATGACTATCAAACATACAAATTGTCTCTCATATGAGGTAAAACATCCCATTACGGACCTTTTACCCATTGCAAACTCCTAAGAATGATCCCATTTTAGGGTTTTTTTAGTTATTGGGATTTGGGCCACATTCAATGTCTTAGCTAATTAGAATGGAGTAATTAGTGACTGTTGTAGGAACTTTCAGTTTTTTAGTGTTAGTTCCTTGTAGGAAGTGCCTTTTTCAAATCTTCTATGTTAGAAAATATTGTGACCACAATAGGTGAGGAAGATGAGTGCTATGAATCAATTTTTGTTGGTTTTGGGGCAGTCTACAGACTCTTTTAGGTTGTGATGAGTTGAACACTTCAAAAATTCATAACAAATTCATACTTTGTCAAAAAAATGTAGTTTCATATGCTCTCACTATTTCTATCACTTGACTTTCTTTGGAAAAAAAAGTAGAAAATTTTAGAAATGACAAGAGGGCAAACCCCCCATTTGGTCCGTAATGGGCTATTTTACCTTACTCAATTTGGCTTCATTGCAATCTAAATACTATGAAAATTGAAGGTTTATATTAATAGAACTCAATGTACATTAGAAGTTGAAAGGTTTGAAATTGGCTATATTTTGTAAAAGAAATTTTCATTTTCTTTTGTCAAAATATATAGATTAATACTTTTTTTAAGACCTATAGCCAAATTTTTCCTAGGTATCATCTAATTTTGATGTTGATATCACCAAGTATCACCCAAGTATCACATGAATATTGAAGAAAAAGCTAGCTAGCTGCTTCTCTAAAATGATAAAAAGAACATTGCTTGAGCCAAGTTTTAAAAAGCTTGTAGCCTTTCTAACAATGCAAGGGTCTCAATGGGAATCTCAAATCCTTGCAGATTCTAGAACAACCATTGTGGCCTTCCATCTAGGAGAAGGATGTGGATGCTTTAATAATAATAAAAAAAGAAGTCTAATTGTATTATGTGTCAAATGCTCCTTCAATGTAGATATTCATGTGACATGCATAACATTGTTAATTGGCCCCTACCCTTGGGTCCCAAGGAGATTGGGATAATCCTTTTCTAGATCCTTCTAGATGGATTTAGATTAATTTGCCTAGTGTCATTGGTTCACATGGTAGTGGACTTATGGCTGGGTTCATAAGTAGAGTAGCTAGGCTTCCATACAATGTCAATAATACCAAGTAATGGTCAATATGCCATCAATGATATAATTTCTCAATGCATTGGGCAATTGCAACACTAGGCTCCGCTTTCTAGAGGAGCGAAGGGGACCCCAAGTCCCAAACGTTGGTTACTTAATAATGTTATGTGCTAATTGATTGTACAATGATTGCATCTTTTCCAATTGACTTGGCATTTGTTAAACTTTCAATGTTGGATATATAGTAAGTTGTAGAATATTTTGCAAATACATTTAGAAGGGAGCCTATAACCTTGATAAATAATATTATAATGTTATTATTGCTATATTTTTGTAGACATTACTTGAAGGATTTGGCCTCACTATTTTTAGTTTGGATATCAAATGGAGTTTTTTTCTAAGCCAATTGATATCTAATGAGCCACCCTATAGCAACTTCTAATCTTAAAATCATCTATTCCATAAAGTGAGTATACTCCAAATCGCAAAACCACCATCATCACCCTATGTACATCTCCAAATTCTATATGTATATATGTTGAAGAAACGCTTTTAGAACATCTAGCAAATTTTTTTTTGAACCCTTCATAATTTTTGCATACAATATCCAAATGTCATGTTCTTTAGTGGATTGGAACCTTCTTTCACTTACCAACAAGAAATTATGAAAATTTGACTAGTCTAATAATAGTACCAAGATATTGTAGTAAAAAGTAGAGGCTTTGGTGGTACCCACTTTAAATGATGAACAATTCGTCATAGAAATGATGGTGGTATTGGATAACTTTGAAGCTTTCATGTAACTAGGATTTTTTCATGTCACCCAATTTTCATTTCATTTTTTAAAGTTTCTTTTGTTGGGGTTATTGCACAATTTCAATATGAATTTGTAACTTTGTATCATATGCTAAAAATAAAATTAAGGTAGAACAATCCAATACCATTAGGCAAGCAATTCCAACA
The DNA here is from genome assembly GCA_963920665.1 of Straminergon stramineum. Classification (NCBI taxonomy): domain Eukaryota; kingdom Viridiplantae; phylum Streptophyta; class Bryopsida; order Hypnales; family Calliergonaceae; genus Straminergon; species Straminergon stramineum. The sequence goes on along the minus strand of OY987270.1, from coordinate 972,831 downwards.
TCTACTAGATCCTTTGATTTATATTAATCACCCGTCCATTTCTACAAGAGTATATCACTTATTTTCTTTAGACAAGCACTTAACCCCTAAATGCCTCAATCCTTTTCTGAATTTTTGCACATTTTTGCTTATATCTTTGTATAGAAATATAATTTACTGAAATTTCATGAATTCAGTCATTAAGGATGGCTGTCTTCTTTGGATTCAAATATTACATTGGATGAATGAGAATTTAGTTGGACTAAAAAGTGCCTTGAAGCCCTTTGTTCATCGTCTGTGACATCGGAGCGCTTTAGGATTAAAGAATGATATCAGGTTCATATCTATTTATGGATGGCAATAGACTCATAAAGATGAGGTTCATTAAATATTAGTTCAACTAGGCTTAGATGTAAACAAATGCTTATCAAAACAAATTGTAGCTTCAAGTAATAAAGGAAGTGCTTTTAGAAAGTTCAACTTATGCTTTCAAAACACTCATCAAATGGGATTAGGGTGCCTAATCATGGATCTTGAACCTTTTTTAGATGGTCATGACCCCTACTTGTTGACAAGTTTATATTTTTACACCAAACATGTTTGAAAATTCATATCAATTTCAATTCTTATCAAATTGATATGATTCCACTTTTTTATTTGAGTCCACTTAGCTCATTTTTGTCTTAGAAAAATACATACAAGCAACAATAGGTACATTGCACAAAATACCTAGATTATTGTAAATCTAGGTAGTCATAGGCTATTCTTCCTTATATACAAAGAGCTTGTAGTTCTAAATGATCACAAATGTTGGAAAAGTGGGTACACCTAATTACGCCAATGCAAGGAATGTGAGCTCTCTAGTCAAAAATCCTCATACTTTAAATGTTGGTGCTTGCTTGTCACCCCCACCTAGTTGCTCATATAAGATCCGAGGGCCGAATTCACGATATGGATCCTCTTGTCGCTTCCACTGTATTTATACAACAAAACAACCAATTTCAATCCCAAAAAATAATCTTAAATGAAATAAAATAGTTCCACAAAAAACAAAATTGTTCCAAATTCATTACTACAACAAAGCTATATGATATGATATTTATGGGCAAGAGGAAACACAAAAACAAACATGAACAATACTTATAGACAAAAGTAACTTTATTGGGTGAGCCACTCTTCATAACATTTTTTTAAAGATTAAACATAAAGCATTACAATTACTATGGTTCAAAATTTAGTGTGGATTCAAAATTCCAAAGGGAGGAGATATACAGAGATTTTAAAGTACATACCAATAAGTATTCAAGGCCCCTCTCCACCTCACCCTGCACATGTTTATACACAGCTTGTGCTTGCTCCTTGTCTTGTTGCAATTCCTTTTCCCTTCCTGAAAACAACCCCACTGATTTTCTTAACCCTAAAAACAACATAGACGGCTTGAAAGGAAATAAAACATCTTCTTAAAGTAGGGTATGGATCTTGTTGCTTGTCTAAAAATTGTGTAGTTGGTCAAGGGATGCAAAAAAGTGAATAGTGAATAGTGCTTTGACTTTGTAGCCTAAATGATGTGCTTGACAAGGTCATATTCTCTATTGAAGTGGGTCCAATAGGTTGAAACATTCCAATAATCACAAAAAAAACACTATTTATCAATGATTCTCTCAAAACCAAGCCCGAGGGACTTAGCCTATCATTTAAGGATTAATTAGGTCATGAAAATCTAGTTGGAGCCTCCCAAATCAAATACCTACACCTAATTGCATTTGAATAAGCAAATTGGGAGCATTGGTTTTATTATCTAAATTGTCTATTTTGGGGGGAGGAGGGGAGCTTGTTGGAAATAAAAAAAGATTATTTCATATTCTTTTCTAATTTTGGCATACCATTTGCATAAACCATGAATTTCCAAAGTGCTGAAAACAAGTGTATCCAAAATTGATCCTACTCTCATAAATAGAGACTATAGTTTAATTTTCTTTAGACAAAAATTTGTAGAGGTCAGTTTTCCAAAAAGTTCACAATTAGATGAAGCTACCTTATGCTATTTATGTCAATAAATGACACATCAAATAAAAGCAAAACTTATATGAGTTGAGCATATTATTATTATTATACAGAAAATAGTGAGGATTAATTTTACCTGCTGTGACAATGGGTTTACCGAACTTGACATAGAGTCTTCCTGGGGTGAGCTTGGGAGCTGCGAATGGGAAGTGAATAGGCTGATCACCTACTTCTTCATTGAGATCCCCCCTGCCATGGAAAAAAAAAAAAGTGACAAAATTGATGAAAACAAAAGGTTGAAGGGAAAAAAAGGAAGGAAAATAATGGAACAAAAAATTATATATATATAACCTGTTGCAAAATTTGCAACTTCAAACTTTGTAGCAACGAACTCCTTTAGACTCTAAAACGTGGATGGAAAAAAGGGATGGAAAACTTCATTTTATCAAACATTATCCCCATGGGGAAAAGTCTAAAAGTAGTCCTGAATCCTGCAAGTTAAAGGTTCAAACCTGAGGTTCATAGAAGGCAATGAAACCAACCCTTCAAGATTTGGGATGCGCCTCACGTCGTTTAAATCAAAGATAATCTACACAATGGACACAAAGAAAAATTCTATCTCAATCTCAGAAAAATTATTACATATTTACAGACTTCCAATACTCATATATCTTTTCCATTGATTTTAATTACTTCCTCCATCCCCAAATGATCTTCTGGTTCCCCTTAATTTTATTGCAATAAGCTTAATACTACACTTTGGAAGGGGCTCCAAAACTCAAAGTTTCAGGACACTAGGAGTGCACCAAACTCTACTTACAACTTACTCAAAATATGTTGAAATGACGTTATTTTCAGCCTAATGTCTTGAACATTTTGTTCAACTAGAAGATCATTTTGAGACAATGGGAGTATAATTTAGCAAGGTAGTGTAACTTCCAATCTTTTTAGCAAGAAAGTGTAAGTTCTTACAATCTTGATTGGATTGATGAAGCTATTTACATTCATAAAAATGTACACTTTGGAATGGAACATCAGTCATTCTACCAAATGTACCAAATAAATTCATTACTCCCAAAGTGGCGATAACCTCTTCCTAGATTAGGGATAAAATTTAGGTGAATTTGGGCAATTTCATTCATTCAAAAATGAGAAACATTTTACAAACTATATTACAAAACCTTTTTCCAACATTGAACATCAATGAACTTTGGATGACTTACATTAATTATGTCATCTTCTCCAACAGTTGAGACAGGAATGATGGTACACCCAAATCTTGCAGCCATCCGAACAAACTCAGATCGCTTGGGCCAGAAAATCTTGTGCACTTCACCCTGCAAAAACCAAAAAAATCCCAAGCCAACAAATGTCAAAAGCAATCTGTATTTTTGTCTCCATTTTTTGCAATACCTTCAATGATGAAACCCAGATGATAAGAACAAATGAAAATGAAAGAAATTAAAAAATGTACAAACCTATGTGCAGTGTTTACAACCTCATAAATGCATTCCACCGACACAACCTTCAATTCTACTATTGTACATACTTGCTAATCAAAGTAGGTTGAAAACTATCCACCTCCCTTTTTCCAATAGTTTTAAATGATAAAACTGTTGTGCAAAACCCCATGATAAGAATCTACACAGAATTTATGTCTAATTTAGGGCACAATTTCCAAATAGTCATACTCACCACTTTCAACGAATCAAGTTAATCCAGAGTAATTTGACACGCTTGTGTAAAATCTAAAATCTAGAAGAAATCTAGATTTCAGAACTTGAAGTTTCCCTTACAGAATTAAATTGTGTAAAGCAGACTCACATACCTTGCGGTGTAGAGCCTCACGTGCACCTCCAGGATACAACAAAGTCGAATATCCCATTTTCAAAAGCTTGAACATTGTTTTCCCTCCCGTCACAGGTACTGCTCCGAAGGCACGAAACAAGTCCGTTTGGCTGGGTTCCTGGAATAAATAAACAAAAAATAGTTAAATTTTTTTTTTCTAAAATAACATTACAAAAGAAGTAAAAACCAAGTACAATTCATGTCAGGTATCATGTGACTGACTAGCTAGAGAGGTTGCATCACAATGATCAAATATGACTTTTTTGACAATTTTTGTGGAATTGAAAATGATGTTAAGCATAAGTTAGACATCATCCACATTCTTTGAGATCTTTTCTTTCTTCGGAGCAAATCCTCACATACTGAGTTATAAAACTGAAGTGTTGGTATTCATTACCTGGCAAACTATAATAGGCAAATGCTCTAGAAATGTTATGAAAGCACACAAACTAACATATGATCAATTTCTATTTGCACCAGAAGAGTTGTGCACCCATCGCGTGTTTGACCCTAACCAGGCTTAAAATGTAAGTTGTGCAATCGATCATTTTAGAACAATAATCTACGAGTATCAAAAACGTCTTTCTTATGATTATTTACAACATGAAGAAGAGATCTTAGATTTTCTCAGAGTTTTGTTCTAATATGAATACAGAAAATACATTCAAGCCTATTTAGGTTCAAATATCTACTTGAGTATGCTTATCTTATCTTATGGGCTGTTCATCACACAGGATATTTGCAAAGAAAGCGTGCTTAGACATATACATGCATAAGAGTTTCCCAAGATTTTCGAAAAACGAAAATTAGTGAGGTGACAAACCTGCAGGTCTTGATCCCATTTGGTTTCAAACAATATCGGATGAGCCAGGGCACGGATCATCAGACCCCTCTCCTTGAACATCTTGTAAACGATCAAAGTCATGTCCAATCCGAAGTACATGTGGTTTCCTACAAACAACACTGGCCGATCATTGGGAATGTTCTGAAAGCCCTGCTCAACTTCCCCGTTGGCGTTAGTTGAGAAAAAAACCGGGCTCAAGGTCTGCCATAACAGCCTGCAACAAAAGAAAATTCCCACACAAAGCAACTTCAGCAAAATAAAAATAATCTCGACAGCAATTTTCCTGCTGACGATCCAATGCAGGGACTACTTTCACTCGATTCAAATCAGAAAAGGACAGCATTCAAACTGGACCAAAAAAAAATATGTAGGAAAAGGATTCAGATTTCTTACGACCCACTCAAAATTTATAAAAAGACGAGGCCTAATGTGAACCTTGGGGAGGGAAGCTTAATAGAGAAAAAAGAAAATAGATCGTGCTTTTCACTCACTTTCCACTCTTTTCGTAAGCAGCATCAAAGTCATCCAGAGTTGGTACAACAAAATCTGTAACAAAATCTTGTGTTCGGCCGCGGCGGTACATCCCCGCCCCCTGGATCACTGTGGCTAAATTAAGCCCACCTTCCTGCAAACACCCCAACAACTCTGGATGGTTTTAAAGAATTGAGTGAACCTCGAACAGAACACGAAAAACAACAGTGAACAACAGGGTTTCCAGTAAAACAACAGATATTTTTTGAAGTACTCTTTTCGACGACATCATGGAGAGAATCTTCCCCATTTTTCATTCATAAGGAGGTCTGCCTTTCCTATGATCATACCGAAATCTCTACGAAACATATACGTAGGTATCACAGTTACCATATGGAGACCTCACAATGTACAATCTTCCCCATTTCAATTTACTAAAAACCTTGTTGAATGTACACGTGCAATTCCTAAACTCTAAACCCTAAAAAACCCAGCGTCTGTATGGATAGACCAAGGAAATGACCCATAAGAAGACCCACAAGACGAATTCAACCCATTGTGGTTCGTCTTTGCCTAGTGAGAGTTATTTGTTTGCATGATACGAGATTTGAGGAAGATGAAAGAGGGCGGCAGCCTAACCAGCAAAAGGGTGTGGCCACTGTCTTTAAAGTATCTGATTCGGCAATTGGACAAGATCTTCTTCAACCTTACAGCCTCCTCCGCACTCGGCAGCATTCTATCCTTCCCACTGCAAAAAAGCACACGAATATATATACATTAGGCACACCATCTCTCCTCATCCACTTAAGAATTTACACTCCTTGATTCACCAAATGTGAGGACTTAAAATTGAAATTCAAAAGACTCAACTACATAACATAAAGTAACCATGCCCACAAGCGACTGTAAGAAAGTTCTATACAAAGTTTTTGATATAAAATTGCCAATTTTCAAATATTTTGGGTAGGATATCTTCGTAATTGGTGTGAAGAGTGGTGTTACAGACAGTCTTAAGCTTTCCTTTTTCGTGCATCTTTGGATTAGATTCACTTTACTAACACCACTCCTACCACAACGTGCAAACATACCTTTAGAAAATCAAAGAAGACAATAAAACACCAAAGAATGTTTGTTGTTCTTTTTAACATATGCAAGAGACAAACTTTTCTTGGTAAATTGCATCAAAGCAACAGGAGTTCTGATGATGTTAATGTGCACATTCAAGTACGCCGACCATTTCCACAAGGTTGGAGTTTCATTCATATTTTATATGTTGAGGTGCACAGTCTCAATATCAATTAGACTATGTACACATTGAGCAAGATTCCAGGGTGTTTCATTTTAGTTTGGTGTTGCACTTAGGTACCTCTTCCTTGAAACAATGCTCCAAAAAGGAAGAGTATTAAGTAGGAAACTTACCTAGCTAATATCAACACCTGCGCTCTGACAGCATGAAGCCGGGAATTCGTAAAGCGCGCTGCTGAGTGAAGTAGTTTCAGCTTCCACAAAAGGGCGTCTTTTGGAACTATCTCTGCCAAAGTCTGCCAACAACAGCGAAAGAACAACTAATTAGTAGGCCACAAACACACTGTCTACAACAGAGGCCAGTCCATATGGTATGAATAATAAATAAAAGTTCTTCCTTTTTCCCATTTCATGGACTTCCAAGACATAAGGCTTGTTGGAAGAGCACTTGTTTCTTCAATATAATTTCTTTTATATATTGAATCATCTGAAACAGGCCCAATTCAAAAAAGGGACTCCTCAAAACATTCTTACCATTCTTGTAGTGTGATAACCACTTGCTCTAATAGACCAATGCCATGCTTTCACTACATTTTGCCTTTTCCTCTAGTTGGGTAAGTCTCTTAAGTAGAGTAATTTAGAATAGAGTGTAGAAAAAGAAGCCATGTTAAGCATTTTTCTGGAACGCGAAGTGTGCCACAGCAACCTATTACCTTTTTGTTCAACCGATTCATGATTGCAATTGAAAACCTAGTATATTTTCATTATACATTCTCATAAGGAATTCATGAGCATGTTCAAAATACTCGAGCATGTTTAGATTAAGATTAATGTTCACATTCGTGAGCTTGAATGACGGCAACTATTTATAAGCAAATGGTTGACATGGTACCGGTAGAGTTGGCAGTAACGTGAGAAGGGATTCACGCAGCTGTTGCGACCTTTCCAAAGGGGTAGCGTCGATCTTTACTCTTCCTTCTGCCATTTTGATTGGATCACCTGAAAGTCCAACCCATAGCTATCAACAAATCTGTAAAATTTGCTAAAATTTTCAACCAAATTTTGTAAAACTGCATGAGACAAATGAAACTTTAAGCATAGAATCTTATCAATACTTGATATGAGTGGGGCTTACCCATAATGAAACTGAGAAGGTAAGGAACAGTAGCGAACAATTGGGAAGACGCTCCTTGGAGGAGAGGAAAGAGAGGCTGCAACTGGGACCTGTCAAACGAAGTGGCTAAACCCCAACACCAAGCCAAAAAAAATCTTCAATTTGTGAGGACAGAAATCTTCAAATAGCACTCCACATTTCATAAGAAAAAAAATCTGGTGATGAAAGGATGTCATCAATACGAGGGTTTAGGGTTTAGGGTTTACAAATTCAGAGAGGAGTAAACAGTAGCTTCATTTTCATCTAGTGTTGAAATATTGGCATGAGGTCAAAGTATTCAGATAATGGCAGGTAACTTAAACATTGGTTAAAGGTCTATTGATTTGTCAAACTAATCAACACTAGAATCATATCATGTTAAAGTTTATCTCATAGCTAATAATATTGAAATGAATCCCATTCAACTCACCTGGATTTGCAAGAATTAGGATGAGATCAAGCGTGGGGTTTCGTGCTGCAACAGCCAAGGATAGGGTTCCACCAAAAGAGTCTCCAATGAGGTATATGGGCGAGTTCGGACGACGTGCATGCTCTGCTAACACTGCTTCTTCTGCAATCTTGAGAAGACCTGTAATTCATGGATGATGAACAGCGTGCTTTGGGGTGATCACTGCTTTGCCCAAATAAATTCTCATGAATTTACAAAAACGGCGCTTTATTTCTATATGACCAATTTGATCAAATTGAAGTAAATTATACTCCGTATATGTTTATAAAGATGTAAGCAAACGTAAGCAAAAATTCAAACAAGAATTTGGCCGTCAAGAGTAAAGCTCCTCAAAATATTCCAAGAGGACCAAGAATGACTGTTTAAAAATATGAAGTTGTGTACCTTCAAATGGAGTTCTATCTCGAACTGGAATGTGGAGGCATTGCATATTAAATAACCTGCAACAAGGAGACTCAAATTTAAGCAAATAGTTTCATAGTAACACAAGCTGTTAGCATTGCCACTAGTTCGATGCGGAAACACACAAATGTGCACCTACCTGCCAAGTGATTCATAATGCAACATAAGGCCCAGCCCTGTGCCATCCATTCCTGCAATTGCAAGATAACAAGTGAGTAGATCTGTAACATGCTCTCTTATCACATCTCTCATTCCTTCAACACCATCAAAATTCTGAACATTTTTTAACCATTGCTAGTCTCGCCACTAGCAGTAGAGACAAACAACAGAAAAGAAACGACCTAAAAAACTGAATAATTTCATATGGCTTGTTACAATGTGTTCCATATAATCAACATTACAATCTTCAATATAATCCTTACTGAACTTAACATTCATAGACTAGGTTCAATAACCTTAGAATGCTGTAAGTGAATAGAAATTTATGTCTCACCTGGCAGAAAGAAAAGATGGGGAGCATCAGCTGGAGGAGCAGGTGTCACAGGAGAGAACCACCGAGGGGGACCGCCATCGTCAGTAAGAAAGTATGGCACCTGACCCAAAACAAAAAGCAATCAAAAAAGTCACCATAGTCAAAACCTTAAACCCTAAACCCAAGTACCTCGTCATTTCCTAACTTCTCTGAATAAAATTTTTGGTTAAATAGTGTACTGTCTTAGTTTATCATCATCAAATAAAAAGGAAAGAGAAGTTGTTGATTGTTGAGTGTATAGTCACTCAATCAACACGTGATTTAGGAGCTTGAGATGTACTTCTTTGTATAAAATGCTGTTCTAATCTTACCCATCTAGAGGTACACTAATGCATGGTGTGCAAATTAGCATTAAACTAACAAAATTGTTCATTCTACATTAAGTAAAATATTGTGTAGTTTATGAACAATGTTAATTTGTGGTCCATACCTGCTCCATGTAGTTGTGAACACTACGAGGGCCTGGAGGATCTAGGTCATACACTGATACGTTCTTTTGGGGCTCCTGAAAAATGGTGTCACGTATTCCTGTTGCTCTTTTCGCTGCGCCATTTGCAGGAGCACTATTGCTGGAGCCTTTTTCCTCTAAATTAGGGAACCCATTTCTGCAAACCCAAACCACTTCAGATAGATCGGAGGCCCAGTGGAGTAAATGTACATGTTCTTTATCAAATATAGTGAATATGACAATGTAGTACAGCAGAAGAATCAAAAGCCTACTCCCAGTTTTAGAGACCTATGAACTAAAACTTGACAACTTATATGAATGAAATCCAAACAATAAGTATTTAGAATTCAACAGCGTACAGAGCTGAAGAAGTAAAGCCAAACTCACAGTATTAGTGACCTATGAGTCAAAACTTCAGGACATATACGAATAGAATCCAAATGACATGTGTACAGAATTCAATAACGTGCACAGTTAATAATCAAAGCCTACTCACAGGTTTTGGGACCTATGAGCCAAAACTTCATAACTTATCCATACTAAGCCCAAATCATATGCATTGAGAATTCAACAGCGTACAACAATTGAAGAATTAAAGCCCCCCACACTTTCAGGGTCCTATGAGGCAAAAATTCAAAAATTCACAACTTTTTCTTACATTGCCCAAATAACATGAACTTTAGTACATTAAAACCCTCTTCAAATAAGAATAAGTTTCCATAATTTTTTACTGTTCTAATACTAGAAACAACACTCAAAAGTGAAGAGATGAGTTCCCTACCTTGAGTCCACTTGCCCTAGTTTCGTTGCATCCTTCCCCACAGCAAGGGCTCCACGACGCTCACGAGCATCAGAACAGGAAATTGAAGAGACTTTCGCACAACCAGGGCCTAATGTCTTGTGTCTGCTACGTGATAAGAGCTTGCTTCCTAGGAATCCCTTGGAATGCTCAATAACCCCAGAAGCTGGACTCATGTTCACAAAGACTTCAAGAGTTGCCATGGCGAATCACTGGCAATTTATCACCAAAAAACGAAAATCAGGTCACAAGGTTACTCACAACCTACAAGTCGTTAGAGGTTTGAGATTTCATCAACAAGATTTGAAATCGCGTTTCCCAAATTGCTTCTCTTCTTGGAGCAAAATTCTTGAATTCTGATACCCCGACTGACTTACAACCCTTTCTCTGCTTCTCACCGACGAATGCACCGTGGCCAAGTATATTTTTGGCAACTAATTGAAATCGAAGTGCAGAGGCTACTTGGGGAGAAAGTCCCAGTTTCGAATCCCAATTTAGTGCTTCCAATCACGAGCATTTGGGCACCAAGGATTCGACCCCAATCAACGACCCAGTACAGAAAACTAAAACACATTTGAATTTTTCCACTTGCATCCCCAAACCACCGCAACCCCACATGAAATTCCACAACCCAAAGAGAACTTCAGCTCCGTGGCAACTCAAACCACCAACTTTTGATGCAAACCACTCAACTGGGACAGGAAGCTCAAACACATGAAAGACTACCTTGCAATCCCACTCTCGTACTCGCAGTGGCACAGTACCCTAAAACAACAAACCGAAACAGGAAACTAAGTGAAATTCCAATTGAATTTCCTATTTGCATCCCCAAATACCTGCAACTCCACATGAATTCACCACAACCCAGAGAAAGAATCACAGCTCACCGAGAATCAAAGTCACTCAACTGCGACAATTAACTTAAATTGGAAAGCCTTGCAATCCCAAACTCGTACTAAAAGTTGTACAGAGTCCTAACTTACTCCCCCCAGTGGCCGAGGGAGGCTCCTTTGGCAGTCGGAAATGATTGTGAAGTCGGACAACAATCAAATGCGTGCAACGGGAAGTGGAATGAGCGTGGGATTGTGTGAGAAACGTGAAGCGTGATGACGGCGGGACCACGTAGAGGTGAGCTAACACGGCTTTGATTTTTGGTAGCAAATCATGTTTATATTGTGGCAATTGCTTGCAATTGCTTTCGGTGTGTAGGCTTTAGAAGTGGTCGGAGGCGATATATGGATCGGACGGACTGCGGTGCTCCACAAGTGCTGCTGGTTGTGCTTAAGCTACTGACGATAGGAGGAGTTACGTTGCAGTGGAAAGTGGTTGGGTGACATGACTTTACGGGGTCAAGGACTCAAGAGCGGCCTTTTTGTCAGCTTAGAAGCCAAGTGCGGTGCAGCGTTTGGGAAGTTTTCAGAGCTGCCCCGGTAATTTGATACAACACTTAACTCTCAACTCTTCTACACAGTAGGGGTAGTCACAGTTCCTCCACCCTCTGGATTTTCTGAAGAGAATGGGGACGTGCCTGTTTGCGGTTGGCTATCCGCATGCGTTGCAAAAAGGAATATTCTTCTTGGAAGAAGTTTTCTATGCGTCCATTCTTCTCCTCCGAAGGAAAAGAATGGATGCGTAGAAAACTTCTTCCAAGAAGAATATTCTATTTTGGACTACGCTATGGCTCCCCATTGGCTCCCATTGATTCTCCACATCTCATCGTCTAAATGAATAAGGGGCATCACACTTCCTTCACTTGCTAATGCTTTCCATAGGTTCCTATTACATCTCATTCTCCACGGAAATCAATGATAGTGGAGGAACTGTGACTACCTCTACTAGGGGTAGTCACAGTTCCTTCACTATCGTTGATTTCAGTGGAGAATGGGGATGTGCCGATTCTGGATTGGCTCTCTGCATGCGTGTGAAAAGGGAATATTCTTCTTTGGAGAGTTTTTCTCCAAGCCTATTCTTCTCCTCGAGAGGTGAAGAATGGGCTAGGAAAAAACTTCTCCAAAGAAGAATATTCTATCTTGGACTACACTATGGCTCCCCATTGGCTCCCCATCAATTCTCCACATCTCATCCTCTAAATGAATAAGGGGTGTCACACTTCCTTCACTCACTAATGCTTCCCATTGGTTCTTATTACTTCTCATTCTCTATGGAAAATTTTGATGGTGGACGAACTATGACTACCCCTACAAAATAGGGGTATTAAGGGGACCAAAAAATTAAAAGGACTAATTGTAGATGTTTGAAACATGATGTACATCCTCTGAACACTTCATTAACTACTAATGTACAATAAAGGTAGATATTTATATAGTGTGGAATGTCAATTAATTAGTATGGATCCCCTTAATACCCCTATTCAATGTAGAAGGAGAGTGATGATTGTTTTTTTTCCAAGGCAACAATAGTTGCATCTTCTCTTTATTCCAAATCTCCTGGTTCATTTCTTCCAATATCAAATTCTCACTAGCCACTTTTTTTCTAGTTCAAATTTGCAAAGGCTATAATCCTCCTCTAACTTTTGAAACTAAACCCCAAATTTCATTACATTAGGTAGACATGGACAACAGAGTAGGGGTTGGATGCTATAACCAACCCTGAAGTGATATTTACCCCTGCCCTGTTCAAGCATTCTTGGCCCTTCAATTGTCAACTCTAAAATGATATCCACCTTGTCAAAGAACATACTTGCTTCCAACAACTTGGGTTTTTGTTTTGGATTTGAAATGGCAAGTGGCTAAAATCTAACAATTTCATGAAAGCATTGGCTACATATCCACTTTTTATTTTTGCACAATGGTTGGTTGGTGGTCCTACTAATTTTTGTCCGTTTTTGGCTCTATCCTTTCAAGATTATGTAGAGTATAGACACCAAGCACTAAAAAAGTTACTTTGATGAATGTCTTTTAGGAAAAGTGCACAAATCAAGACTGATGACTAAAAACGTTTGATGAATGCCTTTTAGTGGAAGTATAGAAACAAAGACTTAAACCTAATTTTTTTTATGAAATGCCTTTTAGGAAAATTGTAGAAACAAAGACTTAAACTAAAAAAGTTTCATGAATGCCTTTTAAGGAAAGTATAGAAATGAAGACTTAAAGACTTACCTATTGTAACACCCTACTATAACCCGTTGCAAAAATTGTAACATCATTCAATTTGTTGGCCAAAGGATAAGTCATTGGAGATTGAAATAGTCAAAATTCCTTATCTAAATCAACAATGAATTGAATGAAACATTGACAAAAGGTCATAGTTAGTATTGTCATAACATTCTTAACCAAACAAGAAGCCTCCCTTTTAACCTTAACAAAATTGAAGTCTTCAAGAAAGAGCCCAAGCATCTACAAAGAATGTGCCATAAAAAAAAATTAGATGGCCACACATCTTTGATTTGCTATAAGAATGATTCAACCAACCCTTTATTATTTCATTTTAAAGAAGTGCCAAAATGGCAATCACTAGTATTTTGAAGAAGCAATTGACATTATTTCTAAATTCATCAATCTTTCAAAGAGACCATCATTTTTTAGTTATATTCACAAATTTTCATCCAAATTTGAGCAATTCCATCCTTTTCTTTGGTAGAAATGAAAAGAAATTGATCCAAAAGACTATGTTCTGAGCAATAAATGAAAAGAATTATTTTGAAATGAAAGTCATAGAAAGTTATGGTGGATTTACAATAATAAAACAATTCTTAAAATAAGAATACATTTGATATTGTATATGATTCCTAGAATATAAATTATGTACTAAAATATGACATGATATACACCATTAGATTCAACAATTCAACAATTGACATCTTTCATTATGATGTCAATCATTTTACAATAAAAACCTTGACATGCTCAAATATCCTACCATATGTGTGGAATATGTGACCATTTTGTAGCTTTTAGCATGAAAGAGATACAATAATAATCCAAATTGAGAGTGCCGTATCCAACTTAACATGAAAACAAACTTTTGTCACTACTATATCCCTTAATTCATTCAATCTTTTCACTTGTCCTTGTCAAATACAAAAAAAATCATGATTGATGTGTTCAAAATTAAGAAATTCAGCTTCAAGTGCCAAGTGCCATATATGTACCCTTGAATTCAATTCAACATGAATACAAATTTTTGCTTGTCACCAGAATTATATACTTCAATTCATGAACCTTCTATGTCAAATACACAAAAAAACATGATGAACCTCCAAAGTTGGACTTCACAACTCTTTCTAAGTGCTTGTAAGTTACTGATTAGTGATGCCAAGTGCCTGGGAGTTGTACACATGCTGCGCGAACTCCGCCACGAGTCTCCTCAGCAACGTCGCCTGCACCAGCGCGTCCGCGTGGGCGCCTTGGTAATGCTCCAGCGCCTCCAGGAGCTTGCCAATCTCCATCACCATGTTTCGGCACTGCACTGTCAAATTGCGGGAAGCGCCCTCGAAGACGGCCAAGCTGTTGAGGTGGGCATTCATCTGCTGGCCTAAGGCTCCCAGAAGCCCCGCTCCGTGCGCGTCCATCACAGCCCTCAAATTAGCTGCAGGCTCAGCCATCAGGACTGGCACTTCTTCTTCTTTGCAATTGGGAGGTCGAGGAAGCTGCTTGGTGGCTCCCTTTGGCCTTGACGAAGCGCCCTTGCGCTTGCAAGTGGTTTCTTTCGTGGAGATCAACCAACCGAGAATTTAATTGGTCAGTTTAATTGATCCAAAAGCTAGAAGACCAACGTGAATGTAGATCGAGAGTTCTACTGAAAATTAAAGTCTTGACATCGAGGAGGGCTACCTACCTGCGGTGATATGACTATGGACTAGTAGACAAGTTACCTACGAATCGAATCGAATCGAATGACACAAAACAATGAAATGGACACAAGAAAATGCTATAGTGATGCCCATATGACTGATAATTACGTGGACTCGAATCGAATGGCATAGAATCGATGAATCAAATTCATTGCAATCAAGATTCTCTGCTAGCTTATCGCTGCCTTCAACTTCAAGATTCTCTACTAACTAAGGCCGCCCTTGATGAGACTTTTCATGAAATTTTGAGAAGAAAAGTAAAACTCTGACCCGAAGCTAGATCAACCAACATGAATGAAGAGTCTGTTCTACTAACTAAGGATCGATGCCCTCCATGAGACTCTCAGTATGCCCACACAGTACTACTAAACCTACAGGCCAACTGAGAATCAAATGCAACAGCTAAAGAAAACGGAAATAAAGAGGCGATAGAAGTGTCTGCAGAGGCAGAAGAATCAACTGAAGTAAGCATGGAATCGAAGGGAAGCTTATTTAATGTGCGCACCATGAGGGTATGAGAAGCTGAGAGCGTCGACAGCCACCAGAGAATGTAGAAGCCTAAGAGGCACATACTGCATGAGTACGTTAAATTAAACTGAAGAGTCCCAATGGATTGATCATTGAACTTCCATTTCAGGAACTTTAGGTGATACTGTGAGATCTAGAATACCAGAGGTCTCATTTTCTCCTCCTGTAAGGTAGGAGGTTCATAAAGCGCCCATTTAAGAGCTGAAAATGAATCTGCCACGGAGGTTAAAGTTCTTGAATAAATTTTTCTTTGAAAGACAAATGGAATTGGCATCTAAACCACGTCGTTTCATATTTTTTGGAGCTTTGTGGAATTAGTTGAAAATTTTTGAAGTTGAGAAACGCAGTGGTCACTATAAGCGTCCACCTCCTGAAATGTACACTTTTTGTACATTTCTGGTGCAATGAGAAAGCAAAATGTACAAATAGTGTACCTCTGAAGAGGTGGACACTTTTAGAGCCCGAGTGCCACTTTACGGCCCTCCTACCTTACAATTGATTCTCTTGAGTCTCTTTGAGGTATGTTCTCACTTGAGGTGTTAAGAGCGATTGATGCCATCACAGAGGGTCTTACACTTATCACAAGATGAAGTACTTTGTGCGTGGTCTAAGCAGGGAGATTTTTAGTCACGACTTTTCTTGTGATTTTTAAGGAAGATTGTTATTAAAATTTACTGAAAATGAATTTCATGAATTTATGAAAAAATATTTTTCACTAGGACTATGTTAAAACACACCAGTTGTAGTAGTGAATCAAGAGTGGATTTCAAGTACACCTTTGGATTGGATTCACGTTGCTAACACCAGTCCCTTGTCATCATTGAGTCACGTATCTTCACGTTGTTTATTGCCTTTGCGTGTATGCCTTTTTTTTGTTGCTATAATGTGTATAATGTAATAAGTGCATTGTTACATTCAAACCAATATGCCGATGTGTGCTTTTGTTGGAAGTTTTTTGGAGATACCTGGAGAGATTAAATTTTTTATTTGTTGCGATCAAATTTAGGTACACTGTTGGACAAATGAAAATATTTGAAGTTCAACTACAAAAATTAGTGTAACATCAAATTGTCACTCGTATTCACGTACACCAAGTAAACACAACACTCACATCTATGTATCCTCAAGATTTCGTAAGCGACTCGTGCTCTTTCACAGTGTGCTGTTTCTTAACATATTCATTATTATGGACAAAATTTCTAGGAGTCCATTTGTATCTGCAAAAATCTCCTCCAATAAAACCCAGGATTTCTTTCATGTAATAGATAGATCAACCAGCCGAAGCACAAGCATCACAGGTGAAACATGCAAGCATTTGTGAACGAGCTTGAAATAGGAGCTTTTCCTTTACTCAAAATGTTGTACTGTGTACAGTGCCTATTGTCTTTCCTTTTCTTACAATGAAGATCAAAAACAAAGTCCACAAGTCCATCGGAAGAATAGAAAGGTGCAACAAAATACTCTTCTATGTCACATGTGGATTCTGGACCAACCTTGCTCCGACTTCCAGCACCAAAGTTTGTCTAGGATGCCAAGAAGATGAGATATCTTCTATAGTCGTGAAAAGATTTCGAGGGTAAAATCATCGTGTACAATCATCAGATGGCCATCCCTGCAGAGAGGATCATTGGGATCTGACGAATCAAGTATGAGAGAGGTGCTTAAAGAAAAATATGCATTCACCTTCTAAATCTTTAGATTGGGTTATATTGTTGGTGTACGCAGATATACAGCAATACTAGCTCCGTAATTGAGCTCCGTATCGTGGAGATATTGGTACACTCCGTGGGGATCTTGGGGCTACTCCTCTTGATGTTTCTGAATCTGGAACATCTTCTGCTCCTTGCTCATTCTGTCATTTCACAAAACAACCTGAGGTAACTGCACCTAATTCTTACCCATTTCAAAAACCGACCCCTACATTCTGGCCTAAAATGTACTGCCTCTGTTCATGAGAGACTAGGGTGGCTTTTGGGTACATCTGTTTTTAACACTTTGAAAATTCATAGTCTATTCGTATGGTGTCCAAAACATGCATAAGAAGGGAATCTAAAACACTCTTTTGAATTCCAACAAGATCCAACAAACAATTAGGCAATTTCATAACAGGAACAATTCTCAATCCCATATTCGGAAACACACATTTAGGTGTAGTTACCTTACGTCATCGCGCTGTAACAGATTGCACTAGACCAGCATCCTCAATTCCAGAATACACAGGTCTCAGTGATGAGGATTGAAAATCAGAGGTGAGCGTGAGTACCTGATTTGAGGCAACTGGAGGCCTGCGAGGTGGTCTAGAATCATTCTCTACCGCGTTGTGCGACCGAAGCTGATATTGCAACTGCTCAAAATGCCTCAATTGACTGGCAACGATGCTGCCTGCAACTCCGCTGCTTGACTCTGCATCCTCAGCAGGTTGTAGGCTGAGTGAGCTAATTGGTAAGGGTGGGATCTGAGCTAGGATCTGGGCCGTAAATGGTCCTGCTGAAACTGCCCTCCTTATTGTGCTTAGCACAGGAAACTCACTCGGGTTCGATTCTTCATTTGGTGGCGTGAGCATAAAAGAATGGGATGGAACGGTCTTCAATCTCGTGCGCAAGATTTTGAATGCTGAGCTTTGCTGGAGAATTTAAAAGGAAAATTATCAAGTGTTCCAGTAGTCCACCCTCATAGGACCCTCCAAACTTGTCATGAAACTAAAGGTTAACCGTGAAGTGCACAAGCTAAATATAGAAAGTCCACACTGGAAGGTCAAAGTCGATCACATTTATTTTTCCAAAACATATTTCTTTTGTCAAAATATGTAGATTTTGATATCTTCTTTCTATTTTGTTACATTCCTTCGAATCTTCCCAAATGATTTATTCGAGTTCCTAGAGAGATGGACGCGGACATTTGGGCAATCAAATAAATAGAACGCACAGGAACGATGTGAACACCAGTGCCAAATGGGTAACTTGAATACTTCTTCAGTAAGCCCTCTCTGTGATGTACTTTTATTGCTAACCACTTAGTATCAAATTGCAAGCAACAAAACACGAACTGTACCTGCGGGAGAAGCATAAGAAGTCCATACAGTGTCTTTAGAAGTTGAGGATAACGGTCGGGCTCCAACAACTGGTATCACAGACCCACAACAAACAGTTGGATAAAAGATACACTCATAGAAGTAATGGACAGGAAGAATTGTATTATTCAAAATAGCTGTCCAGACTCCAGAGAAGGGAATGTGCGCCGAGTTGCTCAGAGATAGTTGTGGAACCGACTGGAAATTGACAAAGCACAAAACTCAAGGAATTACCTGCAACCTCAAGTACGCAAATATTGGAGTCTCTAAAAGTCGCACCAACTTGTCTATTTGTACCAACAAATTTACACTAATATCCGTCTCTCCGAGCGATTGAATAACGGAACTTGCATGTGGGTAAGCCTGTAAAACAAGTCGATGTGAATCTCGGTAAGAGAGAAGGTTGGTTTGTGTTGTCAAATGGAAAGACACCCATATCATCAACATCATTACAAAGAAAACAACCCCCACCAACGCACATTACATCGATAAAGTAATTAGGCATTATATTCATGTAGTCCTCATGTCTTTTAATGTTAATGAATGACAAATGGTGGTAGCTTCATGTTAGTGAGATGTTAGTATCATTAACATTAACTTGATATTAAACTGGCATCTACCAAGTTAACATGAGTCAACATCAATGTGACAACAATTTAAAATTATTTTGAAAATTGATCCAATGTCCTATTAGATTAACACTAACTTACCATTGATAACATTTTCAATCTTATGGGAGGATCTTAGCAACTTGGTAACAAGGAAATGGTCAATAGTGGAGACCGAGGCCATACCTGGGCAAGCAAACAGAGGCTGACAGTGGCCATAGGTGAGTGACACCAAGATGCATACAAGGCAACAAACAGGTCCCGCCCACCAGGACTAGACAAGGCCTCTCTCAGAAGACCTCTCAAATCTGCTAGCTCAGGAGCAGTCAAGAGTATCAAGTTAAGCGCCTGCATAAAACACGGACCGGTATCAGTATCTTTGGGAAGCGGACATAATCAGAACTCAAGATGTACGCTCAAATATTTTGGAAAGAATTTATAATTTCGAGTATACCAGTCAATACATTCTCAACTGTGAAGACTCTACAACACATGTCCACTAACAAAGCTCACCTGAACCATAGTGGTTGCGAAGACCAAGTCCCCCTCCTTGTGCAAAATGGCAGCCAGTTCCCGATAAACTCGTTCTGCACCCAGCAACTGGCATAGCCTTCGAAATGCCAATGTACCTCTCCTGAAACAAGCCAGACACTCTCCTATCAGGCTCTCTCATTTGGGATGAAGTGTAAGTGGAGCTCATTCCTCATGAAACTAGCGATTTTTCTATTCAAGATTTAACTGTTAAAATGAACGTGACTATTACATCAAATCACAGGACAATCGTTGTAAATTACCCCAAATAGCAAACCAAGATAGTGCCGAAAGAAATCCAAGAGGCGCAAACAGGCTGATTAAATACATTGTACTAAATTTATGACGCAAAACATCACTAGACGTAAAGGGTACAAGACCAATTCTTGCTTTCATCTATCCAAGTACCATTCTGAAAAAGCTAGGAGTTAAAATTCCGACTTCGGAACTACCGTTCAAGAAGAGACTGTTGACTGTTAAAGAGGTGCACAAGGAAGCCCATGAGGTGTCGGAAATGTTGAGGGTCTCGAGCTATGCAGGCTTGCACTTCCAGAACAAGAAGGGCAACCTGCAAAACTCACGTAACTCAGAATCCAAGTTAACATACAGTTGAGGTTCAGAAGAAGATCATCTAAAAATTACTCAGGTCTAAAAATCCAACCAAGTCAAAAGAAAGTAGTGTCTCACCTCATCAGATGGGTCGGACAGCAATCTCAGTAAGGCAGGAAAGATATCATCCAAAAATGAGAGCACCTGCATACGCCATAGAGCTCAGTATCAGCTGCTAGGGATATACCAAAACCTCCAATCCTAACTCCTAAGATGTAAGATTCACATTTTGGCAAAACGAAAGATACTAGCGTCTAGAGAAAATACAAGAGAAAGCACTATTGTTAGATGTTAATCGGAACTAGAGAGCATTTGTGAGCAATATATGAAGATTTCAGCGTACCCTCCCAGCTACCAGGCCTCAGAAGCTGGAAGATACCCCATTTTGCTAGGAGCTGACGTAGGTAAAATGAACTCACTTCTGTCCGATGTCTCTCCAACAGCACAGAAATCCACCTCAAAGCCTCCAACCTTGTAGCCTCGTAATCATTTCCAAGCTCCCTGATGATTAGATACATGAGATAGATCAGACAGGGGCTCCCTTCATCAACAACAAAATATCACGAACTTTAACCTATTAATGACAGTAATTTGTTAGTTTTCTTTCTGTTCTTTGTCACATTGAGATGTCATGAACCATAAGGTCCACACCAGACCGAGAGGAATTGTCAGGAAAGCTCTCGGCAAGGAGGAACAGGCAGACTTTGGTTTTGCATGATTCGGACTTACAAGATGAGAGTTATTGAATTTCACAATAATTTTCCTCAAAAAATAAAGAAAATAGGAAAATTCATCCAACGAGGGGATTCAGCACAACTTCGTCTGTCATAGTGGTGACAACGACAAAGGCCATACAAATATAACCTTCATCCTGACAAGGACTTCAATCATGAGAACACCCTAGTTCGCATGTACTACTGCAAAATAGATCATTAAGCAAAAAGCTCTGAAAAGACCTCCTTGCGATGACCAACACAGCACCAATATCAAAACCTTCGGAAGGCTCTGCTCTTACTGTTCGCATCTCCTCATTTGTTTCTCGAGCAACCTGACAACCGCACAATGTTTGCATTATATTTCCTCTACTGGACTGAAAGTTGACGGCATTCATAGGCCACACGAATTAGTACGAGGCATCAACTGCCAAGAACTCAAGCAGGACAAATTCATCCCATGGGCACTAAAGAGAAAGATTCTGATGTTGTCCGTTGCTAAAACCATACCGCCTGAATCTTCTCTTCTCTATCAGATATAGCAGGAAGAACTACTCCAAGGATATCGGCGAAGTATGGCACAAGTTGCTCTCCCCCAAGCTTCACAAACTCATTGATCTGCACCCGCAACAAAATCTTGTTAATCGAACGAAATTTACCCGAAAGTAGGCAGTACTGGGAGATGCAAGGCCACAATAATAATATTTGTCACATTTCAAAAGTTCCTTCAGTACATGTTCCAATTCAAGGTCAAACCACACTATATGATATCAGAATTAGATATGTAAAAAGCTGAACATCTCTTCTATGACCATCCAAAGTATCGTAAACTCTCTACAAAGCAGTAAACTGGCCAACGTACATAGAGAAAAGTCTGGATACTCTAATATGATATCAGTTGAAATGCAGCACCCCAAGTCAAACAAGCGGTACAAGATATCAACTATTGAACCAACAGTGAAATTTCAACCTAAGGTTAGCCAACTGGTGAAATAAACATACCCAAGTGATCGCGGTGAGCCGAGTAAACTCATCGGGAGATCCTGCTCTTTGTATAAGTATCTCTGCCATTCTACCGTAGTCCACCGACTGCCAAAATTATCAACCAAATGTCACAAATCAGTTCAAGAAACCAGCGATAGACTGGAACCTTGACCCTGATACACCCCATAGCTCTTGTATAGCACACTAATTAACCCCAAGCGCTCAGTCCTCACTTCGGAAACTAACAGTCGATAATAGTAACACCTAAAACATATTTCTGTCGTTCAAAATTAAATGTAGCGCCTGGTTTCTTCTTACGATGCTGTACACTTTGTTACCTCTCTTTAAGCTTCCTAAACGATTTATACGTCTCCTATAGATGTGGAGGTAGTCACGTCTGGACATTTGGCCACTTGGAGCTAATGCAGAGATTATGGGCACTTACCGGAGCAGTTTGAATATCCTGCATAAACTCTTTAAGAGCTAGATCAGCCTGCAGTCGTATCTCCCGGCTAGAGTCACTGAGCATATTGAATAACCCTACAAGAACACAACACCCGTTGATAATACAGTCTGTCCATCTCATTCATGTATTGATTGTATTCAGAAGCTTAAAACGGAGACATATTGATTCTTGATCAGAATATTAAATAAGGTTGTGAAAAATGCTTACCATCCAGAAAATCTGGGAGGAAACCAAGCATGTCAATAGCCGGAACCTTGTCCAGTTCAGTGATCCATCCAACCAAAAATCGACGAACAAACGGGTTGAGTACATTCATGCGCTCCCTCAAAAGTGGAATGAACTCCTCAATGCTGCGCTAACCACAAGCTCAAGAATTAATTTTAAATCACACCGTTGGAAACTACACCCATGAGCATAATCGCTTATGAATCTCTAAACTAGTTGCAAATTTTCTGACTAGTACAGGGGCAATTTAGACCACTCAGATACTTTTTTCTAGTGCCTGAAAAGAAATAAAACTGGGTCACTGAATCCTCTACATAACAAACAGTTTAATGAGTTGAACTGAACCTGAATTGATCACTTTCTGGACTATCCTGCACCGTAACAATATCCTGCAAAATGTAGAAATTCCTGATAGTTATAAGTCAAATATCCCCCACAAGAATAAGAAAAACATGTATAGTGAATAAAACATGGTTCTCAGTCAAATTAGACTGGTCCAGGAACTTTAATCATCATAAGGAGACGGGGAGGCAAGACAAGCACAATGCAATTCATGTGAGGCCTCCCTGGGATCACCTACTTGCACGGTATTTTGTGACTATCTAAATTATTATTGATTTAGATTACAACCTTCCAACCTTCCAAGAAATGAATAGGAAGGTTTCCCCATGACTGACCTACTTAATTTCCATCTAACGATAACAAATCTCCTTACGATGGATGTTCAAAATTCACTTAAAAGTCTAATTTTACTCAAAACTATGATCTAGGTAATTTAACTTCTGTTGAGACATCTTCGCATATTTAGTGTTTGTCAATGATGGGAAAAAAAAATTACTAGCTCAAACGACTAATAACGAGGTTAGGATAGAACCTTGACAAGACGATCTAACAAGTCAGCAGCGCTTTTTACATTGGGATCTGAGTCTGCTGAAAGTTTGCAAAGCGCATCGAAGATGTCATTGAAAAACACGATGAAATCGCCTCTCACAACCTGCCCCACAGTGATCGTGACCAATGAGTAGATGAAAAGTTAGAAAAACGATTTCTAAACCTAGAAAAAAATACTCAAATAATGAAAAATAAAAAAAAGAATGAAAAACAAAGCAAAAAACTGGCATTGTTAAAATCTGTAAACATGGAAATCAGATTTACCTGTGCAATGTTGTAAAGCGCTTCACATGCATAATATCGCACACGGCTGTCCTCATCTGTGAATGATTTAAGAACAGGAGGGACAATTTTCTGCAACGCATGTCGAGGGAACGAGGTCACGAAAATTGAAAACTAAAAATTGGTTCAGGGGCAGGATGAGAACCTCCCTTGAAGCTCAAAATACAAACAGAAAAAAATACATAGCCTAATTCCATGGCTCAGCATATCTAGAAACGTACCTCTAGGTGTTGCGCAGCATCAGATGCAAGGCCGACTGTTGCAGCTGCTAGACCAATCAGCCCACCCTGCGTAAAGAAGTACATTGAACTAATCAGAACTAGAGGCTACCAATGTAATGAACCCCAATTTGCGTAAATGGTCACAAGAGGCTGCTATTATAGGAACTGAAATACATCAAATGGGAAGTTTCAAGGAAAGTAATCAGAATGCAAAAATAGAAAGCAAACAATCTCATATCTATGAGCAGTAGAAGAAATAACAAACATTGGGGTAGTTTGGACGCTTTCTGTTAAGGAAGGGATGCAAGTTCGGTGGGTTATCCATAGCCCGGTTACTGCCACTTAAACCGGCTCTGCCTTGCTCTCCTGGTTTGGTAGCTTTGTACTCTTCTTTTGCAACTGAACTCTGTTCTTTTTGTGCAAAAAAGAAAAGAAAAGAAAAGTGTAATTGAAAATTACTATAATCGGCAATTACTTTCCAAATTGGACTTCCCATTCTTAGTTTACATTGGGAATTTCGAGGTTAATTCCATTCCAAGATTTATTGCTTATCGAGATTATTGCGTTTAGAGAATATCTGACCTTACGATGGTTGGCCTGAGGGGAGAGAGCGAAATCATACGTAAGCAGAGCGATAATCTTGGATATCGTCTGATGATCCTTTGCTAATGTGAGGGCCCTGACTACATCCTCAACCTGTATCACCAAAAACGATGACAGTCAAGCTCTTACCAAACACTCTCTGAACAAACATGCAAACAAACTATACCCCTAAAGAGAGCACAAACTACGGCACAGCTCAAAGAACGTAGTAGATTTCATATCTAAGTATAAGGAATACTACTTTCATGTTGACATACGTCTTCAATACTAATCACAAGAAAAACAAAGAAAAACAGTGGCAACAATCACATACATCAAAGGGAAACACTACAACAAGTTTCAGTAAACAGTGACCTTATTCAGGAACCTGTAAACAAACATCATAACCAAAAACCTTTCCATCATTTATATGGAGATTTCCCTATGATTATAATGATCATTCGGAGGTCTCTCCATTGTACATAGGGAGGTTTATTGTTACCGTAGGAAGGCCTCCCCATGAATTATGGTGAAGATTCTGCTTATGATGCTGTGTAAAAGTTCATAATACAATCTAATTTCAATGAAAACCTTGTTTCGGCTACATATACCGTACACTTGAAACATACAAACAATTTCTAAAATACTACAAATGTCTTACCACCAATATGAATATATCTACTTAAAGAATCTTTAGGAGTAGAATCTCTTTAAAGAGTACTCAATTTTGTGGAGAGCGCGTACCTCCAGTGCTGCAGTTTTGCGCTTCTCATAAAGCTTGTCTGCCAGATTGCGCAGCACTGATGGCGAGAGAGGCGCATGGAGATCCGCCATTTCGGCTGCACTGCTGGTCAGCTCCCACCCACAAAGGCCACAACAAGTCTCCCACAAACACATCTTCCTCTTCTTTTCTCGCAACACAAAACTCTCCCTCACCAACTAAAACAAAGTGACTAAACTCCATATTCGTGACTTCGAACAGCCCCCGTTGCGTCCACCATTTGGAACACCATAGGGTTTAAGGTTCGACTAACCGGGTTTTCTAACTACCCGAAGACACTAAATTACGCATGCATACTAATGAGATACTAATTTAGTATTTAGTATTAAAAAAAGGCGGTAAGAGCTTCTTCTAAACCCCGCCTTTTTCCCGAATTGCGCAATTCGGGTGCATCTGGAAGCTTCTTAAACAAAAGCAAACCCCTGGGAAAATCAAGCAATCCCGAGCTCGTATTCTCGACCGAACTATCGAACCTAAGCGGCAACTCTCCTGTGAAATTGAAAACCTGGAAAAATTGATAACTACTAAATTTTGCTCCAAATTGGAAACCACAACTACCAAAATTTGTAAGGAAATATTCTCAATATACCTTTCTTAACAAACTGAATCCATACAAGGGACATGTAACCACGCCCATCATTCTCGTTTTACTGCAACTATGCCCTGTTTCCAACGATCCATCGTCTCTCCCAATTTCCGAAACATTCACCAATCAACTCATCTCCGCAAACTGCAACTCCCAAGGAAATCAAAACGGATCCAATCGATCCAAAACCCAAGATCCAATTTCCCGATTTCGACGAACCCAAGAAACAGAGACTCACAGGAAGCGATCCAGACTTCAAACCAAAGGCCCAATTTCAGAAAATCCAGCCAAACTTCTCTGGAATTGCGTTGTGGGGAGGCTTGAAAATCTGAGATCTACGAGATGAGATTAGTACAGGGAGAAACCAAGACTTCAAAGCAAGCCCAATTTCGCAAAGTCGGATCAAAATTCTTGGCGATTGCGTTGTGGGAAGGCATGGAAAATCTGAGAACTACGAGATGAGATTAGTACTAAACAGGGAGTAACCAAGACTTCAAACCATGCCCAATTTCGCAAAATTTGACCAAACTTCTCTGGAATTGCGTTGTGGGGAGGCTTGAAGATCTGAGAACTACGAGATGAGATTAGTACTATACAGGGAGCGACCAAGACTTCAAAGCAAGCCCCATTTCGCCAAATTTGACCAAAATTCTTTGTGATTGCGTTGTAGGCAGGCTTGGAAATCTGAAAACTGCGAGATGGGATTAGTAGCGTTCGGCAAGGGAAGCAAGAACTGCGAAATTGCAGCAGGAAAAGCTTCGGGTTCCGGCCGTCCTGGTCATTCCTGTTGGTAGCCAGTCAAGTCGGAGTTTGCGAGCATTGTGACAGAGTCAACAGGAGTTCTGAATTGGGGAACAGACTCTCACTGGGCCTTCCAACAATCATTCAAACATTTCGTTGTGGTGGGGAAAATGGCACTTGGGATGGGGAAGAGATGTCGTTAACGACAAAAGGGAAGATTCATGAAGCAAAGGAGAAGAACTGATGGGATTAACCCTTGAACGCCTGGCTGGTGACCGTGGAAATCAGCCATTTTGGAACAGTGTGACATCATCCACTTTAGAAAAACCAAAAATATTCATTGAGAGTCAAACTATTGTAGAAGATCTCCCCTTTCCACCCCTAATTTTGAGGATGAATAGTTGCAATTCTGTCCTACAGAGGAGAATTCCTTGTCATTCATCAGACAATAATCATCCACCACGTCGTTTAGGGGTTAAGCTTAGTGGAAATTTTTGGACCTTGGCCAAGTGGGTCCCAAAATCTTTGTTGGGATACTAGTGAAAAAAGGGGAAATTTTTTGTATCTAAGGGTGGAGGTGCTAAAGGTGTCCTCTAGCATAAACAGACATATAGGAATTTTGAAATGTACCACCGGTTTATTTACCGCTATTAATCCTAAGAGATTGAATCCTTTCTTGAATTTTTGCATATTTTTGATGATAGGTCATGAAAAGTGAACAATTTTGTTGAGGGAAAGACCATTTTTTTACAAGGGGGTAACATTTGGCCAATGTTTAACCCCTAAGTGCTCTGACGTCCATTTTTTGGACAATGAATAGATTGAAATTGGAGTTTCATCCTCCTAACTACTTGGATGAAAGTTATTCTAACTTGTGGAGATACATTATCAAGTTGTTGTCCTATCTAAAGGTTGGATATCGTGTTACTAGAGTACATAATTTTCTAAAATTACAAATGTGCAACTATGTCAAGTGGTCAAATTGCATTGACTTTAGTTCAAAATTGAATTTGCCAAAATGAGTTCATAGATTTGAAGAACACAAAAATTTCAAAAAATTACCATATGAAGTGAAACTCATTTCAAATCCATTCCAATGAATTTTACTCAAAAAATGGTAATATTTTGCTTGTAATCGAATTTTGAAGGAATTTTGGAATTTCTCTTTCAAAATTTATAAAATAGATTGGTGATAGTATTGGCGAATCTAACCATACAAATGAAATCTACAAATCAAAATCTACAACTTTTGTTTGTATGTCAATTCCAAAATATGCTTCCAAATATCACTTCATAATGATTTTTCTCAAATCATCAATTTTGGAGATGAATCTGGACGTTTAGGGATTAAAGAAAACCTAACCAAATTTCCAATTGTGCATTGTACAATCAAATGGTCCATTAGGAATTATTCTATGGGGAGAAAAAACATTTGAAATTGCAACAATAAAGAATATGGATACTATCATTTTCACACTTGTCAAACTCCTTGTTTGCAAATTTTTTACCTTCTCACTCACTACACTAAATAGTGAAATTAGGTTGCCTTAACCTTAGAAGGATACCACAAATACTTAGTATTTGATGGATGACAAGGAATCCTCCCATGTAAGATACAAAAATGCAATTGTTCATCCTTGGACTTTTGTGTGAAAAAAAAGGGTCTTACAAAGTAGTTTGACCGGCCTCCAATGAGTGTTTTTGAATTTCTCTATGCAGATTAATTCACAAGCAACTAGAAAAGTTGATTCCCACAATGACCAACCCATCCTTTTAAGGTTAACAATGAGGTTGCCCTACCCCAAGAAAGTTATTATACAATACATCAAAGTCAACAAATACTTCTACAAATACTTCTGGTTTGTACACAAAGAGGTCTATGAGTCCCAATTACACCAATACCTAATTCCAAAGTAGTGCATTCTTGTAAACTATGGAGTAATAGTAAATTGATTTATATAGTGTCAAATGTCGAGAAATAAGTGTGGGGCAACCTGATTTCACTATTTAGTGAAGTTTGATATAAATTAAGGAAAAAGTTAGAAATAGTTCACTAAATTGGATGAGGTTGCAGTGGGTTATTTAGGCCAGATTCCAGTCGGTACAGCTTAGGGTAAACTTAATGGTAGCCAACCAGAGGGACAATGGACAGACCGACAAATTTCTCATCCATCAGATTTCTCATCCATCTCCTGGACAGAAACAGCAGAGCATGACTCTCGCTGGCCTAGTAAAGTAGCCGCATTGCCTGTTTGGGGGAATGGGGTCATTGAATTTTATTTTTATTTTTATGATTTTGCAGAATTGATCTTATCCCTCATCCACTCAGGTACTGACACCCAGCTTAGTCCTCCTCATTCCTTGCACTTCAGCCAAAACTGACTAGACTTAGTACTTATAAGGTATCTACACCCAAAATCGACCTCTTTCTAAAACTGTCCCTTACTTATTCTTGCCTAAAATGTACTCCCACTATTCATGAGAGCCTAGGGTCAGTTTCAGAAACACCTGATTTAGCACAGACTTTGAAAATTCATAATTTATTCATGCAATGTCCAAAAAATGCATTCAAAGAGAATCTAGAATCTCCTTTTGATTACCAACAAGACTCCACAATAAGTTTTATAATATAATAATGGGAACTATGATGGATTGTTTAATTGAACACTTCTAGATGTAGTTACCTTACTAATGTGCCTTGTGCCGTTGTATACCACAAACAAAATAAAAGTAAAATAATTTTCTAATTTTCTAATTCAAAAAATCTTTGAAATTCCATAACTTTCTTACTATAGGCCAAACACCATGAAGCACAACCCGTGCACCCTTCCTTACCGAGGGCTTCTTGATAATACCAAGAACGTGACTGAGGGACTCATGGTCTAAGAGATCTCAACTTCACAAACAAACAAAACAAAACAACCTAGCTTAAGGTATGGATACACTCATTCAAGAATTTGGATTTGGATGAAGGAATGATGTACATTTTTTATTAGCAATTATTCAATATTGTACCCTAAATCAATTTCAACACTTTTGTGTTGAAATAGTTTTATTTTTGAAATTTTGACCATACAAATTGTCATTTTGGGATTATCAAATAATTTGTAAAATTTCTAATTAAATCAAGAGTTTCAAATTTTACAAAGAACTAGAAACCTTCAATGAAATTTTTCTTTGTTTCTTGGATAATAGTATATATGTTTAACAAACTTCGGATATGCTTCAAATTTTTGCTTAACTTTTAAAAGTCGCGGTCCCCATGACCAGGGCAGTCACCAAAACCACTCTTATTATTGGACCAATAGGTGCATTGTTTGTTTCTACCACTTTGGGCTTCAACATCTTTTTAAGGGTTAAATATCTATGAAACTAACTAATATATATAATAGAAGAGAAGGTGTTGTGAAGTGAAAGGAGTGGACTTTTGTCTAGAAACAAAGAGGGATTTACTTTCAAAGATTATCTTTGCAGGGATTACTTATAAATCAAGCACATAAATATGTTAAACAAAGTACAATTAACATCCAAATAGTGTCCAAAAGGTGCAAAACAAAGATATAGTGGATTGTTCAAAATTACACATGTTCAATTATTTATCCCAATGCTTTGTTAATTGACAACTAACATTCTTTATTTTCCTATTTATATCCTTGTTTTAGGTATTGATATTTTAGATGAATTGATAATGCATGTTCATACCTTACTCCACTTGAAGCTCCAAATGTAAAAGCCAAGTCACTAATATCTTGGAAACTATCAAATACCATTTGTTATAACAAAGTGTGATACGTCAAGTGTAACCTTCACCATCAAATAATCTGGGAGAGTGAGTATGCAATAAAAACATTCAAGAACAAGACTACACTATACTTGACAACAAAATAACAAATACAAATTATAGTTGGTTGGAACTTCAATCGGAAGGAAGACATTAGATGAGAATGAGCTCCTGCGGAAGACTGCGAGTTCCCAGAAGTTCTAAGACTGTGGGAACTCGGCCAGAGCAGCTCGCTGACGTGGTCAGCCGGCGGCCACGTCGGATAATAATAAAAAATTAATTTTTAAATATTTTTTTTGAAAAAAAAATTAATTTTTTAATATTTTTTATTTTGTTTTTTAATTTTTTAATAATTTTTTTTAATTTTTTAATTTTTTTAATTTTTTAATAATTTTTTAATAATTTTAAATTCTGGACAGCCCTGGCTGGTTCCCAGCCTTGGGAACTGGCCTGAAACGGCCCTCCAGGGCAGCTGAATCCCATCTAATGCTAGGGTGGCTACACACAATGGATGGTGTTCATGTGCACAAGGTCTCTAAAATCAAATCTGCGATAGAACAAGACCTACAAGCTCATCCAATACTACTTCATATATGCTCATTGGAGAATGAAGTCAAATACCTAATAAATAAAAACTTGCAATCAATTCCTAAATAATATCCTAATGTTCATAGTTATCATATTAATCTCATAAAGATGTAGTAGCCAAAAAGTGTTTGATGGATGACCAAGAATCCTTTCATGTAAGACAAAAGTGAAAATGTTCATCCTTAGAATTCAATGTGGAAAGGAGAGGTCTTGCACAATAGTTTGACCTCCAATGAGTGCTCTTGGGGTTTAACCCTTAAAAGGCCCTTAGGGTCCCTCTATACAACCCCTATTTAGCTTTATAACTCTTCAATTGTGGTTTAATAGATGAGTTTTCATACATTTTTATTTATGTACAATCATGATCATTAATTTATTTTGAATTGAAAAGTATTTGGTCAATGTTTTCTTGATCAAATACCACCAAATATGTAATATACTATACGGCTGCAAAGGGCTTTCAGGCCCTTCTAGGGTTAAGCAAATGAATTACTTAGTACCAAAATGGATGATTTCTACAGTGACTAACCCAGCATTCCAGGGTTAAAATGGGTAGATTCCTCAAGGTTCTGGTAGGTTGAGGAAAGAAGAATCGCATTATACTCAATTTGGTAACAAGCCTAACAATTGAAGAGCAAGAATCAGAAAGTCAGACACCCCTAGCTTGTGCTTTGCAGACAACTGTGTCAAGCTTCAGCACTACTTTCACAAAAAGCACAGAATCTTAATGAAGACATTAGAGGGAACCACATTGTACTCTCCTGCCATTCCCCATTAAGTTATCTCATCTCAACAAACGGGGGATGCAAACTCCTCCATGTGTTTCATCAAGGACTGACGACGGAGAAATTTGCATGGAGAATGAATTAGAAATTGCAACCTAACCCGCCATTTTTGGTGCACAGGGAATAGGGATACTTAGAATTTTCTGAAACCTACCGTGCTTCCCATGTTGTCTTTCAATCCATCAGCCTAGGTGAACTGATGAATCTATGCTGATTACACATAATTGGCGAATCTCTCTTGAATGGTGTGGTCCTATGAGATGAAGAAATAATGCACCAATGGATTCAATGTACACACAGGCAGACTTCACCCTCTAATTCTGTAACTCAGATCTGCTTTGAATGTAGTAAATACCTATGAATGATTCAGATTCCAGGCGTCATGTCTCAGCAGTATCTCGCCACACAGCGTGCACTTCATCTGTTCGGAACCGTTGTGTTACCGTGGTGTCTTCCATGGGTGTGTAATCCCCTTTGGCACACGCTAGCAGGCCAGTGTACGCAATCATAGCTCCGTTGTCAATACAGTAGCGCTCATCGGTTGCATAAAGATGACCCCCACGCTCTTCACACATAATTTGCATCATCTGTTGCAATCGTATGTTGCAACCAACACCGCCCACAATCAAGACGTCTGCCGTTCCGCAGTGAGCCATCGCCCTCTCGGTTATCTCCACCAGCATCGCAAACACAGTTTCCTGAGGAGAAGAGTCATAAATTAAGGTCCAGGATAGTAGCAGGATAGTCAGAAAATCAGAGGGACATTT
The DNA here is from genome assembly GCA_963920665.1 of Straminergon stramineum. Classification (NCBI taxonomy): domain Eukaryota; kingdom Viridiplantae; phylum Streptophyta; class Bryopsida; order Hypnales; family Calliergonaceae; genus Straminergon; species Straminergon stramineum. The sequence continues at coordinate 940,085 of OY987270.1, read as the reverse complement.
AAAATGATGGATCTTTGGTCCTTCAGGAGGCTAAGATATCACAAGGTTGCTTAAAGCTAGCAAACGGTAACAGTTCCCTTGTGAGATCTGCAATTCTCTAGGAGAACAGGAAGAGAAGAGAGTGAATTTAAAAAAAAATCAATATAGAAGACGAGTACAACGCTAAACCTGCAACGAGAAGCAAAGGTCCGCAGGAGTGATTTCATTGGCAGGAAGGGTACGGACTGCAAGCTCTTCAACAAAGCTGAGGAGGCCACTAAAAGAGACATCCATCCCCTTCACCACATATGGTAGCTCCACGAGCTTGTTGCCCTTTTTAGCGAGCTGCAAAGATGCCATCCCAAATGACTACATGAGGACCTTGCACTGGATTACATGCACAGCAGCAAAGTCATGAAAGAGCCATGTACGGTGGTAATGATTATACCTGCTCAATATTGTACCCAGGACTGGGATCATTTGAAATCTTCAAAACTCGGGCAAATCTATCCAAGCAGTTTCCAACTGCTATGTCAACTGTCTCCCCAAAAATCCTGTACCTGCCTTCACTATAAGCTATGACCTGCAAGAAAAAGAAAAGTTCTCAGTCCAGACGCCTAAACCAAACTAACACTTATGCTTCTTCGCGCACACTATGACATAAAGTAGATGTTCCAATTCCACAATGGCTCTTCATAAACACTCACTGAGACAAAAACAAACAAAACTCATCCAAACTCCACTTCGCATTGGACAACACAAAGGTAAGGTAGATAGAGGTGTCTAATAACAACACATAGCTAAATGCAACACTCTAAAACCTTGCACAGTGAGTACATATAGAACTTGAGAACGCACACCACCTTAACATGAGAAACTCCATCGCTTTTCAGTAATCTACCGATACAACATTGAGCCTTATAAATTTTGCATGAAGTATCCGAATATTACATCCTTTGGTGCATTAGGATCCTCTTGCTATTGCTAACAAGGATCAATAAAAATTTGAACAGTCTGATATTTAAGGAACTTCAATCAGTGCTTACAGTGTCCTTCCATCAAATTTTTCTTTAAAATCAATACATACCTGAGTGTTGCCCCCACTAACGTAGAGTACCACAGGATCCTTAGCTCCAGTGACGACTCGGCCCATCTCAATGTGCCCCACGCAATGGTTCACGCCCACAATCGGCTTCCCCCAAAGCTGTGCCAACACCCTCACCACAATGGCCGAGACCTGCAACGGCGCGCCCATGCCTGGGCCTTTGGTATAGCACAAACAATCGATGTCCGCTGGAGTTAGATTCGCCTCCTTTAACGCATCATGCACCAGCCCCAGTGCATGCGCGTGGTGATGCTCAGCTGTGTGCCGAGGCAGGAACCCGTGCCCGGGAGGCGTGATATATGTGTGACGAGGATTGGCAAGAATGTTGCCATCCGCGTCCACGATTCCCACGCCTATCTTGTTCGCTGAGCTTTCCAAGCCCAGCGCTATCATTGTGACCCCGTTCCGTAATCACGAGAAATTTTAACCCTAAACCGCAAACCGTCTGTCTGCAAGACCACACTTGTTCTGGAATCCTGCGAAACCACTTCGTCCGCCAGTTTCTGGGATCTACGAAGCACAGAATCTTCGAGGAGACGCGTAGAAATAAGAAAAGCTCCCGAAGTGTAATTTTGACGTTGAAACTTAAACCCTAGCCCTAATTCCCTGAGTCTCCATAGAAATAAGAATCACTGTAGCAGTTCTGAATCTGATTGTTACCCTGCGCGATCACTGGAGTAAGAAAGGAAAAATTGGTGCTCATAAGGGAGTGATGAGGAACCGCACAACTGGCTGTTGGTAGCAATTCAAATACACTACCAGAATTGCATTTGATAAGTACTCCGGGAATAAAATCCCACGCATTACAGCTCTGAAGGTTTAATACCTTGGCATGAAATTCCTAAGCGATCGAGTTCAAATGATCGAAGATCACTATCCCAATTCCCTCCGCAACCCAACCTTTCAACGCTGCCAAAAAAATGATGAACTCCTCCGTCGTGCCAACAATTCACCAATTCAATCAAATCTCTCTCTAAAACCTCTGCGATAATACCATTCAAACTGGGAACCCAAAACGAGTTCCGACGCAATGCAGCAGCAAATTGAGAACCTCTGCAAGAGCTCAGAGGAAGACGACCCTGTTTCAGCGCCAAACCCTAATATCTCATTCTCAAAAATCTCCTTCTGTAATTGCACATTCCCTGTATTACATGGGAAAGCGTCCTTCTAACTGGTGAAGTGGTGATCCTCCATTTCGTGCGTTGTCCACTCAAAACATTTTTATTAACCCTTAAATAAAAGGCTTGGTTTTTAGAGAATTGTTGAAAAAAAATGTTTTTCTGTAATGTTTTGTAAATATGGTTTGCCAAGCATCTTATTTAGGTTTCAAAATAAAAGCGTTATTCACTATTTACCTTTGCATACCTTGACCACACAAATTTTGGACAAGCTACAAGACCTATATCCTACTTCAAAGAGATTTTGGATTGCCCTTTGGATTGCCCTCTAGGCAAAGAAATGTTGTATAAGGGTTAAATTTTCATTGAAAGAAGAGAGAGAGTTGCATCTTACCACTGTTTTATTTTGTTTTCGTAGTTTTTGCCCCCTTTATGGTATTAGTTATGAATCATCAAAGCAAGATGAATATATGCATTTATCTGTATTTACTAGTAGAAAGGTGGTTTTAAAGCACAAGGCTACAATGTTAAAGCTTGGTGCTATAAGACTACTTTTTCTACTAGTGGTTTGGAAGGAAATGATGGAGGAGGGGGAGCAAAAGGTCATTCACCACTTGATCTTGGAATAAATACTAAGAGAATCAAAAATGATCTCAAGGCACTTAGAAATGAATTCAACAAATTTCATATTGCTATTTTATTCCAAGATTTTCTCTAAAACATTCAAAAAGATCATTGAAGGTGAAAAATAAACACAAGTTGTAATCAAGGCATTCATTGATTTTTGTATTTCAACCTTTGTATTTCTTGTTATTTAACTAATGATAAATTTGATTGAAGATTTAATCTTCAAAAAGTAAGACCTGACAATGAGGTATTCCACAAAAAAAATGATGTAACTACTGAATGGGTAGGTGCATTATTTCTTTCTAAAAGAACTTGAAAGTCAAAGTCATTCATCTTACACTATATGTAGGGGATTATCATCTCATTTCATTCATCCTTATGGATTTGTACTAATTTCTGTTTATATTTGTATACAAGTGTATTATTTGTATCAATTTCATCAAATTAATTTTAAAAAGGTAATTTTTTAAAGATTCTAGAATTGCTTAACCTCTAAAGGACCAAGAGTCCCCTCATGGGACTCTTAGGGTTTTGGGTAGGTTCTTATGACCTCAATTTTTGGTGAATTTTTTTAAACTTCCTCATAAGGTAAAAAGAATTGATTAGTTATGTGGGAATATAACTTTTATTTAAATTGGTGCTTAGGAGAAAATTTTAAGCCATTTGAAATATAAATTTCAGGTCATTGGGTAGAAAAAAAATCCACAAATACTTGAAATTAAATTTTTTTTAAATTCTTATAAATCTTACTTTTGTCTACATGTGAAGCTTTGATTCACCCCATTCGGATTAGTGATGTGAAAATTATGAACAATCTTGTTTTGGGGGCAATCTAAGTATCTTCCTAAAAAAATAACTTACAGGACTCATTTTTTAATGCAATTTTCACAATATTTCCAAAAAAAATTATTTGACAAGGTTAATTTTTCATGCTAGAACAATCTCACCATTGGGATTATTGTATTTCAATCCCATCTTAGAGAAATTAACAATTTAGTTTTTCTTGTAATCTTGGACCTACTTTCTATTTAACAATTTTTTAAAGAATGAAAATCAAGAGTGCTTTTTTTAAAATTTTATTCCTAGACTTTTATATAAATTTTAAAAAATTTCAAGTGAAGGTAGTCAAAGTCATCTAAAATTGCAGACCAGAATGTTCAAAAAGACTTTTTTTTCCAACTTTGAATGCTAATATCTTCCAATCTATTTAGTCAAACTCCATGAAAATTTTACCACTTGGTCTCAAGCAAGTAAAGTACAAAATCTCTTGGTTAGATTCTAAATTTTTTTTTCTTAGGTGAACATAGTAGAAATGGTAGTTTTGAGTGTTTTTTGACAGAAAAATGGCCTTGGTCCTTTAGGGGTTAAGATGAATGAAAAAAAACTTGGATAAAACATAGGCATGAAGTTCTCTTGTCATTTTATACAATATTTTTAATGCGTGTCATTTTTACATCTAATCCTTATCAAACTCAACTAAACACATAGAATACATGATCATTTTGTAGCTTCTGTGGAGATATGCCAAGGAAGTGCAATAATGATCCAAGTAGAGAGTGCAATTATGATCATTAGATTTTTCTCATCATGAATAAAACTTTTTGTCACTAGTATATTTGTCAATCCATGCACTTTTTATATCAAATTCACAAAACCACTACTGTAGTTGCAATGCAAGTTGGGCGAAAAGTATTTCTAAAAATCAATGCCAAAATTTGAAAGAATTTATTTAAAAAAAAAATTCAAATGGTGAAAAAAAGAATATTGAAAAATAATTATATTTTAAACACATTAGATGAGAATGACCTCCTGCAGAAGACCGTGAGTTCCCACAAGTTCTAAGACTGTGGGAACTCGGCCACAGCAGCTCGCTGACGTGGTCAGCCGACGACCACGTCGGATAATAATAAAAAATTAATTTTTAAATATTTTTTTTGAAAAAAAAATTAATTTTTAATATTTTTTATTTTGTTTTTTAATTTTTTAATAATTTTTTAGTAATTTTAAATTCTGGCCAGCCCTGGCTGGTTCCCAGCCTTGGGAACTGGCCTGAAACGGCCCTCCAGGGCAGCTGAATCCCATCTAATGCAAGCTGAACTTTGTTTTCCAAAAAAGAAAATTTGGTAGAGAAGTGCCTTCTTGTATTACAATTACGAGATACTGCATCTAAACTTTGGCTTCGTAGATCTTTAAGGGTCAAGTTTACAAAGGTGCAATTACTATAAATAATTAATCCATAAAAGTCTAGATCCATTGTAAATTAACCATACATCATATTTGAGCCAATTTAGCCTTTAAAATTTGTTCAAATATCAATCTTATATTTAAGAATGTGATTTTATGAAAAGTCTATCACTATTGAAGAATTCCATTCATTTTGTGAAAAAAATTCATTGTTGTAATTTTGTCGCAAAAAAAAAAAAAAATAGTAAATATATGAAAATAATACAATTAATTTGAATTCTTTTAAAGAAGTGCAAGTAGCAATGGAAGTTGGTGTGAAAATTTATCAATAAATATTTAGTATTTTACACCCAAAATACTCTTGCTTATGATCTTCAAATCAAATGCTACTATCAAGCTAAATTTATCCTCTTATATCTATATCTATATATCTATATATCTATATATCTATATCTATATCTATATCTATATCTCTCTCTCTATATATATATGATCTAGATATCATTTGTTTGTGAAAAAATAATTAAAAAAAATTTTGGATGGAAAAATCCAATTATTTTGATATTTTCAAGTAAAATATGAAAAAAATTTAAACCTCTCTCTATGTCTATCTCTCTCTATATAAACTTTGAAATCTTTTCTAGAATTGAAAGTTAGAACGAGAAACATAACTATGTAATTTAAATTTTAAAACCATTTAAAAAGAAAATAAATATGAAATCAATATAATACACACAAGATTGTATAATTTTGATTCTAACCTATGGATTTTGAAATGACAATAATTCTTCCAATTTATTTTTTTTCAAAATTTCAAAATAGAATGGAATTTTTTTTGTGAAACTTTACATTTTAAAGTTTAAATCATGTACTCGAAATGGATATTTTGAAAGTTACAATCAAGGTTGACCAAAGTGCATCCACCTACAGATACATAGACCATTATGGGTTAAAATAGTGTTTGAGATATTTTTTGAGTTTTACTATCTATTTTCCTTTATGATTCCCATTAGTGTACCTTATGTGGTTGTCACAACCAAAATCAAAGTACAAATTATTTTTTAATCTTTTAATTTATAAAAACTTTGAAATTCAATGACATTTACATTGTAGGTCCAAATGCCACCAAGCAGAGACCATGTGCCCCTCCTCACAAAGAGCTTAATTTCCAACGGTACCAAGAATGTGATTGGGGGACAAATGGTTTAGGAGATCTCACCGTAACAAACAAAACAACTTAAGGTAACTATGGATATTGAACCATTTTTACTAGTACTAAATTTGGTTATTTTCTCTATTTTGTATCCTAATTCAAAAATTTAGATTTTTTCACTAATTTTTATTGCTAATGTTTTCAAATTGCAACTAGTTTATTTCCCAATTCCACTAGCTAATTTTTCAAGCTACCATTTTTTCCCAAATATTGGATTAAAAATATTTCTTCAAATTTTCAAATATACACATTTTGTACTTGAAAGTCAAAATCAAGATGCAAAAGAAACAAGATGACTCACTTTCATGATAACTTTTTCAAAAACCAAATTTTCCAAAGAAATTTGATTCTCTTAACAGTAACTTAGAGCATCTCCACCGGGGCACGTCATACTGACCCGGCAAAGGGTTTGGCGTGCCCGGAAGCTTTTGGCAGACCCACCAGTTGCAGCCTGAAGCGTTTGTCAACGCAGGCCACAGGGAATTTGTATTGCCACACTCCATCTTCCAGTGTCTCACTTGTTTGACTTCTGGCCCGGTACTGACGAAAAGAAGTGCTTGGTCCTATTTTCGATGGAGGTGGTCATTAAGTCCGACCCTACATTCATTTCATTGACATATTTAATTGAATGAGAGGGCCGAAGGCCGAGTTAAAAAGACCCCCCTCTCCGGCTAGCTCGGTAATATGATAATTGCGAACTCCACCTCGTGGCCTTGGGATGTGGGCTTGTCAGATTGTCACAATTGCTACCTCGAAATTTGGGTTTTCGCTCTTTACTGGTGGGGGCGCGGTAAATAACCGGGGCCTGTCGTCAGGCTGCCACACGCCAAAAGAGCTTTGGCGTGTCCCTTTTAGAGGGCACCGGTGGAGATGCTCTTACTAGTAGAAATCACCGACTCTCTACCGCCAAACCCTTTCAGGCTCTTCCTCTAACCCTAATTCTGTTTCTGACAAGTCTCACCTTCCCCTTGTCAGTTGTCAGATGTCGCTACTATCCTCCCTCTCTCAAGGCAGCCTTGATTGCGTCCTCGTCTCAATGCTAAGTTATCCGTGTCGTCGTCTTCACGACCGTACAGCAGCTTGCGCGATTCAAAACTGTACGTGGAAGCCCTTCTTACTAAGCTTTTTGTTGAGCGGAAGGAGTGCTCATGGTGGATGTCATTAAGGGAGTCTCGACCGGATAAAATAGCAGCTTGCGCGATTCAAAACGGTGCCTGGATTGCGTTTTTTCTAAGCTTTTGTTGAAGGGGAGTGTGGGGAGTGTCAGTGCATTGGTGGATGCTTTTGTTAAGGGCATTGGAGAAGCGAAAGGAGTGGCAAAATGCAAGGATGGTTCGCAGGCCCGAGCAGCAAGTCGCCGGGGGGGAAGGAGGGTGGCTCGTTGCTGGCGGATTGGAACTCGTATGCCGCCAGCAAGGAGCCGGAGGATGGGAGCTTGAGCAGCGCCGCCTCGGCCGCGGCCTCGGACTTGGAGGCGGGCCTCTCTTCGGCGGGGAGCACACTCGCCGGCGCGTTTAGCTCGTATGTGGCTCTCCTCTTCGTCGTTTCTCGTGAATAATAAGAAGCTTGTACAGAATGTGAGTGAGAATGTGGTGGCCAATCGGAAACGAAATTGGAGTATAGTTCTTATATCAGGGTGGTGTTTTACTGCCACGAGTTCTGGTGCACATTTTAGAAACCCTAAATTTCTTGAAGCAAATGGAATCGTCCTGAATGTAGCTTGATAGGTTAGAGAATCTGTTTACCTATATTTGACCTTTTTAAAGAAGGTTTGAGGAGTTCATGTAGGGATTTGTATTTTTTGCCAATTTTATTTTATTCTCACATTTCAATATTCTTCACTTGGGATTGGGGTTACAAAAAAATTTCCTATTGAAATTGTATTGTCAATCGAAATGGTCATTTTTAAAACCCTAAATCATCGATCCATCAATCTTTGGTCCTTAAAGAAGGGTGGAGGCGAAGAATTATTTTATGGAGTCTGGTTACTGACTTTTAGGTTCTCGAAATTAGAAAAGCTTTCTTGCTTGCCTATCCAATCTTTATTTGTAGATGAAAATCTGGATTGTGGATTTTGAGCAGAGTCACAAAGGGAGTGCGTGAGCTGCCTTCCAGCGTTTCATCTGCTGCAACCTTTGTGCCTTCACGGCATTCGATCGCGTCTTTCTCACTCATGATCGGGTCCGGAGTGTTCTTCATCATGATGGCATTCACGGTCTTTCTGCCGATGATCATCGTGGCACCTCAAAAATTTGCCATTTGTTTCACGCTCGGGTGCATTTTCATCATGGGCGCGTTTTTCGCTCTCAAGGGTCCAAAGGCGCAAGCTCTTCATATGATCTCAACTGAGGTAGGAACTTATTTTGGGAGAAATCCATGCCTTATCCAAATTTGCAATCAGACTACACTTACTGCCGTATCAGCAGGCTTTGAAATGCTTTGCATTGCTGACAAATTACTATCCTTCCTCACTTTGAAACCGGCCTTCATCTTTGACGTTTTGTCTCACGTATTGTATTCGAGACACAAGCTTATAGTCGGTCTTTGAGGAGTTTTTCATAGCATTCTTGAATAGTAGTGGCATAAAACTTTTGAGAACTGTGTCAACTAAGAGTTATTAAGTGTAAAATCACGCCAAATTAGTGGAAATCTAGTGCTTTTAAATCTCTGACATTCTCTCGTGTGATGACAATGACTCAATGGTTGAATCGAACTTTGCAAAAGAAGGTTTCATGGATTCTTTTCAATATCAATTTAGAGGTGGTGAAGAGGTGTTCTCTTGTAATTCATATATCATGTTTCGGCAGGAGCAATGCTTTTTTACTGATGCGATACATATGAATACTGCAGAGGCTCCCTTTCACGCTTGGCTTTCTCGGAAGTATGTGTGCAACGCTTTATGCGTCAATGGTCCTTCATAGCTACATCTTTTCAGTGTTTTTCTCGGGCATTCAGGTAATGACTGAGTTCCTCGCTCATTTATGTTCAGCTAATGGTGGTCTAGCCCAATAAGTCTGTTTGACAAATGTCATAGGGTAAAGTTAGGACATTTGGGGATCTGAGTGTATTTACCAAATTTTTGTTGAGGAAGCATGTCGTTTATGTTGCTTATGGACTGGGGACCCTGAAAGTAGAGCCTCGTTATGAGAAATTACATGCCAATCCAGAAGAGTGGCTACTGATTGCGTCTTCCATAACAAGACTTTACTTTCACGTTATCGGACATAACCTACATGATTGGATCTTGTTCAGACTTGCTCAATTACAGGTCTAAAAAGAAAGACGCGATAATACTGATGGACATGATTATGAGATATAAATATGCTCTCCAAGTTACCGTCTCTACAGAATTGGCTCCTTTGAGGTTATTTATGTGAATGTAGAGCATTATAGATCTGCACAATTGATAAAAAGATTACTTGCACTAGTCTAACCCCAAGTTCCGGGACCGTGAGCAATGTCCAGCTGCACCACTAAATTGTAGCAATTGGCTGTGCATTTGCAGGTTCTGGCCCTGCTGTACTACGTCATCTCGTACTTTCCTGGAGGTTCGGCAGGCCTGCAGTTCTTGACTTCCTTCTTCACATCTGCGGTCATGAAGTGCTTCGGCAGATAGAAATGGAAGACGATGGTCACACCTTGCAATTTGGGCATGGGATCTCAGGAAGCCTGGCTCAGTTGAATATACACAAGAGATACCTGTGGTGCGTGGCTGCCTCCTTTTACTGGCAGTTACTCGACCCCACAAAGTAAGACCTGCGCGATGAGTTGTTAGAGCTTTCAGGACATCGAGATTTACAACGTTTGATTTGTTGTAACTCGCATGTTCTAAGATTTTTCGTTCATGTTTTTGCAATAGGCGAATGAGCTTCTTTGGAGGTCACGACGATGAAACCGCCTAAGCACGAACTCAAGGGATGTTTCATGAGAGCAGATGAAGCACATGAAGTATTGTTCGAGCCTTTCTTTACAGTAAATTGTCGATACCGTAGTGTGGACTGTCAAAATGGTTCTGTGATGCTCTGGTATAACATGTAACTTTCATTTTTACGATTTTCGTACCAAAAATTATAATAGACCGCATGAAACGTGTTTTTTTTAATCGAATACTGTATTATCAGTGCCAGTACTTATTATTAAATATATTTATAAATCATAAACCTGATAATTTGGTGGAGCTTCAAACCATGCAAAATTATTCAAGATGGAGGTTATGTTTCAATCTCTATTTGACAATATTGTAATAAAATATGTAAATAAATTCTATGCGTATCAACTAAATTGGTCTTTTCAGTCTGGGAATACATGGCATTATATAATTATATTAGAGGTTACTTTGTATTCGCATTGTAAGTTCTCAAATCCTTGTCAAATAGGTTGGGAGTACCTATTCAAACTAATTCTTTCATTGTAGATGTAGCTTCCTTTCATGTAATATTTTTTTCTTTCAATCCAAAGATTCAGTATAATATGGAGTACATGTTTAGGAACATTCTTAAACAAATAATAGAGAGAATTCACAAGTAAAGAAAATATAAGAACAATTTATTCATTGGGAGAGAATAGAAGACATTTATGATTATATATCTAACCTTTGAAGGACAAATTGGTGATTGTGGAAATACTCCCTTTTGGAACTGTGTGACATCATCTACTTTATAAAATCCAAAAATATTCATTGGAAGTCATACTATTGTAGAAGACTTATGCTTCTCTCACAAAATTTTGAGGATGAATAATCGTAGTTCTGTCTTATATGGAGAGATTCTTTGTCATCCATTGGACACAAAACGTCCTTGTTGATGTTTAAGGGCTAAGTTATGCTAACACTTTTTCTTTGTTCCAAAACAAAAAAATTACTCCGTACTATAGTATCTCAAGAATATTTTTGTATAATTTTACAAATTCTTCAATAATCTAGTAGTATAGTACACTAGAAGAATAGTAACTAAAATTGATCAAAATTGCCAAAAATGAATTATTCATATGGCAACAAAAACCTCTACATCTAAAATTCTTTTTGATTGAATGTTCAATTTTTAAATTTCTTTTACAAAATAACAATTGATTAGAACAAGTGAAATAAATGTAGAAACAATTGGAGCAACAAGGTAACAACGTTTGTCTCCAAAGTGAGAAGAAATTGAGACTACGGTTGTTTGCAAATTATGAAATAAAAACTTCATTTAGACTACTCTATCTATTTAAACTTTATATAAAAATTGCATTTTTGTCCATGCCATAGGGCAATCTTTGATTGTATTTTTTGACATGCCCAAGTACAAAATTTATACTTATGTTTATTTTTGGATATTCAAAATTACTCAATTTTCTTCTTAAAGTGATTGGGCTTTGCCATGATGTCAAAAAAATCATGAAAATTATTAAAATGCATTAATTTTTCAACCTACATTAGTTTAAAATAACATGACTTTGATATTTTTCAAGTCTCATGTACTTTGAATACATACGTACATACATATATATAATTAGAGAGGGCACAAGATTAGTCTCACCTACACCATTAGTGTCACTATAAACTTTATTGTTTCCAATTTAATTTAACAACATTTACCATCAATGTATTAACTTAAAACAATGTACTTTTGATAAATACATAACATTGTATAATCAAGCAATGGTCTTCCATGTATGAAGAAGGTATTATGCCTCTCTAATGTTTAGGAGAGACTTTCAGTATAATTCAAGGATTGGAGTTGGTTGGAAAGCCATGTAAGACAATTTTGTTCACTATAGGGGATCCCTTTTCCATCTTTGAAAATGGCCCTCATGTTGCTTCATTGATAAACAATGTTATGATAAATATCACACATACTACATTGATTTATCATACTAGTAAAGGTGCAAAATTGGTGTCTCTTGCAAAATTAATATCATCATAGTTCTTATTTTACACTAGCCTATAACAATGTATCCTTGGTAAAATTAGTGTCACTTTATTGATTTTATCTTCTTATGGTGGGTGTAAAATTAATGTCATTTGCCAAATTAGTGTCTCTACAATTTTTATTCTTTTTTGGGTGCAAAATTAATGTCACTTGGAAAATTAGTGCCTCTATAGCTTTTATTCTTTTCATCAATCTGCACAAATAAGGTAGAAGGCTCAGAAAGCATCCATCTAAGGAAAAACAACCCTCTGTGAAGAAATTTGTAATTGGAAATATTTACCTCATTTTTTTGGTAGGAAGAAAAATGAAGAACACATTAGTGGCCATTTTTATCAAATTTTTTTGATTGTGCATGAATTAGAAACGATTATTCAAAGTGAAAGGGGTGTAGGTTGCTACTTATGCTCATAGGCTCCACGAGAAATCAATGAAAACATGAACTTTCAATAGAACAAGTGATTCCAAAAAGTGATAAATATGATGTTTAGGTTGTTCTTGTGAGTCCTTAATGTGTCCACTTGATGTCAAAAATGACACCATGGATATGTCTACACTTCCCATGAAAAAGGCTGATGAGTCATTACTTCACAATTCACTCCCCACTATTAATAAGATTTTATTGCACTGCATTAACTACACTTCAGATTTAGCTCAAAGTATCTTAGTTAAGAACTCATTTATGAGTGAAGAGCACACATTCTAGTCACCTCTTTCACCTAATGAGAACTCTAAAATCATGCACATAGGACCACAGTTTATCACCACACAGAGTTTCTTCCATATGAACTACCCTCTGATCTATTTCTGGCACTTCTATAAGGGCGGTTCTTAATGCCTGAACTGTTTTCGAGCCATCTCCTATAGGATAAATTAGTGTAGTTCATCCAGGGTCCTTACAACCACGTGGAAGAGATGAAGTAGCCCCAGCATAGAGAGCGTGACTTGGAAAAGGACCATGAAATCCCATAAACCCTTTGGATAACTCCATCGTCTTCCCCGAATTCTGTTCTCTCACCACTTTTCTTCACAATTGCAGCAATTGGCGCAGCTATGGCGTCGTGCAGCTGCTCCCCGCGCCTCCACTTCTCCACCTCCCAAGCCACTCTTCTTTCCTCCAAAACTCCCCCTTCAAATTCCTCGTCTCTCCCACCCTCCTCTCTCAGGCTCGCGTCTCCTCGTCACATTCCGCTTCGTGTTCGGAATTTAGGGCTCTCCTCCTCGCAGCCTCGGAGATGTCGCATCCGTTGCAGCAGTGCGTCTGGAGCTTCTGCCGGATCAGGCGAGGGCTCTGTTCCGGAGAGTCCTTACCTGACACTCGGTGTGAGCGCCTTGGAGAAGTTCGAGGTGATCAAGGCTGCGTATACTCGGAGGCGTAAGGACGCGGAGAAGCGTGGGGATGAGGGGACAGTGGAGCGGCTGGAGAAGGCTTATGATAAGATTATGATGATGCAGTTGTCGAACCGGAAGCAAGGGTTGGCGTTTGGTGGCCAGTTTGCGGTGTCGAAGGAGATTAAGTACGCGGACAAACGTTCCTGGTTTCCCTGGGGTCCGAAGAAGGCGCCCGTGGAGAAGCGAGAGGTTTTGATTAATCTGGCGATTTCGGTGCTGTTTTCGGCTTGGATTGCGGTCGTGGGAGGGCAGGCGGAGTGGAAGCCGCTGCAGTTCATGACCTTTTTGTATATTTATCGACTTTTTAACAAGCTGAAGGAGTTTGAGCCTTCGGCGGTGACGGTGAGCTACGAGGACGATGAGGAGGGCGAAGAAGGAGGGGGGAGACGGGAGGAGAGCGGCACGAGGCTGAAGAATGGGAAACGCTTGCTGCGGACGTTAGGGTTAGTGTTTAGCTGTGTGGCGGTTGCGTCTCTGACTTATACGGGGATCTTGAATGCGTTTGAACTTGCGGGGCAGTATATTCCGAGAGCGTTAATGGGAGCGCAGGAGCTATTTGTCACGGGCGTCACAGCCGCTGGTCTCTTCATCATCGCTTCGTTCTTCAGGTGACGAGGAGGAAGGGCACCAGGTATTTCATCATCCCGATGGTATTGCAAGCTCATTCAAGGGATTGCACCGGAGAATTTTGCCAGTTTTTCGATTTAAAGGTTTAGGGTTTAGGGTGCGGAAATTGAAACCCGCTGAGAGCTAGCGTATGGACGACAATGTAGAGAGATGTTCTCTAATCTGTATTTTAGAGGATACTGTTTGCGTCATTTAAGCATTTTAACGAAGATGTAGGAGTGGGCTTGCATTGGGAGACCAGAATAAAGCTGTGAAGAGAACACTGTCAGTACAATAGCCAAATCTGTTGAGATAAGAAATTTATCAATATGTATGGATTTCTCATGCAATCAGTCAAAGTGGGAGGCTGTTAGACCACTACAAGTGACAGCAGACAGCCTCATTTCACTCGAATCTCATTGACCATCGACCAATTTACCCAATTCATGCTTTCACCCTTTGTGCTAATTGAAACCCAACCAAGTGTATGCGTAGATGAGCTGGTGTTGGTAACCGGGGTCAGTACAGGTACTTAACGTTATAATATCATCTACCTCAAGTAATGCTAACATTTTCAAGTGGTAATTGGTGTGAATTATAATGCCGTACGTCTCATCATTGCTATCATCTGTTTACGCTTGAATTCCATTTCAAACTACGCTGTTTGCGCTGGGGTAGGTCGAATTTGCATAGGACCGTGTGCAAGAGCTTTCATTGCGACAATGACATGGGTTTTCTGGTATTTGCTTTGTGAATGACAGTTTTCAATGTTTCTCTCGGCTGCATTTTACTTGGTGACGAGATATTCCGAAGTGGGTAGAGTACTTGTGGTCATACAGTGTGCTGCTGTTGCAGGCGATGGTTATCAGACTTTTTCTGAATCGAAGAGTTTTGTAGTATTCTCATGATGATTCTCTCCCTTGCTCTGCTTCAAAACCAGTGGTACGAAGAGTTGGAATTGAGTTCGTTGTCAGTACATTAATTGAGTAGGAATGAACCAAACCGTTGGTGGAAGCTGGGACTGGTCTGTAGTCACGCCACTTTCTCCCACTCTTTGAAGTTTTCCATAGAGATCTGCTGGTGATACGTTTTATTCATTCAAGAAAACGTTGTGGTCAAATGGTGCGGGCATTTGGTCTAGTGGTATGATTCTCGCTTTGGGTGCGAGAGGCCGGGAGTTCGATTCTCTCAATGCCCCATATGGATTTTTTTTCGTTTCAGTTGTGGTGCTTCAGAAGTGCTAATTCTAAAGGAAGAATTTTCCTACTATTTTGCATTGTGCAGAGTTCCTACTAAAGTACCGTATTCGATTGATCAGAGAGAAGCCTTGTTACCAATTCAAAGGGAATTTTAATGCACCTAAGTTTGTATTAATTGAATACAGTATGGTAAAGTTATGATTGTTTCAAAGGGTTTTTTGTGCATGTGTTTTGGTAGATGGTGTCTAGTCTCTTGAATATGTACAGTACTTGTGATTGTGTGAGACTTTCAGGTGTGGAAATCAGGATGCTGTTGGAATTGGATTCTCCAATCTTATTCTAGATTTTCGTACCTAGAAGAACTGAACACTGTACAGTACTGTATAGTTGGGTTCAATAATCTTACAAACTGCCTATTGTGCCATTCAAAGAGTTTTGTATAATATTGAATACAATTGGCATTTTTTGTGTTGCTTAAAATCCTTCAATTCTTATGCAATTTCAATCAAGCACTCCAGATTTCAGTTTCAAAAAAGTAAAACTCCATTTTGTGTGAATTGTTTCATTTAATATATTCATGGTTTTGCATGATAATTGATTTGGAAAACATTGGTGATGAATTTTTTTAATTCAATTGTATAGGTATCTAGGAAATATGGATGCAAATGTCTTTCCTTCAACAAGCATCTCCAAAGAAGATAGGATATTTTGTAAGCTTTTAGCCTAAAGCAAAAGCTAATTGAGGACAATAGGTTACACCTTATTATAACTTACTATATTGATCACTAAAATGATCTCCTTTGCATGGGTTGATATGTTATGTAGTGCATTCTTGGTCCTAGAGAATTTTTTCCTTTGTTAGTACATGGATTATCTTTCTTTTCATTTGAGTTATTCTAATGTCATCCCTTGTATTCCTACCTTGTCAAGTTTTTCACTTTTCAAGTCCTAAAAGTGTGTTTTTAACATCTCTACATGCATTTAGTAATTGTACACATGTTGGGGGAGGGGGGGTGTCAAGTTTTTTCAATGAAATGAAAAATTCGAGATATTTACAATTGACATATTTACATGAAGAAAGCTCTTACAAACTAGTAGAAGTACAATACCAATATTTTTTTATTTCTACTTTACAAAGTCTACTCCTTTCTTAATAGAACCCAACAATTCTTTTTTCATGGCCTCCAATGCCTTCTTCTCATAATCAGATAATTCACCTAAACCCATAATTTCTTCTACACCTTTGGGTCCTAAACGCACCTGTTTAGCCAAATTTCATTCAGAATATTAATATTAAGTAAAACCCTAATTTGCAAGTGGCATCGAGTATTTAAGATAGGATTATCCATTGTCATTACTCCCTTCCATTGCATGATCTAATAGATGTTCCAATCATGCTTATTTTCATCTTTAAGTATCTTAGTGAGATATCTAAAAAAATATATTTATATACTACATAGTGGGAAATCAAATGTAAAAATGTCTATATTGAGATAAAAACTAGCAATTTTGAAATAGCCCGCAATTGCCATTCCTTAGCCAAGGTTCCAACCAGTGTCTTTCATTGGGTGATGCTTTGGATTACTACAATAGTCATATATGGATACAATATTGAATCAAAATACTTTGTCTTAGGAAAATTCAAGAATTGTTCTTTCCTAGCATTTACCTTGGAAAACATTTGCTTGACCATAGGCCTATATCGTATATTTATGTTTTTGATTTTGAGTTGCTTGATTGAATGGAAATATTCTTAAGTAATTATGATTTCCAACTACTAAATTTTCTTAAGCCAATGAACCCAAAAATATGTAATCGCCAAATAAATTTTTATCTAACTATTCTACACAACACAAGCAATTTGACTTAACACAAAGTTGATGTGGTAAATTTAAGCTTACCTTAGATGAAAAAAAAGGTATGCCTTTCACAATACTTGACTCCACATATGAACATTCTACTACACCTTTTGAACCTTCCAAGCCTTTTAAACATGCTTCTGCAAATAGAGCTCTTGCATACCTATCAAATTTTTTTAATTTGAAATTAGAAAAAATAGATTCAAAATCATCACAAGTTTGATCTTCTTAATTATTAAAAACTTGAAAGTTGCACACAAAATTTTATAGAATTGTTTTACAAAAACATTTCAATGACAATGGTTTTCTTCATGTGACATTTCATTTTTCCAAAAATTCTTGGAAGAAAAATGAGGAATCATAAGTTATAATTTAAAAAAATATGTTTTTAAACAATAAATAATATTTACTTACGCCATAGACAAAGTAGCAGAGCCTTTGCCAACCTTAGCTTGAACAACCACTGTTCCACCATCTTGAGTTTGTTTTGTAAGGACATCAATATCTTGTGTTGACATTTGTTTTTTGGGTTTAACCTACAAAATATATTTTGTGTACGATAAATAAATAACAATTTAAAGGTCATTTAATGACCTTTTGTTATGTATAATTTTTTCACACCTAAGAAATTAGTTGAGAATTTATTGATTTCAAATTTAATGTCAATTTATTTATAAAATTGAACCCAAAATAAGATGATTGACAATAGCCCAACAAAATACCTGTGAAAAAAGAGGAAGAATTGTGATTCCTGCATGTCCTCCAACAACAGGCAAATCTACCTCTACATTCAACCACCATGTAAACATTTTAGTATAATTTACATTAAAAGAAAAAAAAATCATTAGAACTATTCATTTTATATTTTTTAATACTAATAATGAGATTTAATACTAATAAGTTCATAAAACTTATTGTAAAATGCGATTTCATTAATACAAAATTATCTCACAAGACAAGAATTTTTGTTAAGGCCATATATTGAGACTTTCCACAATCTCATTTTTATCCTTGACTCAAAGATAAACCGCTTGATCTCTTTACTAGTATTTTTTTTATAAATAGGTAACAACACCAACTTTTAGGATTTCGTTATAGAATCACTATTTGAGTATTATTTATTTTTGGTTTTAATTACTATTGTTTTTTAAATGAATTTTCCAATAACTAGCATTCTGTCTCAAAATCTGGGAAAAGTCTCAATATAAGGAATATGGCCTTGCCGAGTGTTTTGTATTTTGTATTTAAATTGATATACCTTTTACTGGAACTTTCATTTTAACCGCATAGAATGTTTTAGCACGAACTACATCAAGAGTAGTTACACCAAATAATCTTTTCGGATCATAAGTTCCGACTTTTTTGAATACTTCAGCTGCAATAGGGACTGTGGAATTTACAGGATTGCTAATAATGTTCACTAAAGCTTTCGGGCAATGTTTTGCAATGCTTGTGCATAAGCTTTGCACAATGCCGGCATTGACATTAAACAATTCGTCACGGGTCATGCCCGGTTTGCGAGGGACTCCAGCGGGGATAATGACGAGGTCACATCCTTTTAGTGCTTTTCCAAGTTCAAGATCTCCTGCATATCCTACCACCTATTCACCAATATAGTGTGAATTTCATTAAAATGATGCAGAATATGTTAGAAATTGCAAGGCATTCGATTAAAATGGCTCACAATATGTCAGAAATTGCATGGCTTTCCATTAAAATGGCATAGAATATGTCAAAAATGGTAGAATAATACCGCCATTTTAATGAAATTCACCATCAATGCCACTTGTTTATTAATTGAACCATTTTATTTACTATTAAACTCTGAAAAGAGATTTTACTTACAAAATTATTTAATATTAGTCATCTATTAACTTACATAATTAAATTTTAGAGATTATTTTTAAATGTTGTAGCTTTAAATTATAAATCTAGAAACAAAAGCATACAAAAAGCATTTTTCCAACTTATGGTATAGTGTAGCTTCATTGAGCTACAAAATTTAAATTTTAGAATAAATATTAGTAGTATCAATCAAGCTTGTTATTTTTTGGCTACTCTTCAAAGAATTTGAATGTTTGTTAAATAAGATAAATAAAACCACAATTTGACACAAAAAATCTTTGATGAATCTATTATATCAATTTTTTTTAGTAATTATTATAGACAAAAATTTAGTTTTGGGCGTATTGGACACTTTTAAGTGCATATGAATTGTCAAAGCATTCTGAATACATCCTGAATAAGTCTTTTTACATCTTCAACTATGCAAGAAAACAATCATATAACTATTTGGACAATAATTTTATAGAACATAGAAGGTTCGAATGGCATGTTTTCCATTTGCAATGCTTACATTTGCTTGAGTGTTGACATGACTAATGTCACATGCAACACCCGGTGTGCCAGCAATATCAAATAACCTCAAATCGGAAACAAGAGGATTGAGCTTCATCAACAACCCTAATGGTTGGCCAATTCCTCCGGCAGCTCCTAACACTGCTACCGTTCGTTTTTCACGAGTCCATTGTTGTTGTATATTAGCATTAATATTGCAAGCTCGTGCATGGATTCTTGGTGCAAAATTGCAACTACATCTCATAAATGTCATCATTTCCATTACCCTTTAAAAAATTATTTGTACATCAAAAATGGATGTATGTTGTTCATTTTGTAGTAATAGACTTAGTGGAAATATTGTTGTTATTACTATTAATCAAAGTCTTACAATTGACAAACAATTTCTATAAATCTATATACAAGGTTCAATAAATCTTGTATAGGAATTGCTATTAAAATATTCAAAAATAAGATCTACAAACTATCTAATAAATGTGGAAGTCCGTTTTTTGTTATTGGATTTGAAAAATGTTTTTCTTTTTCTATTTACTTTGCAGTTGGCAAGTACCAAGTATTGTTAATTATTGGCCAAGTAGAGAAGAGTTTAGATACTTTTGATGCTATGGGTGTACACAAGGGCTTCAAAAGTGTTCACTTATTAGCTAGAGTACTCCAAAAGTTTGTGAATGCATCTTATTTCACACATGTCAAATATTCAAAAAGCATTATTGTTTTAAAAAGAAAAAGAAGCTACAGTTATATATAAGGTTATTGATTTAAAATTGGTAATGACACAAATATGATGTTTGGATAAAGAGCCAACAATATGCTTGAAGTTATCTTTCCAAGTCCTCTTCTAAAAGTATGAATCCATGTAGCTTTTGCAAGATGGTCCTCACAAAATTTGTACAATTTTTTAATATTTAGGTGGATAAACTATGTATGTATGTATGTGTATATATATATATATATATATATATATATATATATATATATATATATATATATATATATATATATATATATAACACTTTTTAATATAAAAATTTATTATATAAATGATTTTTTTATATATATATATTCATGTTTAATGTTTGTAAAATAAGTGTTTTATATTTTTTTATAGCCTCAAAAGCACTAAGAGGTCTAAATGAGGCATTATAGTTCTAAACTATTTTTGATTAAAATATATATTATATGAAATTTTGTTGTCTAATTTTATTTAGTTTTTGTATCCAATGATTTTTTGGTTGATTATTGCATGATCTACATTATTTATTAGATATATGATCATTTCAATTAATCATTTTTAAACCACAAATTTAGGATCATTTAGGAACGAGAATATTCATTTACAAGGTAAATTGTTACATATAGAGAGTTCATTTTTAAATTTTCAACTATATAGTAAGATTTGAAAAAATGATTAAATCAATGATTAAACATTGTAATTAAATTCATGTATACTAAGTTTCTGGTAATCCCATGAGGAAATAAATTGTTAAAAAAGGATGCGCATATAACCAACAGATATAAAATAAAACGGTTATTTAGAATTCCACATACATGAAATATAAAAAATATATTAGATGGTTTTAAATGTATAATTTTAATGCATATAAAGTTTTGGATATAAATTTATATAAATTAATTAATAAAATTCAAGAATTTAGTTTGGTATTTCATAAATAGTTTGCAAATATAAATGAAGATTCATTCATGTTAAAGATATTATCTGTATTTTTTTTCTAATTTCAAATTATACAAAGATAAATAAAATATAGAAAATAAATATTTCATTGAAAATTTAAATTTGATAAAAACTTCATTGTTAATTTTATATAACACAATTCAATATATACAAAGAATACAAAGATATTAGGTCTTAAATGGCTCCTCCAACTAAAAAATTGGTCCAAAAGATAGCACATGCAACTCATGGACATGATTTTGTCCACACAAAAATTATACCAAAAGAGTTGGTATATGCAATAGTTTCAGGCATTGTATGTGCTATACCTTGGAAGATGCTCCATCTCAATGAGCGACGCAAAGTAGAAGAATTTTATTCAAGATTAGAAGCGGGAGAAATTACTGTAATTGCAGATGAATAATTATTGTATATTTAACAAAAGTAAGAAAATTTTAATGAGGCACAAATAATATTTGGATTTCTAGATTTCTAGATTAAAAATATAAATATAAATGTAAGTATAATGTGACATTTTCATTTGCAACATAAATGATTTAATATTTTTTATTTAATTATTTTTGAGCTTTTTAAAATTCAATCAAATTCAAAAACAAAAACAAAATTAGGAAAAAAACTTTGACATTTAATTTTAGTGATATTTTCTATCGAAGCTACTAGCCGAATAGAATAATAAATTTTTATTGAATGAATAACATATAATTGAAATTGTTGAAGGGATGTCAAAAACTTGAGCTCAAGTACTTTTGAAATTAATTTGAGTTGCACTTCTAAGTGTTCTTTACATTATTTTTTCAACATTTTATATCAATTTATAAAATCCCTAACAATCATAGAAAATAATATAAAATAGAGTATTGATGCATTGATATTCAAATTTAAGTTCTATTCTCGTATCATATACCGGTATTAAATAGAGCAACTTAATTAGGATCTCAATTTAAAGAGTCTAAAAAACTTGTATTCTTTAAGCCTTTTAGGTCATTTGTTATTTTGGAAGCATTTCACAAGAAGGTACATAATTACTCAAGGTAATAGGATTAAAAAGGAAATTTTAAGTTTTCTTTTATACATCCATATTGTGGAAATTGATTTAATTATTGTATTTCCATATGCTAGATAAAGCAATATAGGAGACTAAAAGATTGCAAATTAAAATGTCTAAGAAAATAGTGTCATTCAATTCTTTGAAAATCTAAAAGAACATTGCAAATAATTTTTTTCCTAGACAAAATAAAAATTCAATCAATTGGAAGGTATCTTTATTGAATCTAATATTTTAAGAGTTTAATACTCTAGAATATGTTAGACATTTAATAGAATAGATCACATTGTACTCAAAATCACTAAATATTTATTGTGGACAAAAATATCATATAAATGAAAACAACAACACCCTTCTTCATCCTTTAGAAGACATCAATTCAAAAAAATTCTATAAATGGATTTACAACACACCCTATTACTAAAAATTAGTAAAAAAGATTTGGTATCTACTTGGTAAATATCAATTGGGATTTAATTTTTATACATGAAATTGGTGGAGAAACAATTAAATTTTGCAAAATCATTTTTTGATTTTGAATTGAAGGTAATATGTTCAAACCTTCACACCCTTGAAAGTGATGAAGTTTTGATTTGTTCACCAAATTGTATATCAATTCCTAAATGCTAGATGGAAACCCAATTCTAGGACTACATCTGATTTACCTTTGATATTGATGTAAGGGAACTACACCTAAATGCATCCAAATAAACAATTCAACATAGTTCTTCATATATTATTAATTTTTTTGTGGGGGGTCTTGTTGGTAGTCAAAAGGGATTCTAGATTTTCTTAGGATGCATGTTCTCAACACCAAATGGATAAACTATGCATTTTCAAAGTGCTGAAAAATGAATGTACCCGAATGCAACTCTCATAAATAGAGGCTGTACATTTTAGGCAAGAATCTTTAGAGGTTGATCTTAGAAAAGGGTCACAATCAGGTGATGTTACCTTCACAATTCAGTACAGTAGATATAGATATGCACATTGGGTACTCAGAGACAGCGCAACGGAAATAATCTGATTCCTCAACCAGATTTAAAATCTTTATAACGATAGGAATGTAAATTTAAAATGTTCTCATAAATTCCAATTTATTTTGACAGTACTGCCGGTTGCCTTGCTTTTGAGAATCGTTGATTGAGCACTACATGGGTCATTATAAATTAAGAAATAAATCAACATTATTATGTTCAACATTGGCAAAACTGGCTCTACTGATGTGGACTACGTACTGGAAAAAATTCGCCCATTTTGAATCATAAAACTTGGGCGTGGTCAGCCGAATCACAAACGAAGGTCGCGGTGACAAGTTGCTTTGCAAGATCAGGATGAGCATGGAGGTATTTGGCACGCACAAATTCTTCTGCTTCCCTTGCAGAATCTGTAGCAAAAATGTTAGAAAATCTCCACATAGATGTGGAAGTTAAAAGCTGGGACTAAAGAGGATTGAGTTATGGCCAAAAACACGACTAAGACGGCTATTCCACCTAAGACGCAAACAATAGTGTAATGCACCAAATGTATATAAACTTCTTCCTTCCTTCAATTGTATTATTCAAATGTATTAAATTATACATACTAGACGCCTACATCACATATTACAAGTCGAGTGTTGGATACAAAGTGGACCCAACCTGTCGCAACGAGAGCCACACAACACCCTCGAAAGCCAGCTCCACTAAAGCGTGCACCATACACTCCTGGAGCCTGTGCAAGAATCTCACGTAGTTGCACTAATGGTTCGCACCCTGAAATATATGAATGCGCAATTAGAGATCTAAAGTGCAATGCAATTACTATGGATAATCTTTAATGCAAAACATCTCCATCTCTGAAGAAAATATGGGAGAAACGAGAAAATCACTCAGACAACTATTAGATGTGGCGCATGATCTAATACAGGATAGTTGGAAAAGGTACAATTGCTATTGAACTACATTAAGATACATGCATCATAGATGCTCATGAACTTCTTAAACAATCATCGACGACTATGATTGTCGTTGCTAATGTACTAGTGTTGCACACAACAGGTAACCTACATGAAGTAATCACTTACCACATTCATAATTATAAATAGAACTCAAGCCTGACTGTGACATCAACCGACCAAATTCAGCTAGGTTTCCGTACGACCAAGCTTCAATCCCTGCCCCCAAGACAAGTAAAGCATCAGTGAACGACCAAGGTGCAAGAGGTTATCTGTAGGAAAGTAGTCATCGTCAAAATGGCATAAGAAACGCAGTGCGCTATCTTATGTACAGTACAGTACATGAATAACACACATAGGAGCTACCAATATGTCGCTTCGAATCCGTCAATAAACAAATGCAATGCGATGTACTTCAAACGTTTCTAAGTACAATGCAGAACAAACCCACCTGCAAACACCCGATCATTCTCAGAAAAGAAGTGTTCAGCTCTTCTCGCAAGGGCTCCTTCCAACAAGCCCTATGGTACAGATGCATTCACCGTTTAGTAGGCTCCTAACCCGTATATACTACTCCAAGATCACAAGCGAATTTCAAGTAGGAATAAAAATTGAACAAATACGTGAAACCTAAGGCACACGACCTTCTGATCACTATGGACCGGTCTTACGGATTGGTCTTGAGGATCTTACTTTATGAGCTTCATACTCGTCTGAGGCAACTGCAACAGGAAACATGAAAGATCATTAAATGCAATAAAGGATATTTTGCACTAATGTTTTCCACTTTTGGTCCAGCATTGACTAGCAGATTTGAACCCAAGAAAGGAGTTCTCTGTCCAGCACAAACTTCTCACCGTTGAGCTATCTGAGATGTAAGGTTTCTTTCTTGTTGTCATATGCAACCTCGTACTTCTCCCATAGCAGGAAGTAACAACGTTGCGTTTCTAAAGAAGACAAGAAAATCGACGTCTATATAAACACAAATGTGACGAACATATGTACAGGACCTTGCATTCAGGCTCTTCAAGAAAACTCAGAACTGTTGGAGATCCTTACCGTTGCATAAGAGAGGATCACTGGAATTTTTGTCAGCAGCTCTGGAGAACAGACTTGAGTTACTTGAGCACAACAGTTAAAGACGAAACCAAATCTACCTATAGAAGACTCTATCCCTGTTCATACACTCAAATGGAGAAGTTCAATCATAGTTAATGAAACTGATAGCATAAGTAACAAACTTCCATGCTAAAGGATAAACAATTGACGTGTTGAACGGCCAAAAACCAAAAAGTTATATGTGACATAGTCTCTGTTGGCGGAAGGTAAGAATACATGGCATATCAATCAATGTATACTTCTTTAAAGATTATGTACGACTCTGCAATGTCAGTGAAGTACCTGAGCAAAATTGTTGCGGCTTCTTGACACTCTGATACTCGTAAGTTGTATCCTGGTTTGCTAGCAAGAGCATGCTGTAAACCAGAGAAAGCCAGAAGAATCTTGAAATTGCCTTCATTTTGTCCATACCATGGTGGTTTAATCGCCTCATGCTCCCGACTCTAGGACCATCAGCAAGATTACCATTTTTATCATGGCAATGGATGGGAGGAATCACTATAAAAATTTATATTATGTACACAGTATTTGACTTGAAGCCCTAAAGCCTCAAGTAGAAGAGACACGACTGAACAACTACGGAATCTAGAGAAGAGTAATCACCGGAAAATCAAACGGACGTGAAAGCAACAGGGGAGAACAAAGAACCTTGCAATGAATAGCTGTCAGACAGTGCCGCTGAGACAACAAGATTGCAGACTGGTCCAATATTCCATTCTTCAGACCCAGATACCCATTCTCAATGAATCTGCTACACGTGACTCTTCGTTAGTAAATTAACTTATTCCCTTCGCTGCTAAACCGAGTGTCAATTTCATATTTAGATATGAGGAATAAGTTTTCAGATAAGTGCCGTGCCCTTTATTTCAGCAGATGACCAACAACCTGTCCAGTTCAACATTCTCCGATGCAGATACCTTCAATCCGTTAGCATGCTCTAGTGCGAGTAGGAAGGCAACTCCAACCTGAGATACATAAATCACTGACATCGATCATTATAAAGCCACGGCTTCATTTGATTCTTCTTCTTTTCGTACTACAATTATATAATCTTATTCAATTGTACAAAACAACGACAGAAAAAGCACAAACAGATGGAAACAAGCAAACCATGAAGATTACGGTGTGGAGATGAGTAATAACTTAGGACTTACCGCAGCTGAGGAGCTGACACCACATCCTTCGAACCCTTCAGAACCTTCCATGAAACCTACTATCCCCTGCACATATGCAGATACATTGACATGTAAACAAAGGATCTCACAGAGGAAACTTCAAACATGTCATTATTTCTCTCCAGAGTGGTAAAACGGATCCGCAGCATGCCCAGGAGATAGTAACCCTAAACGTTTGAGAGGAGTAAGGACCATGACTAGCAGTTTACTAAACAAAGTGTTCTTTACTCCTCTCAAACCCTAAACCCTAAACCCGACACGATCCTAGAGATTTTAGTAACGAACACTTTAGTGGTAATTAATTAATAATTTTTCTTAGTGAAGAACACTTCATTATTAATATTTCCTGTCGAACTGAATGATAGAAGATTTCAATCGGCAGGGTAGTAAATGCCCATTACAGGTTTAATAATAGGTCTAAAAGGCCTCTATTGCAAAGCCAGACATTGAAGCAACATTAAAAGGCTTCTGGACATGGAAAGCAGAATTTTTTTCTTTGCCAATACAAATATCAAAATACGTAAGTCTTTCAGCATAGTAAGGAAAAAAATACAAGTAAAATTTAGCAAATAACAAAATTATTATTATTATAAAAAATATGAGTAATTCGGCACTGGTCAGACCTGATGTAATTTGTATCCATTCTTTTGAAGGGCAAGAACCGCACCACGAGAGAAGTTGCCCCAAAAGCCTTCTTCCTTAGAGGAGATCTCTACGTTCTTGTCAGCAGTCCCATCATTATACTTTCTAGGGGGAACATTATCGACACTGCAACCAAAGACCAGTTTTTGAAAGCCTGTTAATGTTGCTACTTACATTCAATCGTTATCGTAAAAACTTCACAGGACAGTGGTTCACATTGGCTAACACACACAAATCTTAAGTAAAGCATTATACTGATCATGCATGCTAACAGATGATCATGGAATTCCGCACACCTGAATCGGACTTCTCCAGAAAATTGCCCTGACAATAAGCGCATCTGTTATTCGCACACCCACACGGTCAGGCCTTGTTACACAAACATGTTCACCAACTGAGCCTTACATCATTCAGAAAATATATTACTGCTCATAAAATTTGCGATAGTAGAAGACAAGAGATGCATTCACACGTATAACAGAAAGTTAAAGATCCAGTTCCATGGCAAGCCAAATAAATGGAACACAGGACCGTGAGTCTTATGCTTCCATGCACAACTTGATGAATGAGACCGAATGCATGAGAATGCAATCGAGTATCTGAAAATGAGACTAAGGGTGTATTTACCTCTCGTGTACCAGAGGGTACGAATCCCAACAGAACACCTTGACTGATAGCCATGGCTGTCACTGAACCACCCTAAAACCCCAACCAACGTCCACATTGGCTCCATGGTTACAGAAAATAGTAATAAAATCATTTTATTCCGTTCTCCATTTTCTCGTTCAGTAAAATTTGAACTGTAATGTAATGTTTTTCTGCGCTTAAGATCAAAGTTATTAAAAAGAAAATTGGGAAAACCGCAGTCTAAGGCAATCAAAAACACAATTAAGAATGAAGAAAACAAAAAGGTTGCATTTCTGGCAACAAGAATGGGCTCCACAGCAAATTCAAATACATTAGCGCTCACAGTTCGTAACTCTCATCAGAGATTGCAATCAAGAAGGAAGTTGCATAATGGACGGAGTCATACCTGGTGGTCGATGTGAGCTCCTAGGGGACAAATGCGATAGGGCGACACGGCAACTCTTACATCCTTGAATTCCGCCTCTGCCATGGCTACCACCTCCTTCTTCACCTTGGTCAACTTCATTAACATGCCAAGTGTGCAAGACAACTCAAACTCAACATCGAAATCACCGAGTATCGCAGAAACTTCGCTACAGAAAAACGGAATATTCTCGTCCTCCGCTGTCTAATTCAGCAACATTTTTAGCGATTTCTACGATTTCTAATCTTCATACGTGTACTTACAGCATAAGAACAGAATCCTTAAAAACAGAATCCAAAAAAGACGTAATTGAAAAATTGTGAGAACAGGAATGCTCCGGTTTCAAACGCAGAAGTAATTCGGATCTAGCACTAAACTATCAAACCTTACACACTTCCAAAACCCCGAATACTCGAGTATGATTCTGAAATCGGCGTGCTAATCCAAATTTGGAAACATCACAGAGTAGATACTCTAACAGGTCGACTAAAGATGTGATCAGATTATATTTAAACCTGAATCAATGGAAACATGATCAGATCACCTTGCATTGCAAAATATGATTAGAAATCGTTGAAATCGTTACATAATTCACAACGACATTCTCATACTTAGATTTCGCAGTCGTGTTTCTGACCTGTGAAGGAGAAGGCCATGGCGCCGGACTCCCAGCCATGGCAGCTCCAAACGCAACAGAAATGCCTTCAATTCTCCCAATCCAGAAAACTACGATCGAGTGACTCTCAATGCAATGTAAGCGTGAATTTATACGCCCCTGGTATCACGCCCTCGGAGCGCACGAGCCTGCTTATCCTTGAACACACCAAACGCTCAGTTCCGTGAAATCCCAATCCTCCGTGCAAGTCTGTGTCAAGCTCCGGCAAACAAGCACACGCAAAAGGAAAGGCGAGAGACACTCAGACACTAAGAAATGCAGTCTTCGTGGTTTCTAACGAAGGTGTGAGTTCGTTCGTCGACGTTCGTCGACGATGAATTCGAATCCGTCCGAGGGTGAAAATTTTCAAAATTTTAACCCCCAAAGAGGACTGCAAGGGTGAATTGACCCCCTCATCCCCTCTGGGTTTTACCCCCGGGGAAAACACTGGAATTTTTCATTTGCCATGTATGATAAAATTTGGAAACCTTGAATTCATATTTGGAATCAGAGGTCCCAAATTAGGTGGGAGAGGTAAGGAAAAATCAAAACTAATATGGTAAAAAATAGGGGGCATTTTTTTATATTTATCTTTGGTTGGGGTCAATTCATTCTTGCCCCAAAGAACAGAGTCTATTCATGACCATGTAAGGTAGGAGGCTCATGAATGGACCATCTCAGGGCTCGTCCATTTTTTTCATGTGGGTTCTTGAATGGGATTATTTTAATACAAATAACACAAGTCGTTTGAAAACTGGCTCTTGTAATAAATAATTTTTTTTATCGATCCATTCAATGACTATAGAAGGTTCATTTAAAGACCACCTCAATTCCATTCTAGGCGAGTCTATATGGGTGGTTCTAAATGCCTACTTTAGTCATACTTGAAAGTTCCTATTACGTGTTCTCCATTTCTTCTCTA
Source organism: Straminergon stramineum (assembly GCA_963920665.1). Taxonomy (NCBI): domain Eukaryota; kingdom Viridiplantae; phylum Streptophyta; class Bryopsida; order Hypnales; family Calliergonaceae; genus Straminergon; species Straminergon stramineum. Next base: position 910,301 of record OY987270.1, on the reverse strand, counting down.
TTTATGAGTGATATTTTTTTGTTTTATTTTTTAGAGATAAAATCCTATCTCTGAAAAATCACCAAGGGTAAAATAATATTTAGGTAGGATTCAAATTCAAAAATATCGATGGCATTACTTTGTTGTTCTCATCAATGCATCATCTAAGAAGAATTTTTTTAATACTATATCTTGACTAAAGGAGAAAAAAACCCTTCAATCATGAAGTAAAAGCCCTAGCCTAAATTTCAATGCATATCAACTTGCAATACTAACTACAAGAAAAATGAGGCCTCAAGAAGGTCCCCCCAATCTAGACCAACAATGATGTCACTCCTCCACAAAAAGAAACCAAAAAATAGAGAAAGGATAGTCCTAATCAGTGTTCATAGAACTAGCTAAAATTTGCTCCATTGCTATCAAAAAATTTCAATAGCTAAATGTATATTGGAAAAATCCTTGAAAAAATTAGATTTTAGCCAAGATTGCAACAACCAATACATTTTGATAGTCAATTTGCAACTTTCTCCACATTGGAATTAGCATCTATATAGTCAGTTTTGTATTTTATTACTCCCAATAATCCCTTACAACTTGCAAAATTCTTCGTTTTCTATTTTTTTTTAATACTACTTTATCTCAAGGTAGCCAAAGTTGATGCATGTTTATCTTGAAGGTAGCATATTGCACTAAAATCCATAAACTAGTTTTGGGATCACTAGTCCTAATTGGTCCAATTTCACACAACAGGAATTGTGATTATGAAATTATAAAAAATATCATTTTTTTATAAAATAAAATAAAAATAAAATTTCATCAAGTGATGTTACTACTAGTCCATTTTCATTGACCTCTTAACGACCCATTTTTCTTGTAATGATATTGCAACATAAAAACCATGTGGTATGTATTCCTAGACTACTACTTTACAATTATGATGATTTCTAACTCATGACTAGTTGAAAAGTTTGCTTTCAAATGTTGAACCCAACAAATGAGTAGAAGTGCATCAATAAAAGTAAAGGGTTTGATAATGTTCTAGAGTTGGGCTTAGGCTCAAGAGCATTATTTATGGGACATAATGCCAAGTTCTATAAGTTCATTTCAAACATCACTCTCTATATGTGTGTGTGTACTTTTTGCAAATCTAAGGATGTAGTGGGACAACATTATGAGATATAATACTTATTTGACTATCCAATGGAAGGGTGACAAATGTACCTCAAAAACTAGGCTTGGCATTATGGATAATGGATCACTAACTTGATCACTAATCCTCGAATGCCTCTCATTTTCTATGGAATAGCAAATTGTCCCTCTAGATGTGAAGAGGTGATTTTAAGAATGTTATAGTAGACATGCCAATGACCATGCTCATTTCATTTTCAAAACATTCTTAACAATGTAGGTAGCAAAGTTATAGTACTAATACAAAATATGGAAGGTCCTTGGAATGGTTTGTGAATTTGAAAAGAAATTTGAAATTTGAATCTAAATGTTCTATTGGCCTCTCTTCTTTTCAAAAGACTATGGTCCATAACTATTCTTGAAATTAAGTTTATCCCTTCACTAGATAGTGTGATCAAAATTTAAAATGAAGAGGTGAGCAATATGCATAAAGAGAGATTTGCTATCATTCTACAATTTTGATATAAGGTGAGAAGTATACCTAGTATGATGTGCAAATGCACATTAATGTATTAATCTATCTCCACTTATTAACCCCTAAAGTTCCTTGACTATGTTTTCACCAAAAAAGCTCCAAAACTGTCATTTCTAGCACAAGTACCAAATTTAAGAAAAAAAACATTTTTGGACACATGTAACCATAGGATCTTGTAGTAAGTTGTTTTGAAAGGATTTGGAAAAAAATTCAGAAATTTCCACCGTGTGGATTGCAAGGTATTAGCATTTGAATTGACAAAAATTATTTTTTTGGCCTTGCAAAAAACGGGGACCAGCACTTCAAAAGGTCACATTTGTATGAAAAAAATTTCCAAAATGGTGGTGAATCTTTGGATTCATTCTTCAAGGCAAGTTGGCAATATTCTTGAAAAATTTCGAATCATTTAGAATTGTACAACATATTGGAAAAAAATAGTAGGTAGAAAGAAGTATAGAATGAATCGAAATACTAAATTGTTAAGAATTTTCTTATGAAATTGAAAAATGCCAATCCCAATGGTTGAAATGTTGAAATAATCAATCTACATCTTTTGATTTTTTTTTTCAAAAAACATTAAAAATTGAGTTAACTAAAGGACTTCAAAGTTTATTTTAGAGTAGAGATTCTATAACTACCCACAAACTAAAATTCCTCATAACTTTCATCTCATTGATCAAAATGGAATGATTCATAGCTTTCCATATATATATATATATATATATATATATATATATATATATATATATATATATAGAAAACCAATTTCAAATTTTTATTTTTGAAAAAAGTGATTTTTTTTTATCTACCTAAATTGCTTGAGTTGAGAAACAAACAACATTTTGCATTATAACTTTTCACTTGTATACTCAAATGAAATGAAATTTAGCACTCATGGAAGATATTCCTCATCCACACCTTGTAAAAAAGTATCAACTTAAATAAGTAAAATCTCCACTCACATGTACTTGCCCCCCAAAGTTATATTGCCAAAAATACAAGGGTGGTCCTTTAGGGGTTAATAATCTATAGAGGCTATCATGTTCCCCTCCTAAGTCACCAAAAATAGAGTCAAGATTTGGTCCTCTTAGCACATGTATATAGCCTTAGAAACATTCACTTTATTCCTAGGGGGACTAGGGATACAAGTTGAACCCTCATAATTTATGTCAATCTCAAAAAGAGATTGGAGTCTCTTCTCTTAATGATAGGCATGCCAGTGTGGGATGATGATGATACCACTTGCTCTATAGAAGGGGTTGTCACACCTTCTCCAAGAATGAAACTTCTAAGTTATGAAGAAAGAGATAGTTCAGGTGAGTGAAAAGAGGAGCCAATAGGGAGCCCTTCTATGTGAAGAAGGTGTGATGCCTTTTGATATGTGTGGAGAATGGACAATGTGATTTTTTTTTCTGCACTATCCTCCGCTTTTTCCACCCTTTGCAAGCCTCCACAAGCCTAAGAAATCTGGACGAATGTCATCCATTTTCGTTCAGCACAACGGAAGCGGTGATTTGCGGAAGATTACAGGGGCATTGTTGAGTCTTCGGTGCATCTTGGTTTTCTGGTTCTCGAGTTTTCTTCTAAAGCTTTTCTGGAGTTTTCCTTGATGTTTGGAACATTGTGTGAACCTCTAATCCTTTTCGAGATCGGTAAGATCTGAAGTTTGCGAAGGTTAGTATTGCGATCACTTAACTTCCCCATCCTTTCAGCTCCACCGTTTTTCAAACTCTTTCGAAGAATCGTTGGTCTTTTTGTTGTTGCCAAAAAAACGGTCCGCATTCTGCTGATGCTGCTTCAAAGGGCAATTGATGATTCTTATAATAAGATTGGGCATTGTCAAGGAGGTTTTGTTCGACTCATACTCGCAGTAATTAAGTTTGTCGTCGACGGCTCCTCTTAATGTCACGGCCACTCCTGGAACTAAGATCCTTGACAGATCTTGTCTCCTTCTTCGGCTGAATGACGATCATAACTTTCCGAAAGCCGAATGATCCTCTTGACGACTATACTTAGCTTTGTAACTTGGTTTCTAGATGAACCTCCTAGTAGTGTCACTTAAGTAGAATTGACGTTGTAGTTCTTCCACAACAGCAGCTTCAATCTTCACCTTTACGCACAGTCACTCACTTTGAAACTGTGCTTCTCTAACTCCGCACTCCACCTTCGATGTCTCCACTGTTCTCTTCGTCTTCACTCTCTTTCTACATCTTCGCTGTAAGCATATGATTTACTGTATCCCAACAGTTTCATAGTCACTGTGCTTAAAAATACATAGATCTAGCTTTGGTGAGCCACGTTTGGGCAGTTTAGGGTTCCTCCTACTTGGTAACCATATTTGACACATCTTTCTGAACCTCTAGAGCATATGCAAACACTGGAAACATGTGTAGTCTGTGTGTAGTCTGTACTTACTCTGGAATTGTTGCACTGTGATTGAGATAATTGTGGCCACATCAAGACGGAGTGGAACTAACCAGCTTGAGAGGAACTCAGAGCATGCCCATGTTTACACGATGGGATGACGAAATTCTGGGACGGCCGTTTCAATCCACGGAAACCTGTCGTCACTGTAATTCTACTCCACCTATCTCCAATAGATGATGTTCATTCCAGCACTTTGTCAGTGTGAACCAATTACACGACTTGCAAAGAAATGAGTTCAACTGCTAAGATCTTTTATATTCAAAGATGATTTCATGAGATACATTGTACGTAAATGCAATATTATAGTTCAACGGTAGACTACATTCACGATTGGAATCCAATTACTTAAGTTTAAAAATTCAAAACATCTTCATCTGTATCCAAATAACACATGTTTAAGACATCCAAATCCTGTCAAAAGATGGGAATAAGACCGGCCCAAAGAATTCATTCAAGTAATGAAAACAACTCGAAACGTCTAAAAGCCACTTGAATTGGTTATCTACCTTATAAGCTAGGAAGAATGGGTTATCTACCCTTCATAACTTGTACATACGATACCCAAATTAACGCATTCTGTAGGGTGTTGGAATTCTCTTTCATTCATCAACAAGAAAATCACAAGGACATCAATCGACACTTGCCCCTTCTAACACGAGCGATTTCTGGTGCCCCACCTCACAAGTACCCCCAAAATCCATTCTAATCATGAAAACAACTCAAACAGCTGAAAGTCCCATGAATTGGTTTATTGTCAAAGAAACAATTCTAAAAAATCTACCAAGAAAACTTTGAACCTCCACAACTTTTGCATACGACGTATTGTTTGGTGCGTTGGAATCCTCTTTCATTCACCAGCAGTAATATCCCAAGACCATCAAGAAACTTGCCCAGTGAAATCCCAGGGCGATATTGGCATCCCCACCTTACGAGGTCCCTGCCGAGGGTGGAACTTCTTCATGGGGCTGCACAACAACGAAGCCCTGTCCACGGGCGCCATCGAACTTCATCTGGAAAGTCTCGCCGCTGCTGCGACCGATAAGCGTCTTGAAGCCGACGTCGGATTTAAAATCCGGAACGAGGCCGCCGGACCACGCCACCGTGGCTTGCGGATCTGTGAACACGGGCGGGAAACCCGGCTCCACCATGAGGGTCAGCGGCTGGCCGTGCGAGAGAATGGCCACAAACCCCCTTCCCTGCAGCAGTGAAATCAACCAAAAAATTCATAGTTATCCAACTTTTGGGTAGAAATGAATCCAAATTACTTTGTAGCAGATTGACTGCATTCAGATTTTTCAATTACTTTGTAACGACTAACTGTATCTGGTGCATTCTTTATTCATTTTGACATATTTTCCTGCAACAGATCCTACATAACATTGTTAAGCAGTAGGCTTGGACTGTCATTGGGAGAAGATGCTAGAGCTCGATGACATTATTCAATTCATTGTCCACCATGAGTCTCTATTTGTTTGAAGTTAAGGTTAGGCATTTGCATTGGAGCACATATGGCAGACTTTCCTATCTTAGAAATTCCGCACTCCTACCTAGCGGTGGATGGTGCATTTATCACCGCTCTTTAGGGTGCTTGATTGACCATCCTCATGTGGATCCATCGAGAGCAACTTAAGTTCAAATTATGATGTTAATGTACACTTGCCCTCAAACGTTCATTTAGTATATCATCATTAACCATGTTGATGGGATGTCGATCGGCGTTGAGACAGGTGCAACTGCTGTTGGTCTCTATATGCTTAAGGTTAAAGGGTTTGTCATCAAGAGAATATCCTGCCTCTAACCATTAACTATGTTGACTGGTAAATAGGATGTTTACACTTGGCGTTATGAGTGGAGGTAATGAAGGTTTTAGGAATGCATGTTAATACACCTTTGAGCTCGATACACGTTGCTAAGACCACTAGAAATACCAAATGCGAATATACCTTAATATTCATAACGTTAAAGAATGAAATGAGACAAGAAATTTCTGGGAAACTACTGCAGAAAAATGTCACTGACCTGAAGAGAGACATTGTACAGGCCCCCGGAGACGATGGACGAGAGCTTCTTCATCATGGTGATCTTGTGCGTCACGGTGGGTTCGAAAGCCAGCAAGTCGTCGCCGTTCACGATGATGGACTCGCCTTGCAAGAACAGCACCGTGACACGTTTACTGTTGTCCGCCAGGTACAACTGCGCGCGCCCCTTCGTGGAGGCTTTCGTCAGCGTGGCACCCTCGCCCGTGAGCGACTTCTTCAACATGTTGCTGAAGCCGTGGTCCATCATCCCCTCGCGCTCGAACTTCACCTCCCCCTGGTACGCCACCATCGACCCCGTCTTGATCCACACCTGCAATAGCACTTTCCAAGGCTAAGAATCACTAGATTGCAATAATCTCGTCTCGCTAATGACCTAAAACGAAATTTCTAGGAGGAAATGTAATCCTCGCCAAAGTTTCAAATAAAATTTCTTCAAAATTGCCAGAAACTGTCCAGAAATTGGTTAGACATTGCCACAAATTGGCAAAAATTGTGCTGCAGCTACGCAACTAACAAACAATACTACGCAGCGAAACTCCAGAGCGAAATTTCAGGAGGTCAATGTAATTCCTCGCCCAGATTTCAAGCAAAATTTCTAGAAAATGGCCAGCAATGGACCAGAAATTGGCCAGATACAGTACAGTAGCTACGAAACTAACAAAAAAATAATATGCAACACTCCATAGCGAAAAAACAGAAAAGGAAAACCAACGCTACGCACCTGGTTCAACACCCCGCCCGACCCTCCCGGGGTTCCTAAGTTCACTTGCAAGAAACAGTTCTTCTCCACCTCGAACGCCGCGCCATTCCCTTGACGCTGATCTTTCGTATCCGCTACGAACTGTTGTAAGCTCGTCGCCATAGCTAGCAGATCCCTCAACTCCTCGATCGATCGATTCCCTTCAACAAATTAACTCAAGCTTCCTCACTACAATTCTCTCCTCCCCAATTCGTCTTCCACTTTCCCAGAGAACCCAAAAAACAAATCGAGCAAATGTTGGCTTAATCCTGAAAGAACGCGGCCCTCATGACCAAGGTAGCCCCCAAATGATCGGATACTTCATCATGAACAGTGAAGTCATTCACATTTTGATCTTCACTCAGCGTTGTTCCAGGATTAAAGACAAAGTGGTGAGCTGCATGCGCGTGAGATTTTGTTGAGCGTGACGAAAGGTTTCGTGATGATTTTTCTCGGAAGTTGGCGAGAGGAGAAATTATGATGATGCTTGGGATGCAATTTCGGAGAGAGTGAGTGAGAAGTGCACCGTGAGTCGCGCAGGACATGCGGCAGGCGCGGGCAGTACCTTATACCCGTACGTCTGTACGTTTGTATATGGAGTATAACGAATCCAGCCAATTTTAACCCTAGAAGGACACCGCGGACACCATAAGTTAACCCTTGAACGCCGGGCTGGTGACTGTGGAAATCAGCCATTTTGGAACCGTGTGACATCATCTACTTTAAAAAAATCAAAAATACTCTTTGGGAGTCAAACTACTGTAGAAGATCTTCCCTTTCCACCCCTAATTCTGAAGATGAATAGTTGCACTTTTGTCCTCAATAGGAGAATTTCTTGTCATTCATAGGACAAAAAATGTTCACCTAGTCATTTAGGGGTTAAGTGTTGATGGATGACATAGAATCTTTCCATGTAGGACAAAAGTATAGATGTTGATCCTTGGAATTTTGTGTGAAAATAGGAGGTTTTACACAATAGTTTGACTTCCAACAAGTGTTCTTTAGTGTTTTTTTAAGCAAATGATTCACTCTTTACCAAAAAGGATAATTATCATAGTGACCAACTCGGTATTCTAGAGTTAATCCTAGAAGGATAAGTTGGTCATGGCAGAAATGAACTTTGGGGGTACTATGTGAATCATGTGCTTAAAAAATCCCAGTATTGCTCATTGGAGGACAAACTATTGTGTAAGACCTCTCATTTTCATACAAAATTCCAAAGATGAACATCTGCACTTTTGTTCTACAAAAAAGGATTTTTTGTCATCCAATAGACACTTAGTGTCCATACAACATTATAGGATTAACCCCGAAACAATAAAGTGGACAATGACCAATAGGTGGATCCTTCATTTCTACAATGATCTCGAAAGTCATCTATTGAACATTTTTTGGTCTCCACATCCACAAAGGGTTAATTTGGCAGATTTGAGCCAAAATTCTTACCTTGAATATGCTTTGGCTCTCTTACAACTAGAAAAAATGGATGAAAATTTGGATGTAATTACTCAATTCTTCTCCAAAAAATAAATAGAACTACCAATGTTTGAATGAAAGTTAGTAGTAATAGAAAATTTTATGGGTGAAAGTACAAATAGATGATTATGCATGATTCTATCCATTTTTGTCTTACCCTATGCATTCTAGGGAGCATATCACTCTATTAACAACAACAACAACAACAAGAAGGTAGCTTCAAATTGTGAATTTGTGAGGTATGTGTACCTACAATTGTCACTATTTTAAACTAAGTATAGTTAGTATTATTAAACATAAATTATTTTGATTAAATCTTGTAAGCTACTAAAAGAAGATTCCATTGCACTTTAGTACGCATTTTTTAGACACCATATGAATATGTTGTGAAAATTCAAAATCTTATCTCTAGGTTTACCAAAAAGCAACAATAGACTCTCATGCTTTAATTGTGTGCATCTTGTGTAATCAATGTCTAGATTTTTGTGATACTTCTTGGTCCAAATTTAGATGCTTCATTTTAGGCAAGTTTGATTATTAGTGTACATTCTTTAACTTGGAGAATTGGAATTATTGTGCAAAGTTTGAATATGTTATGAGGTAATTGCATCTAAAATTGTTGGATTAAGCATTTTTATCATGGTTTTCTTTACTAAATTATCTAAATTTTTTTGGGATCTTGTTAGTGAATTTTTGGGAGTCAAAAGAGGACTTGAGATTCTCTTTGCATACAATTTTGGGACCCCATTTGAATAATGTAAACTATAAATTTTTTAAGGTACCGAAAAGAAGAATTATTCAAAATTGACCTTAGTCTTTCATATTCAAAGGATTTATATTTTAAGCAAGAATTTGTATGGGACAATTTGAATTACATTAGCAAAATTATCACAATTACATTAGTACACATGAAAGACACACTACACATGCAACTGAATTTTGATCAATAAATAATCAATTGAAATATTGTTTAGTTTTTTGAAAATTGTTGTTTTCAAATGATGTTTTATAAGAATTTGATATATTTACACGCTTCTAATGATACGCTAAATACTTTCAAGAAAGAATGGAAATCTCTTAAGAATCGTGTGAAAAAAATTCATGAATTTCGAAGTGTAATCAACAAAAATGATAATAGATTTATCTAAAGTTTTAACTTCAAAATTACATAAATTTTTCAATTTCCAAAATGCAACTCAATATGTTAAAAAGACAATTTTTGGAAATGTCACTAAGTTTCACTATAAAAATTTGTAAAGTTCAATTGAATTTTGAGCAATTTTGAGGTTCAAACTTCAAAAACTTATTATTTCTACGAATGTAACTTCTAAATTTATGATCTTTTTCTACACAAAAGAAAAACGAGGATTTCCAATTTTTCTAATAAGTGTTTGCTATACTGTCAATAAGTAAAAAATTGGATAAAATCTTTTTTTTGAATAATGGCTTGAGAATTGCCATTTTTCAAAGAACTAAAATGTGATCAAATTGTGAATTTTGGGGGGATCAAAACTAATTAGCTTGTTTAGTGTGGCTTGCAATAGGCTCCCCAAATCATGCCATGCATTAAAATGACACTTTATGAGATACTCATGTTGTATACATCTCCAAATTCAATATGTATCTTTTTAAATATCTACAACAAAAAAATTGACCCTTTATGACTTTTCTATGGAGTATTCAAATGATGCATTCTTTGGTGCATTGAAATTTCCTATTGCTGGCCGATGAAAAAATATAGAAATTTCACCAATCTAAAAATAGAAACTATCTACAATAAAAAAAATGGTTGTTTTGTATATTCCTACTATAATATATTCTAATTTTGCAATTCATAACCAAAATTCTCTATTTGAAGTGGGATTGCTTGACTTTCTTTTGGATGTATAATAGAGGTATGGTACACTTAATTATCAACCCTACATTCAATTCATTTATTGATTGCTTTAAGGACATTAGAACTTTTTCTTTGATTATTGACCAAAAGGAAAGAGGCTTTGCATTGGCAAAAGCTACTTGTGCAAAAGTGTAACCTTTATAGTAGTCTACTCTTAAATCGACTGCTTTCTTCAAATTGACCCTAGATTTCAACCCAAAATAGACATTTATTGGTCCTTAAACTATTAGTTCATATTTAATGAATGAATTAAGGATAAAAAGCATGCACATTAAAATCTGTAAGAGATCACTTTAAGGTTTGAATATAGATGGTTCACGCATGTGATTCAATCTAATTTTAAATGCACTCATAAGTGGATATTCTTGATATTGTATTGATTTAAAGCCAACTTTAGCGGGCCAACTACTTTTTCATGAATAAAAAATCTGTGAATACAATTTGATACAAGCATGGTCGCATTTAGGAACATGGTTTGTTATTTATTTCAAATTCGCATGTTTGTTCTTGGTTTTCCCATCTCTCATTATAAATCACATGTGTATGCTTTTTGCCAAATCTATTGTCATAACTAGGTGCCTCGGACAGAATTTTTTGAAAATTCATAAGTAATTCAAAAAGACTTGGAAAAATAAAAAACCACTTGTGCTCTTAACCGCATGTATTTTTCTTTATCTAAGAAATAACCCAAAAATATTTTCGTCCATAGAAGCCCATGAAAAAAGTGAACCAGCCCTTAAATGGTCGCTTTAAGAGCACACTACCTTAGATGTCATTTTTTGGCATAGCAAGAATCCTAAGGGAAAAATCTCCTTGAAGCAAGGTATGGGTGGTGTTCCTTGCTTAAGATTTGTGCAATCAAGGCATATAAAATTGACAAATTGGAATAGAACTTTGACTATGTAGTCTTAATGAAGTGCTTGACAAGCCTTATTCATTGTAGAAGTGACATACTTAAGTAGATTGAAATATTCAAAAAAATCTTAAAGCCATTCTTTTATCAAGTATTATTTTGAAACCAAGTCAAAGGGACCTAGCCTAATTGTTTAAGGGTTAAGTAGTAGCAACTCAAAAAAAAGCTAGTGCTCCAAGGATGGAGCCTCTTGTAGTGTAGTTTCTTAATTCATTTACTTTGGGTTGTGCAAAATGAGTGATCATTGGAGCAGTAAAACTATCATTATTTAGGGGGGTGGGGGTGGGGTGAGGGCAAGGGAGGGCCATTTTAGGGTTGTTCCCCTTGCTATCTCGGAACTTTGAACTAGCCACAATTGTCACAAATTTTTAATTTCAAAAAAATTAAATTAAATTATGTTTTCAAAAATTTCAAAAAGTATTCAAAAATGGAAAACTGATTTTAAAATAAATTCAAAAAATAATTTCTAATTAATTAATATTATTTGACATAGCATGGTCTCGACCACGTTAGATAGCTAATGTGGCAAGTTCCCATAGTCCAAGAACTCTAGGGACTCGTAGGCTTCTTTTGCCTCCAAATCTCTTCTAATGATGTATAGATGAAATGAGCAAAAAAAATGAAAATGTATGTTCACTGGATCAAAATAGGAGCAATATTGCCCTAAAATTTTGTAGAAATTTAGCAATTTTTCATCTATTGAGAAAGGTAAAGAATATCACCAAATATTCCCTCACATTTTTATGCATTGCTTTTGAGTGAATTTGTTTTTAGAAATAAAACCATCATTTAAGATTTTTCATTTCAAATGTTTTATTATGTAATGTAGGTTGTGATCTTAAATGAAATGTTGAAGCTACTTACTACCATGAATTTGAATGAAACTTGTAGGAGATAGATAGAGTATCTAAAGTAGATACATTCATCCAAAATGTAGTGATTAATCTCAAGGTTAGGGAACATTTCATCAATTCCATCTATTCCAAAATTTATAATGTCTTGCAAATATTCCCTTTAAGAATATATTAGCATGAATTTTTAGTGAAAATGATTCATTGGAATGCAATCTAGAGATACCTACATATTTTATAAAATTTATGAAAACTTGGTAAGAAAAAGATGTATTGCGTTTCATTGAAATTTCTATAGGGTGAATTTTGGAACTTTTTAAATATTTTTTGTAAATGAAATGATGTACTTAAGGAAGATTTCAACATAGGTATATAAATAATTTTGAAAATTTATCATTGATAGTTTTCAATCCAGATTGTCTTAAAATATCATGAAAATGAATTTTGAAAATTCACCAAATTTTTTATAATGTGAGATGTTTACTTGAAATTGCAAAAGAATGCAATGTTGTAGAAAAGGGATAAAAATTGCATAAGAGTGGATTTCAAAATGGGGGGTTTGTTTGGGAAAAAAAGAAAGGGAATCTTAATCTTTTTTCGTATACCACTACACTACTATGGGAATGTATGAAGAAAATATGAAATTTCTCTCCCTATATGTTTGAGATTAGACCGTAAAGGTTTTTTTGATCTTGCCTAATAAATTCTAACAATGGATGGAATAAGATTGAAGGTTGTAGATAAATAAGTAATCAATATTTTAAAAAATAGATTAGAGAATCAAGAATGATTCCTAATATTAAACTAAATTTTTGTTTAGTCTTGTAGGAAGTCAAAAGAAAATTCTAGATTCTCTTAGAAAGGATGTTTTGGACTCTATGAATAAACTATAAAGTTTTAAACAATCAAAAATAGGTTTACCCAAAATCAACACTATGCTCTTGTGAATAGAAGTTGTATGGATTTTTAAGCAAAAACTTCAATCAACCCTAGAGACTCATGAATAGAGGTTGTAAGTTTTTGGTAAGAATCAATGAGGTTAGATTATAAAACTAGTCACAATTAGGTGCAATTACTTCACAATTTATGCCACTAAATATAATTTCTTGAAAGACACTTTTAATTAAAGATGTTGTATACTCTCTTCTTGTAACAATTTTAAACTTTTTTTTATAAGAAAATGGAAAATCTATGGATCACCGTTTAGTATATTTTGGAAATTTTTGCTCTATTATTTGGATTTGAATTTAGGACATCAAAATGATCTTGTTTGAATCTGTTTGCAATTAATGATAAGATTTCAAGTCTAGTTTCTACTCCAACTTGAACTTTTGAAATATTACTAGATTTGAGTATTTCATTGCAATTTGAACTTTGGGCTACTACCACAAAGTGTTGGTTTTCTAATTTTTCTAATTATACAAGAAATGTTTTTGCACCACAATGTTTTCTGGATTTTTAAGCACATTTTGTATTTGATATGAATTTTTTTCATTTTCTATTCTAAAATTCAAAATAATTTCAAATTTTCACAAAAAATCAGAATTTATTATAGCTTATAATTGCATCTCTAAAAAATAAATACAACTTATCTTGTTACAGGTAGAACCTCTCTTAGTGCACCGTCCCTTGGTGTATAATATGCATTAAGAAAGTTTGTAAACAATAGGTGGCCCATGCCCATGATTCAAGATGAAAAGACATGTGGCACATACTTCAAGATAAAAAGGATAAGTAGCCCTATGGCTTCTCTAAATGCATAAACCTTTCTTAGTGCATAGTCCTGATACCATGCACTAAGGGAGGTTCTACCTATATAATACATGGTTTTAGAATTGGTGCACACAGAGAGGAACTTCAAGGTTTACAAGTTGATTAACTTAGACAAATTGAGAAACAAGTCACAATTAGGTACTTGAAAGACAATCATATATATTAAAGGTCAAATAGTTTGAATGAGAGACAAAGTATATTACATAATAAGTACAATGAATATCGTCCGGTAGTTAGAAAAGTGTACAAGATAATCCAAATTAAATTTCAGTGAAGAGAGGGTTTGATTAAGCACATGTTTTGTGATAAGCTTAGTATGAATATCAAGTTGTAGATAAGTTTGTTGACTTTGTTTGGAGTTGGTTTACCATTGGTCAAGACCAACCCTTTTTTTCTGGCACCATGGGGCTAGATTGCAACATTTCAAAATAAATGTTTAATTTTCATTACATAAAAGTAATCTTTTTTCACTAGAAACTTTCCATTTCTTTTAAAAATGTGGATGAAGTTGCCAGATTTGGATGATAAAGTACATGAATATGATTGAAAAGTGTTTTTTGGTCTAAAAGATAGATAAATGTTCAAACACAATGCTTCACCAAATTTCAAGTGATCGCCATCCTGGCACTTTCTCAGAAATTAAATAAAAGGGGCTGGTCAGGACGTCTGGAATGCGTACATACATACATTCTGTCAAACCTCTATAATTGCATTGCCTCGGGGAAGGATGCTCTTCACATGGGAAAGTTCTCCAATCGGATTTGTACAGTACACAACATGAGAGAATCTCGGGTTCCACAGAGAATGTGCAGAGTGAGCAATTATAGAGTGAGCAATCAAAGATTCAGTATAACCATGCTCTCCTTCCTTTGAATAAGCGATGGAAATTAAATCAAATTATCGTCCAAGATCACATCTACAGGCACTGAAATTTGTATGGACAATGCTCATTCCGTGAGGGCGACAAATACTACTACTCCTAACACACCGCTTGAAGTACGATGACGGGACTATCCCAGGGTTGGCCCAAAGGCAATCAACACAACCATCTGACTGTACTGTGATTTACGGCTAGCACGTTCTCCAAATACACATGGATGCACAGGCGAGCAATTCACTATCCCACCTGGTTCTCTAAAACCTCAATTCACCAAAATCTTCACCTGCCAGTAAAGACTTCGCATCAGACATATATAAGTGACAAGCACCTGTTAAAGCTAAGCATCGTAAATTCTTCGCACAGTTCGGATGGTTTGCCGACATATTGGACACCTATTAGAATCGCCTCTTTGTATTCTGCAATTGTCACCAACCGCTCAACATTAGCCTACAGGGGGAACACTGCAACTGTATAATCCACTACGTACAACAGAATGTACGGCACAAAATACCCAGCAAGGGTCATGAAAAATCAATCGCTAAAAGTGAACAGACTTTAGGAGATTGATGCCCATATTCAGAAGCATACACTCAACCCTCCCTCTTTGCAACTGCCTCAGGAGGCCATATAAACCTCTAAATGCACTCTTAACAAGTGGAAGTTGTTCAATCAGAGAGATACTTGGAATATACAGGAGAAGTGCAATTACAGAGCATGCAATTACAGAGGTTTCAGTATACATACTAAGCAGGAAAACGAAAACAAAGTAGGTCAATGAGAATCACCTCATTCCGCACGAGTAACAGGTACAACGATGGCCACAAGGGTCAAAGAAACTGTCCTTCGGTGCGTCCAAGCATATAGTGCAAAGAGCATTCTCAGGAACAGCTCCCTCATTGTTGGTTTCATCTGCTTGGATAGTCGGGTCAAACGGGGCAGATGGTGTTGGGGTGGTATCTTCTTCTACTAGAGGAGAATGTTCCAGAGGTGTGAAAGCTCCAGCGCTGGCTTGTCTTAATTCAAAAGCTCTTGTAAAGAGCGCTCCCGCAGCAACCAGACCTAATTGATGCCAAAAAAATGGTGAGGATTCGAAACACCAGTTCAATCCTCTCCCATAGGTTTATCTAATAATTCCATATATCGAGAGCTATTTTCCAGGGAATGCCTCCATTGATAGTAGGCCCTAGTTCCAAAAGGGGTTGCAACTATACATTCATCTCACATGGATTTCTTTGTTGAGAATCCACGTTCCGGGGAATTACATCAACGAACTCTGTCTCAAATTGATATAGCACTTTCAAAGTAAATCCGGAAATGTTTTAATGTTGGCAGCACTAAACCACCACCGACCAACAGTTGTTTCCCTCATTGTTGGTTTCATCTGATTCATAAGGAAAATAATCAAGTAAAATATAAATCCATTCGAAGGAGAATATAATATCAACTTACCCCAAAAAAATATATATGTAATCCAACGAGGTACGTATGACAGTTTCGTCTTCCAAACATCCACTCCAAACTGCACATATTTCAACAACCCCAAGTACAGTGAGATTCACATGAGACAATACTTTCGACTTATGAAAACAATCCCTGTATGGTTTGGGACATCAAAAAGCTTTGCTTCCATGGCACAAAGACTAAGATTTTCAGCTAATGTGAAAATTTCAAGCTCAAGAACATTGAATTATAGGTTAGTAGTGTTCGAAATTAGAGAACAGGATATATGATAGTTAAAATCATCATAGGAGAAGATTAGGTACCTCATTAACCACTGGAGAAGTGAGCAGCACGAAGGTGGAATGTCCAAGAGGGACAGGAAACTCACAGTTGTCTTCTATCTGAGAAGAACAAACAAGATCTGCATTCTTGGCGGAGTACAGTGTGTAGCGGAAGTTCAGAGTGACGGAGAACTGAACCACAAGCAACAGTAGGATTGTGAGGAGAAAATCTAGTACACAAAAATAAACGAACTCATTTTATTCTAAGAATTTGCTACCAGTAGGTCATAAAACGGGATTAAGGAATGATAAAAAATACTCGCAGCCATGCGCAAGTAAAGCTAATTACTTTTGGATAGAAAACTCCCATGCTCCTGAATTTGTATTTTTATGATATCTCTACTCATTCCAAAAAGCATGTGCTATTGCACCTGAGACATTTAACTAAGATATAGTCTGTCAAAAGCATAAGTAGAGAAACCACTCAACAGAATAATGGACCATGACAAGGACCTTTGTTTTCTACCTCTGTAAGCATCCTACAGATTATCCTTAAGCAAAGAGTAGAGGAGCGTATTACTCACGATCATCTTGCGGTTGTTCAGATTGCCAAAAACGATGCAATAATCATCGTCCTCCTCCACCTTCAAACTCAATGATCCCTTGTCTGCACATCAATATGATGAACATCTTGAAAGCATCAATAGATCCGAATCATTCATAGGTTTATGCACTTGACTGCAATTCAGATAAAAAGGATCCTAATGTCTAAAGTTCCCTGAACCGAGAACCAGTACCATTGAACCAGAAAACATTTCAAGCTAAATCTCTAAGAGCCCCTGCATTGTCTTGAGCGTCTACACACCATTTACACGTTTCCACCTCAACGCCGAGTTAGGATTTCCAGGGTCACCTTTCCAATCCTGAAATCCATCTTCACCTACATAAGAGATTTCATTACATTGTTATCAGCATTGCACCTACATAAGGGATTGCATCACATTATCTCCTTCATAGCAGCATCCCAAATTGTGCAAACAAACCCCGACACAAGAGAAGAATTAATTGTCTGCATTTAGCAGAACCAAGAGTATAACTGAATCCTTAGTGTCCATACCTTATCAATACAGAAAAGAAGGTTTATTAAATTAAAATAAGTAAATGAACGATTATTTTTATCAAGGCCAAGGACATAAAGTGTCAGCAAAACGAATTAAATTTAACGAAACTGGTCACCAACCTCAATGTATTGCGCAGATTGGCAAGGTAAATGGAGCAAAGAGCATTTGATGATTTAAACACAGCGAATAACAAAGGGTCGCAACACAAATCTCTCCGACAAGCATATGCACATTTCAGGTGTTGTGGGAGCCTGAGCAACTACCATTGACAAAACAGAGGGCAGGTAATCGAACCTTTTACAATAGCAACAATCAAGCTGTCTGTTCCGGCCTCAGAATCCTTCAAGGTACATGATAGCTCGATACTCGAGCCTTTATTCAACCAATATGTGTTTCGCTACAAATAAAATAAGAATATCCAGATCAATCACTGTAGAGCACATGATAATAAGCTCTGCGTTCAAAATGCTGAGTCACAAAGCAACAGGAAGAAAAAACAGACAATGGATAAAACCCGCTCTTGAAGAGAGTAGTACCTGGTGCGACCTGCGCTCAACGACGATGTCCTCAATTGTCCTATTATCAGGAACTGGCGAAGAAAGCTCAGGCCAGGACGAAAATGAAAAAGCAACTGGACCTTTGTCCCGGAGGTTTTGTACCTGGTTTAACCAAGAAATTGGCATAATCACGTTAAGTATGCATCATAAAAACTACTTCACATGGTGGTTTTGAGCAGTGATGTAAGACCACCAATAAATTGCGACAAGGAACAATTCTAAGAGTCAACTTAACTGTCCACCTAGTGCAAGTGGGTGATTTTATTAATAAAAAATTCACACTTGTGATACCAAGTTCACAATTGCATCTCATAATAAAAAGTTCCTCAGATTATATAATAGAAATTTATGTTTTGAACTGGATCACCTAAAAAATAGAGCAGATTATGAACGATTCACCCTAGATTTGTGATGCTTCTGGTAGCCGCTGGCATTGAATTAGTTCCCAAGAACAAATTCTACTTGACGCAGACAGACTAAAGCTCTTACCTTTATCTCCTTCACGAAAAAGGAATTGGCCTTCACCACCCGTGAGTAGAACATACCCATCTCGAACTGTTGACTTCCGTAGAGGCCAAATAACATCCACATGGACACTGCAAGCAGTCATTGCTTGACATCAAAATAGATGATACTGAGCTCTTCATAGAGCGAGAGATTAACCATCACGCTTCTTGATAACTGTGATCACTAATTCACTTCTCGACTTACGATACAACTTTGTGAGCTTATACTTCAGAAAATGACAGGACAATCTCCACCACTGAAAGAAAACTGAGCAATGTAGAATGTAATGCAGACAGAATGGCAAACCACGATAGCAGCAGGCCCTGCGGGTCAGACGTTCGTGCGTAAATGCTGAAAGAATAATACTTACAAAAAACTGCAAAAATTGCAAAGACGGCAAAGAAGCCGTAGCCAGCTTGCGTCCCCGCCCTCCTCCGCTGATCTTGTTCAGAACTCCACGACCTCTGATTGTTGGGATATGAGCGATCCCAATATGAATCATAATAACTTGGCGGGTCGTCCATCGTCCGTCGACGAGGTTGATCACTTACATCTGGAGCAAAGGGCTCTGTCCTGCCACTTGAACTGTAGGCAGATGTTACTCCAGCATCAAAAGCTCCGCCACTTGACCTTCCCATGCCGACCCTGTGTCTTGCGCGTTCCTCCAGATTTCCTGAAATTTTGAGCAGCGATAATTCATCAATGTCACGTAGTAGATCACAATCTCAGCTATTGCAAGCTCAGTCCATGCACAAATTACATGCTATTGGACTTACTGAGCCAAAATCGTTTAGTCATTCATATCGCTCTTTCTTGCAAAGCACAATCTTTCATATTCACTCAATTCTGGTCAAAGCTGTCGGCATTTGGCATTCAATGAACAGCGTAATCTGTTTTCAAACATCCAAAGGCTCTTGAAAGCTAAAATAGTAGCCACCGCAATTAGGTCCTCTAGTGCCCTGTTCTAAAACCCTAAACCCATCTTTATAATAAACGAGATACTTCAGGTTATTGCACTCCAACTCAAACACAGAAAATCACAACGAGAGGACCTCTAGCCAATTCAATCGGGACCAAAAAACCTGCGACAGACTTCAACAAAATCGACGACCCCCTGTCTCCTCAATTTAGAAATTTGAGCATGGTAATGTAATCGATTTCATTTCGATTTTATTACCCATCGCAAGTGCGTACTCAAAAAAACCCATAAACCTTCGTAAAACCTCAATCTTCTACAGTGAAAAGTTACAGGCTGATCATATATCTGTAACAGCCTGGAATACAATTAGATTCTTGAGAGCCTAAATTATCCCTCTATTTGAGTGAATGTCGGATGCAGTGGTATCAGATGCTCTTCATTCAAGAGAAGAGATACCAAAGCCAGTCTGCACGAAATTCCCAAACAGATTAGTTCTCAATGAATAAATACTTTATCAACATTCTCATGTACTATAAAGTACTCAAGATAGAGAGACTGAAAAAGCAGAGCAATCAGCATAAATAAGAAAAGGGACAGACCTCTAAAAGTCAGCAGTCAGTTTTAGACTTTGAGAAGCTAGGACATTCATTAGACAATTCGACAAGATTTAAAAGCATATACCTTCAGTTCCATTCATTAAGATGATTCGTTCAAAGAAACCGACTCAACAACATCAACGCACAGGTCCGTCCTCTTCATCAACCAATATGAACTGGAACAGAATCGACCTAAGCACAATCACTTTATGAGTATTCGCGAGTCCAGATGATAAAATCGTCGAAAACTTAGGAAATTCCAATTTTATATCCCATAATACCCGCCTGCCAAATCATATACACATGAAAACGCTAACTCCATCATAATCGTAATACATATTCAACCAGATCTCGTAAGATTCAAGACACTACAAAGGAATCATACAATAATGAAATCTATCATCTGACAGCAATCGCATGAAGAATTTCAAAATTTGAAACCTCATTCACAACTTCAAGATTATTCAACAACTCCATGCTCTCAAAAAACTGCCAGGCCAAACCAACTTACGAACTCCCAGAACTCTCTCGCCTGCACCAATTCAAAAACCTCACCACTTCACTTCAGAGATCCAACAAACTAAACCGAATCAGAAAAAAAGCCGATCTCGACTAAATTTAGACAGATCTCCTTGATCACTGTCACGCAAACTACACCGAAATATCTTTTCAGAAAGCTGAAAAATGCACCAATTCGATACCCGTGAGGTAGCACCATTACTACACAATTCCACGGCAAATCTCACGAAGAATTCTGAAATTCTTGAAACCTAATTCACAACGTTGTGACAAATAAAACTAAAACCCTGGAACACTGCCCAGACTTACTTACTTAAAAACTCCCAGACTTCGTCCGCCCGCACCACTTCAAAAACCAACCACTAAACTTCCGATAGCCAACAAGCTCAAAGAGGTCCGAAAAAAGTCGGTCTCAACGAAAATTCAGACGGACCTACTTACTCACTCTCACTCACACTCACACTCAACCCACATGTTCTTCTAAAAGCGGCCAAATAATGCACCAATTCGATGCCCGTGAAGTTGCACCGATCTTCTAAAAATCGCACGAAGAGCTTCGAAATTCTTGAAACCTAATCCACAAATTTCTGACTAATTTTGTAAAACAGTTGCCCTTACCAACTTACGAGCTCCCAGAGTTTCTGAATACCTGACAGAACCACTTCAAAACCTAGCCACTTCACTTCCGAGATCCAACAAACGCAGCCAAGTCACAGAGAAAGGAGATTCTCAACAAAATTCAGACAGATCAACTGATGCACAAAAATTCCGAAAGAAGGCTAAAGAAATCACCAATTCGGTTCCCGTGAAGCTGCATCACCGTTCTCATTGACAGATGAGGACGAGGAACGCGTCACCTGCAGCTGACAAGTGGAAAAGGAAACGGGGCCGGGGCATGGTCGGCAATGCAACGTGTTTTGGGATGGGGCCGCACCGGCACACCTAGGAAGGTCGTCGAGAGAGAGACGAAGTTCCATATGCGTTCCCAAAAGATACCCGGATGTTCCCATGGAGGGTATCTGGGTAATGATTGAGGACCGGCAGGGAGATTCCAAGCAGTTGGGGTGTTCTCATTGGCCACAGTACGTGTGCATTGGGTCACCAGTATTCATATTCCAGACATGGATCTGGACTTTGGTGATGATTTTCGACCAATTATATGTTGACGCGTGGAGTATATGAAGATTAAAAATGGGATACTGTAGACAAGTCTACTGTAGATAATTCAAGGAACGGAGCAATTGCACTGACTAAAGTATGTGCACCTATCTACAGCTATCCAAGATTTTAAGCTTGGAATCTTGGATTGTTATAGATAGGTGCTACAATTCGGAGAGTGTCTTTTTTAGATGCACATACCTTTCTGTAATAAATTAGTTGAGTATGTTCAATGCTCATTTTCATGGGAAAGAGTCTGAAATATCTTTACATGTAGAGAATATTCACATTTGGTAACCCCTAAAGGTCCGAGGTGTGTTTTTTGGCAACATAGAAATTTTGGGCATGTATGTTTGACTAGAGATTTCCATGTTTTTGACCCAAACTTAAATAGGAGGTGTGAACGAGGAATATCTTTCATGTGCACTAAATTTCAAGACATTTGGAAATATGAGTCTAAAGTTATGGCTAAATATGTAGTTTGTTTCTCAACTCAAGCAGTCCGGGCATATCTGAAAAAATCACTTTTTAAAAAAATAAAAATTTGAAATTGATTTTCTAGATTTATATATACATAGAAAGCTTTCAATCATTCTATTTTGATCAATGAGTCAAAAGTTATGAGATTTTTTAGTTTGTAGGCAATTATGGATTCTCTACTCTAAAAAAAACTTTGAAGTCCTTTATTTAGCTTAATTTTCAATATTTTTGGAAAAAAATAAAAAGGTTAGGTGTAAATTGTTTATTAAAACATTACAACCATTGATATTGGCATTTTTCAATTCCATTAATAAATTGTTAACAATTTAGTATTTTGAATCATTATCTACATCTTTCTACTTACTATTTTTTTCCTATATGTTGCACAATTCCAAATGATCTGAAAATTTTCAAGCATGTAGCCAACTTGCCTTGAAGAATGAATCTAAAGAAACATCACCATTTTGGACGTTTTTTCATACAAATGTGACCTTGTGAAGTGCAACTACTCGTTTTTTCGTAGGGCTAAAAAAAGGATTTTTGTCACTTCAAATGCTAATATCTTGCAATCCACATGGTGGAATTTTCTGAAATTTTTTCCACATCTTTTGAATATAGCATAATACAAGATCCTTTGGTTCCATCTATCCAAAAATGATATTTTTCAAAAATTTGGTACTTGTATTAGAAATGGCAATTTTTGAGAGTTTCTAGTGCTAACATAGTCAAGGAACTACAGAGGTTAACATGACATAAAGTTGTAGTACATGACATTAAATTGAACCCATCCAATACATTGCAATTGAAAGTGTTCTCATATATAGCAAAAAATTACTTGATGTTTATAAAAAATCTCATGGACATTTCATGCCCCTTAGGTGTTTTGTCCAGAAAATAACAAGAATTATATGAACTACCATGAATGTCTCTTTTTAGAAATGGTTGCACGAATTATTTTTCTTCTTCCCTGTAGGCATCAAATGTAGTTCTCTTTCTCTAAAGATCTCAATGTTGGAGGGAATAACACTCTTCATTTTAAGTTGGGGTACGTGGTTGTTTGTTGAGGGTGTCCAGGTGACGACCTTTTGATTTGAGAGTAGAACTATTCACAAATATTGTTTGAAGATTGGCTTCCTACACAATTAGTTTTTAGCTTTTGTTCACAAACCTTGTATTGGCTTACTAAAAGAAATGATAGCAAATCATTCATATGACATCATTTAGTTAAAAGCAACATTATTGTTTCTAAATTGGACCCCTAGAATCACAAGAAAGAAGTAGTGCTAAAAGTCGCCTCTCCAAAGCTTTGTTTCTTGTTTGATTTTCTCACTCTTGCTTATAGATGTACTTCTACTTGCTTGGTTTAAAATCATTGTGCCTAATTTCTTGTGTTGGCCCATGAGAAACAAAAATGTCCTTTAAGGGTGAATACAAATGGATTGTCGTGGTGAAAAATTTTCATTTGCAAGTTTAAAAATTAATGATGTAGTTGAACATTTTCCTCTTTATAGGATAAAATTAATCATGTAGTTAAAAGTTCTCCTCTATATAGATCATAAAGTACTATAATGATTTATTCCTTACAAAGATTAACTATGAAAACATTGTGGAAGACAAAAAGTGCTTCATAAAGGACTGTGAGAAATGGTAGAAATGAAGAATGTACATGTTCATCAACAAATCTGAAAAGTTTTGTTGGACTACCTTGGTTAGAGGCCTTGTTATTTCAAAGTTAAAGCCAATTGGCCATTATACAAAGCTATCTTGTACATATTTTAAACATATTGTTGTTTTGTCCTATTGTAAATAGACTAGTTGGGGTTATTTTTGAGATTTTAAAGTGTTTTTGGTATGTCTTTTATCTTAGTTTGACAGGTTATTGCTAAGCTTTATATCCAATTTGGTAATTTTTTGTTGTAATTTAGCCAATTTGGATCTGTTTTTGACTATGGAATTGTGAGTTGAATATCAAATGGGAGGTGCCTAGGTAGAAGTGGTATCTATATGGAATCAAATGGGAATATGATTGTTAGTAATTAAAATTACTTACATGCATGCGCTTCCTATTTGGTGGTCGATGCTCGAATTAGTAAGAGTCTAGATGTTGGAGATGCCAATTGGATTTTAAGTCACGTCAATTTGGAAGTTAAGTTGGCAATTGGTGGGTAGGTAGGTTGTCTATCCTAAGCTGGTAACTACGAATTTCTGGCTCCTATTAGGTTGGTGTCTCCAAGTTGAAAATCAACCACTATTGAGTGAAAGTCCAATGCAAGTCCCAGCTAGTAAAGTTGTGTATTTTATTTTCTTTGGTTGTATATGTATGAGTGATTGATTGTGAGAATGTTAATGGAGTGAAGTATATATTGGTGTCCTAGTTGGAAGAGAGTGGTGAAAATTGGAGAATTTGTGGAATTATTGGAAAGTATGAAGCTATAAATGTGTGAAAGACCACATAGTTGACGTGAGAGTTATCGAGATTTGTCAAAAAGATGTTGAGTTACTAAGCAAATTAATGAATTTGTAACAATGATTTGATCACCAATTTGGTTAATATAAAAGAAAATTACATACCAAATTGGTTGTTGTGGATATGTGCCTATGTTGTTGAGATGTGTGCTAAGTTGGAGCGAAGTTAAAGTCCAAATTGATGTTATGAGTATCAAGGTTATGTACATGTGTGTAGTGTCATTATAGTGTGAATGATGATTTTCAAGTTGGAATGTTGAGTATTATTTGAATTAATTGAATGTTTTCTCAAATGAGAGATTGTATATTTTAAAGTTGTGTTACCTAGATAAATAATGAATCTAATTATTAGCATAGAAATTTCCTACTTGATTGTCTCCCTTAGAACGAACTTATTATACTAATAGGATAATTGTCAATATGGTCATTATTCTTCTTCAACACCTATATACAAGATAAAAGTGCTATGTTTACTGTTAAAAATGATCTTATCTATAGGATGAAAAGTATTTCTATCCGAGATTTCTATACAAGTGTAACTAAAACCACAACACTCTAAATGTAAAAACTGCATTTTTTGGCAACATAGCAATTTTTAGCAGCTCGCTACAAATGGAGTTGTTTTTTGTTTTTTCTGAAATTTTCAAACAACATGTGCCCGAGGAGTAGCTTTAAGGCCCAACAATTTTCATAACTTTTGACTACATGGTTGAAAAGTTATTGCATGATATGTCAGTTTCATTGCTCACTAGGTAGCCCGGGTAGATCAAAAAACTTCTTTAAAAATCATTTTCTTAAGAAATAAAAATTTTAAATTGGTTCTCTAGATTTATATGTAGGATAGGAGGCTTAAGAATGGCACATATAAGAAGAAATATTGATGTGTAGAGAAAAGTAGTTGGCCAATCATTTCCAATTTTTTTTGGTGGACAGAGAAATAGAAAACAATTCATTGGCAATTGAAATTGTAAATTTTGGACTTGTAATGAATTAGATAAGATTTTCCAAACAGAAGATTGTGTAGGTTGCTATTCATGCTTAGAGTTCATCAATAATGAAATGGAAACTGCCTTAAAATAAACATCGTCAGTCCAATAGATGATGAATAGGATGCTTTAATTTGCATGTTCATCAAAGCTCCATAAATGAGTCATTACAGTGTTTTAACCCTAAAGGACCAAACAGTGTTTTTTGGCAACTTAGTGATTTTAGGCAACTCATTACAAATAGAATTTTTATTTTTTTTTAATTTAAAATCTTCACATAACATGTGCCTGAGGAGTAGCTTTAAGACCCAACAATTTTCATAACTTTTGAATATATGGTTAAAAAGTTATTGTATGATATGTTGTTTTCATTGCTTAGCGGGCAGACCGGGCAACAAAAAAAACTTCTTCAAAAATCACTTTTTTTTAAAATAAAAATTTGAAATTTATTTTCCTAATTTGTATATACATGGAAAGCTTTGAATCATTAAATTTTGATTTATGAGATGAAAGTTATGAAGAGTTTTAGTTGTGGGTTGTTTGTGGGTAGTAATGGAATCTCTACTCTAAAATAAACTTTGAAGACCTTTATTTAACTCAATTTTTCATATTTTTGGAAAAAAATAAAAATGTGAGGTGTAGATTTTTTATTACAAAAGTTTAACCATTGGGATTGGCATTTTTCAATTCCATAAATAAATTATTAATGATTTAGCATTTTGAATCATTCTCTACTTCTTTTAACTTACTATTTTTTTCCTACATGTTGTACAATTTCAAATGATCTAAATTTTTCAAGCATGTAGCCAACATGACTTGAAGAATGAATCCAAAGAGTTACAACCATTTTGAACATTTTTTCATAATGATATGACCTTGTGAAGTGCATCGGCCCGGATTTTTGCAGGGCCAAAAATGACTTTTTGTCACTTCAAATGCTAATATCTTGCAATCCAAACGGTGGAAATTTCTGAAATTTTTTCCACATCTTTACAAACCAGAGTATTACAAGATCCTACGGTTACATTTGTCCAAAATATATTTTTTCTAAAATTTGGTACTTGTACTAAAGATGACAGTTTTGGAGCATTTTTGGTGAAAACATAGTCAAATACATTTAGGGGTTAAATGGACCTAGATACATGCATATCATCACTATGGAAGCACTTGACAAGCTTGCTTTACAATGCTATAAAGGTTCTAAAATCATGCTTGCTAAAATTGAGAAACGTATCAAAGGTCACACTACAAGGAAATGTAGTCCTAGATAACAAGTTTTTGACAAAGAATTGTCCGAAATGACAATAGCCACATTATTGCGACCTCATCTTGTCAATTTGTGAGAACTTATCAACTTTTTGTCAAGTTATTGTCAAATTTGTAGTTGATGTTTAGTTCTCTTCTCCCTATTTGCCAAAAACACAAAGATTCCATTAGGTTCCTTATACATTTACTTTTTCATCCATTGCCATAGATGTCTTAGCTTGAATTACATGTAGAGGTCAAGCTCTTCGTATATAGACAAAGTGGTAGGAGGTAGAACAACCCATGTGGGATATGTCATTTAGAAGTTACAAAGCTCAACCGCTCATAGTTAAGTTTGAAATAAGAATTGTATTAAAACTAGAATTTCAGACCTCATTTAGGTATAGTAGAATAACTTTTCAAAAAAATATTGAACTAAAAAAAGTTTCTAAATCAATTCTAGTTTCATGTCCAAAAATCCGTTTGATGTTTTGATCCTCCAATCAAAAGTTATGAACAAATTTCAGAGATAATGTTTAAAAAAGTAAAGAAAAAAATTCCCTTCCACCGCTCCTTTGAAATTTTTCCATAACTTTTGATTGGAGGATTAAAATATCAAACGGATTTTTGGACATGAAACTTGAATTGATTTTCCAACTTTTTTTAGTTGAAAGTTTTTAAAAAAAAATTATTCTACTATGCCTAAATGAGGTTTGAAATTCTAGTTTTAATACAAATTATATTTCAAACTTAACTATAAGTGGTTGAGCTTTGCAACTTCTAAATGACATATCCCATATGGGTTGTTTTACCTCCTACCACCCCATGTGAATATAGAGAGCTCTCTTCTCTTTCTAGAACCCCAAAACAAAAGTGGTTCAAGAAGTGCAATGTCAAGATGGCATTTGGTTGTCTGAACTTGCATTTTCACTTAATATATCAAGGTTTAAATTTAAAGCATTGTAATTTTAAAATTTTGTCTTTTACAAAAAATAAGGACACTTGTAACCATTGATTAGGCCATCATGGCAATGGGACAACTAATAAAGGAAGGTATTAGGGAATAGAAGTTGCCAAAAATTCTAGTGAAATGACAAAATAGTTAACAGAATTTTGTCAAATTATTGGCCAAATCTACAAGTTCCCACTGACAAAGCAATTGACAAACTTTTGTCAATTTTTTGTCAAATAGAATACAGTTTCCCTTATAGTGTCATGAAGTGTATCCAATGAAGCTCTTGAATTGGCATGTTGTAGACCTCAAAATCAAATATTGTTTGGGGAGACCTCCCTAATAACTTCGTGCGAAGTCAATAGCTTTTGTTAGAAAGAGTCATTGGTGGCCTCTATCTAGATTCGTCCTCCTTGATGTGGTGATCTTGTCCCTTCTTTCGCCGTTATCGTTGGTGCACAATAAGCTTCCTGTGTTGAATTCTCTAGCAACTTCACACATGGGCTTTACGTTGCTTGTTCTTCATAGTTAAATCAACATCTTACAACTAGTACCAATCCTTACCTGTGGATCATCTCGCTTGTCCTTCTACGATGGTAAGAATTGTCCCTACTAGCTTCTGAATCACTACTGTGCTTCTTATTTTTTCCACTAGACTATCCACAAGCACTTTCTATTGTATGTTGTTGTAGGAGTGGTACTTGCTTAGGCTCTAAAATTGGAGCCTACACTCTGTCAATGCTGGCTTCTTGCTCTTCTGAGCTCTTGTTCAACGCTATTTCCTAGTGCTTCCTCTGTTGATGCAAGTCCTATTGTTCATTCCTTTGCATTGCTAACGCTCTTCTACCTTTCCATCAAACTTCGTGCATGGTCATCCCTGTTTCCACATTATAGACACTAATAATGCATTGGACTGTTTTTTTCAAACGAATGTAAGTCCTTCCCTTTCATTCATTCGTACTTCGTCATACTTATATGCAACCTTTATACAACATCTCCCAACCAGTTGTTTTCCTTTCCATTTGTGCTTGCATATGGTGGACAACAATCGGGTCATTGTTTTTCCAATGTTTACTTCAACATTAGTCATTTTTGTGATGTAGTACATCATGTGTCATGCTCACTTCAATTTGTCCCAATGTTGTAAGAACTTCATGCTTTTGTTCTATCTCTGCCTTCATCTTCGTCACTATGGATTTCTAAAGTAACTAACTTTTGTGTTCATTGCGGTAGATGGAGTCCCTTGAGTGTCCACAAAATTACTAAAATATTGTACAATACATAAGTTCATGTTGTTGGAGAAGTAACCAAATCCAATTTAACCATGGTACCCACGATTCGTAACTTGCAACCACACTTTAGGTTGAGGTGGAAAGCTACTAGTATCATGCCCCTTTTTTTTTGCCCTTCACCTTTCTATAGCTAACTAATGATTGTCCTTACACACTTGAAGAATGATTTTGTAGTAAGGTGCTACATATCCAGTAACAAGGGCATTTATTCGAATTGCAACATGCAATTTTTCTCCTGAAGCTCTAATATTCTTCAAGCTCCAAAGATCTTTGTGTTGTTTGTTTGATTTGGCTAAGTCAACCCTATCATGCTTTGCTTGTACTTTTTGTTTTTTCTCTTGTGCCTTCTTCACCTTACTTGCCTCCTTTTCTAACTTTCGCCTCTCTCTTTCTTCTACAATTGTGGCCTTTTTTGCTGCTACATCGTCTAGGTCCTTCAAATGTTGCTCCTTTATCAATAATATGGATTTTTGGTAATCAATAAATGGCTCCATGCTGCTCATTGATTTGGTGGGTAATTGTCTATGGGGAAGTTCAAGGAATCTACTAAATTCACTATTTTGGCCTTCTCCATGCACTTCAGCTACATTATTACCATCACTTGAACTGCTTGCATTTATATCTTCACATGTCTCTACATTTTCATCAACTCCTACATAATATTGCTTGTAGATAGGAATATTAGATGGTACTTCATCAAAAATCTCATTGATCTCCTAGTCTTTCAGATTTCTACTTGGTATTTTGGTGGTGCTCCTTGTTGACTGCCTTGTCTATCAACAATACTTCCTTCAACTAAAAAATATGCTTCACTTGGTCCCATCTTTGATTTCATAGCATTAGCATTGATTGGGTAAATTCTAGTTGTTTCAAAGCCTTTAGTTATGTTGGAGATGGTTAAGGCTCTCTTAAGAGAATGTGACACACACTTTGCTAGATCTTCTTTCATAGGCACTTGACCCTTATGACTTAAACTCCATTTGTCTTTGTAAGCTTTGAATGATAATTTGAATGGCTTAAAACATGAGACATCTAGTGGTTGTAAAGCATAGGACGTATGGGAAGGAAAAGTCAACATATCTAAACCCCTAGACATTGCTAACTTAATAATTTCCAATGTCACATGAGACTTATGCCCATCCAATATAACCAAGTGCCTATTGGATGGAGAAATACTATACATTTTTGAAACTTTTCGTAGAAAATGTAACATCCAAGCTTGAAATAAGTAATTAGTCATCCACGCTTTAGGGTTGCATAGCCATGACAACCCTTGTCTCTCATGGTTTTTTAAGAAAATTTCATGTTCTTCTCTTGCCTTTGAAAAGGTAAAAATTTGGAAGAGTCTAACCTTGAGCATTGATGCAAGATAAAACTAAGAACCATTCCTTTTGATCTAGTAAGACCATATGAATAATTCTAGAACCTCTTTTAGCTAAGACATAGCCTCCATGGCTCCAGCACGTCTTCTAGCCTAGGCGCCGCTTTTGACATAGTTCCATACTTGGTGTGCTTGGTACTTGTGAGTGTCATATAGCATTTGGATATTGGCATGGAATGTAGCTACATTTTTTGGACACAGGTTTTGGGCTCTTTTTTGCTCTAATGCTTGGGGTTTTCTCATTGCTAAATCTAGGTGCATCTTTTTGAAGCACTTGACCTATCCAGGTCCAGAGACTCCATGTTTGAATGGAGTGACTCTAGTTTGGATAAGTATCCCAAGTTTTTCTTATAATTGTCCTATTGTCAAAGGGAAGCCTAAATTTTGCATTTTAAATACATACTCAACTAATTTCTTTTCTTCATCTTTTGTCAAGACTCCTAATTTTTCCCTTCTTCTTTGAATGGTTGTGTCATATACATGGCTTCTCAAACTAGATGAAGGTATGCCATGATCTCCGGATGATGATTTGATTGGCACACCATCATCCATATTTGCTATTGCACTTTGAAGTTGTTTTGTGTTCCAATTCCCATTGAGCTTTTTCATACGCTTTGAGGTAGATTCTTGTGGTCTAATCGAAGTTTGTATATCAGGAGTTCTGTGGCAACTAGTCCATGGATTGACAAAGGCAATTGAAGGGTTTGTGTGTTGGTGGGCACTCTTTTCCAAGTTGTTGCTTCTATGCTCATGTGCCTACATTGCCTTTGTATCCTCGTCGCCCTCCCCTGGACTTGCGGTAGTATTTGCAACTTGGAAACAAGTAGTGCATAACATTGAAGAGGCACCCTGTAGTTTCCGCCTTAGATCGTTGTTGTTGTGCAATAGCTCAGTATTGCTACGAAGGAACTTCCCACTCCCACCACCACTTGTACCATCATGTGGTTTATCCCTCTTCGGTTGCAGGTTGTTGTCAAGCTCGAGGAACCAGGCCTCATCGTCCGCTATGATGCTACTAGAATGGTGTTCACACTTCCCTCTATGTGCATCTCCGTTGTCTATTCTCTAAAGAAAGGACGACAACTCCGGGGGTTGTTGTCTCATGATGGTTCTCCTCTACAAATCAACAATGTTAGCTTCAAGTTCAGTAGCAGTTGCGGAGTATTGTAGCACTCTAGCCTCTTCCATCTCCTGCCCAAATTGCAGCTCATCTTCCTTCATCGCCCAGTGAAACAACTCTTGATTTTAGTTATACCTATCATCTTCTTCATCGGAATCACTCTTGCTACTCCCCGAACTATGTCGTCTTTGCAAAAGTTGATCTTCACTATGGCTACTTTCCTCTTCATCATTGTTGTCACTCAGGATGCGTTGCCTTCTCTAAGTTACTATACTAATAATAAAGCAAAAATATTTTGTTCTTTGTTTGTAGATTTTGTAGTTCCTTTAATAAGTTGGAAGCTTGTTTTCAAGTTTTGCTTTCACTGAATCTACCTTGGCCTTCACCATTAATTGCAAACCCTTCAATTGAAGAAATAGTTCAACAACCATGTTATGGGAATTAGTTAGTTAATAAAGTGGATATGGTGTGATTCTCTCCAATGAAATTCTGCAACACAATTCTACCATTTGGAAGCCACTACTTTGTAAATCATGCTTTTATGTTTTTGAACAATTTTGGATATAGCATGCAATTGAATGCACATGTTTGTATAATGCATCTTTAAATCTCATGGCATTGGAAGACAAATTGACGTCTTTCTTCCATTTATTGCAAGCACCACTTTAAACGACATTTTATTCTTGCTCTTGTACTGATTTTCTATTTTGTGTCAACAATTTAAGAATGCATTCAAAAGTCATGAACAATGCATACTACTAGCCCCTCTACACTACTCATCGTCCTAGAATCGTGTTGATACAATCATATTGAACTTCCTCACAAAATTTAGTCTATTTTAAAACCCAAATGCACTATCAATGGCCCTTTTTTAAGGATGATTCCTAATGCTCGCTTGCTTTCAGAGCCTCCTACCTTACATGGAGAGCTTGGAAACATTCCATTTTGATTAATGAGATGAAAATTATGAGGAGTTTTGGTTTGTGGGTAGGTATGGAGTCTTTGAAAACCATAACTACTTGCAAACTAAAACTCCTCATAACTTTCATCTCATTAATCAAAATAGAATGATTCAAAGCTTCACATGTATATGTAAATCTAGAGGACCAATTAAAAAATTTTAATTTAAAATAAAGTGATTTTTAAAGAAGTTTTTTGAGCTACCCGAGGTGCTTGATGAGCAATTGAAATGACATATCATGCAATAAATTTTTAACCATGTAGTCAAAAGTCATGAAGAATTTTGGGCCTAAAAGCTACTCCTTGGGCACATGTTATGTGAAAATTTTAGCAAAAAAAATAAAAACTTCATTCATAATGAACTACCCAAAATGGAAAAATCACTATATTGCCAAAAATAGAAGTTTAGGCATTTAGGGGTTAAAGAACAAGAGCAAGAAAATAAGGGTATCCTCCGTGAAGGTCAAGTTCAACAGAAATTAAAGAATATATGTCAAAATTGCCACATATCATTTTGTGATTGGCTTAGGTTAACATAAATCTTTCATGCAAATTCATTGTTGGCATTTTCTTGTTGAAAGTCACCTTCACAAATGGTGGAAGTTAAATGAAAAATTCAAGTTAAAGAAATTAATCCCATTTCAGTTTAATTTTATAAATTTGAAAACTTTCATCTAATTGAATAAACTTCATGTAAATATACTAGTTGGAGTTGTTTTTGAGATTTTGGTGCTTATTTTTTGTATGTTTTTGTAATTTTTGACAAGCAATTTCACTAGTTGTGTTCCAATTCAGTGGTTTTGGGTAGTATTTTAATCATATTGGGAGCCATTCTTGCAACTTGTTGGTTCTGATTCATATTGGAATGTGAAGGCTGGTATTTGAATTGGTTGGATACATGTGTTCTATTTGGTATTCAAAGCCAATTGGAGAGGAATAGGATGAGAGGGGTGCTAGTTGCGTAGTCAAGGTCCTAGTATTCAGATTTTATGTTGGGTCTATTAGGAAGGATCAATTAGTTGATGGCCATTGTTGCTCTAGTTTCTTGTTAGGTAGATTGTTTCAATTTTCTACTCACTCATTGTCAAGAGAGCATCTGGTGTAAGTCCCAGCCAATCAAGTTGTACAATTCTTTTATTTTTTTGTGTGTGTTTGATCAATAGTTGATAGAGAAGTTGGGTGTCTAAGTGCTAGTTGAAAGTTGAAAATGTGTAGTTTAGGTCAATAAAGATTTTTAAGAGATGATGAGGAGTAGTAAAGTGAGTATGTGTGAAAGAGATGTGATGAAATTTCAAAGTTGCCAATTTGTAACAGAGGGAATGAGTTACTTAAGGGTAGTCAAAAACTAATTCAGTGAGAATCTTGAATATGAACTATATAAAAATTGAAGAGGATATAAAATTGTTTTGATTTAACTTTCAATTTGTAAACAATGATTTTGTTGCCAGTTTGGACTAATTCTAGATTTTGTATTTGCCTCAACAAACACATCATGTAGATTTTGTTGAGGCAAGTGCAAATTTCTTTTAGTGTTCAGTAACACTACAATCTCATATATTAAATAAACATTTAGACTAAATCAATATGGACTATGATAACCAATAACTTCACTCATTTAACTTATTAGAATCAATTCACATGACACAACATTTTCTAATTGCAAATTGGATTTCATAATTGAACTCATACATCATCAACACTCATAGCAATCCCACATACATCAAATAGGCTTCAGTAACTTTTAATTCTCATTCCCATTGACTGCAATTAAAACTCAATTAAAATACATTACTTCAAAGAACAAATCAATCACGAAATCACAAACATATACTATGTCACGACCCTCATCACAAGGCGTGCCCGTGCCACCTTGGTGAGCAAGGGGGACATTGGAGATGACTCCCCAAGCCTTGCAAGAGATGAGGTGAGGGGGACTAGGAGTCCCGAGCGATCAGAGCGATGTAGCGCTCTGATCCGGACGAATTTGGGGGCGTGTGATACATGCTTGGAAAGGTCTTGAGAAGACGCTTCTAGCCGTCTAAAGAACGCATGATTTGGACATGCGAGTCAAAAGTTATGGGCGTTCAAAGTTGGGGGTGTCCCGGTCGCGCCGGGAGTGCCCTGGTCGCGCCGGGAGTGTCCCGAATCTTTGGCGGGCAATAACTTTGCGAGTACTTGTCCGAATGGAGCAAGTGAGTAGTCCATCGGCATCTACGCGTCGCGTAGATGTCGATAATGGGGTCTCATGTGTGATTTGGATCCCGGACCGCAAAGTTATGCCGGGTGAAAGTTCGGGAGTCCCAAACTAGTGCGAATCGGGAGAAACGGGGTGGTCTTCCAAAACCAAAGGGTGTTTGGGAGTCCCCCTTGACATACAAGGGGGGGTTGCCGAATCCCGCAGAGAGTACTATGAGGAGGGGTGGTCTCCCTCCTCACTCCCGGATGGTGCCATGGTGAGCCTAAGTGGCCCCGGGTGGTGAGGTTAGTGTTGGAGCCTCACCACCACTTGTGTGTTACCATGGAGTGCTTGTGCACTCCTTGATACCGGTTGGGTGGTATCCCACTCCACACTAGGTCATGGTGTGAGTCCCGTTTGATGAGTCCCGAAATGAGTTGGGTTGAACCTAGTAGGGAGTTGGGTCCCATTCAAGGGCGGTTAGCACCGGTGGGAGTAGTGCCTCACTGGGTGCTTGGACATCAATGGAAGTTCCGCCCTATGTCATCAAATGACATGTCCGGTGTCTTGTGGGAGTTAAGTATTGGAAGGAAAGGATTGGGAGTCACGGAGGAATGGGGAATCCCGTGACTTGAGTTGGAACCTAACATTGTGGGTGCGTGGCATGTGCAGTGTTAGGAGAGCGTGAACCTTGGTGGCATTGAGGTGTTAAGTGTTTGGAAAGTGAGCTTAAGGTGGTAAGTGCCACTAAGGGGCGCGACATACTATCAACATAGATATATACCAATTTGGTAAAGAATAATTTTTTTATATTGATTTTATTGAGGCAAACGGAGATTTCTTCTAGTAGAAGTATGAGTGATGGTCAACTCAATTTTAGTTTAAGAGAAGGTAACTTGTCAATTATGGATAAGGTGGATATGAAGAAGAATTCCAAGTTGGTCTATGGAACTTGCCAATTCTATATAGGTAGAGAGGCTATAAAGCTAATTTGTAGTACAAAAGAGGTGAAGATCAAATCAGTGAAAGGAGATCCTCTTGTACCCCGAGAAGAAGTTAAAACCAATTTGTGAAGCACGAAATCAAATTAGAAGTTGAAGAGTTGCAAGCAAACTAAGTGCAAATAATTCCCAATTAGAAGCTTAAAGTAAACTAGTGAAGATTTGTGCGGTAAAGGTCCAAGTGGAAGAAAAGAACAAAGATTAAAGAAAAATAAATAAATAACATTAAAAGAATTAATTGGGGAAGAAATTCTAATCCCTTGTAGCCTTTAAGAGTAGAGTGACCAAATTTAGCAATTAGTTTTATGACATGAGGTTCACAATTTGCATGTAGATTAAAGAACAATTTCTTTTACAATTCTTTGGTTGCAATGACCTAGTAGGATTAATTGGAAGCATCTCTACTTAATAGCCTCCCCAAATGAACTTTAAACTATTAACTTGGTTTTCTTAATTTGGAATCCAAGCTCATCTACACTTCCATTTAATTAAAAATATATTCAAATTATTCATCCATTTGAATATTTGTCATCCATATTTATTGATAAATAAATAATTTTTGCACATTTAAACAACATTAGTTACCACAAAATTTCTTGGATCGAATGCAAAAAGATTTGAGGAAAATTTATATTGGTTAAAGATGACACAAATTGTTTTTGATACTTGCTCGAGCTGACAATCTTTTTTAGGTGATTCAAAATATTGTCTTTCCCAATTACAAGTGCTTGTGCAATTTGAAAATGCTGAAAAGTGTATTATTGAATACGTATGTTGTATACTTAGATGTATCAAATTGCACAAGCATTGAAGGTCCATAGCATCCTCCAAAAATAATTTTTTGTAACAAATAATGGAATCTATGACTATTGTTGTACCTTAAATTTTTATTTTATTGTCAATTTGATTGTTCATGTGTAAATAGGGCTATCAACTTGTTCCATTTCCATTACCAAGTCAATTAGAATTGTAATTTTTTCACGAGAATTGAAATTGTGGTTTCTTAGGATTTAGAAGAGTCAAGTTGATAGGATTTGAAAAGCATGAAATTGACTTTACAACTTTTCTAGTAAAGAGTTGTCTTCATAGTTTTGGGACTATAAATCCAAAAGTTGATTTTTTCTTTCTTTTAGTTCATACCAATTTCTATAACTCACTGTATTCTTGCGCTTTTGTGTGTATAAAAATCCTCAAGCATTAAAATGTGTAATTGTCCAATTGCTCTAGTTGTATGAGCAATGTTTGTCTATTTGGTGGAGGGATTCGGCCTGCAGAGCTTTGGTCAAGTTGATTTGAAGCATCTGTGTGATTGTATTGTAGTCTAATTGACAAGTGTGATAATTGTGCTTGTGTTCCTGGCTATTTCTGATCTATTACATAGATGTGTGTTTGAAGGTATGTACTAGTCAGATCTATATTTGTGCTTGTGATATATAATAGACTGAGAATATTGTCAATTTTATTGTGTGCTATGGTGAAAGTTATAATGAGTGAAGATCTATCAAATTGACGTTGTGTGAAGTTGTGAACTAATTGTACCTTTAAGTGCCTTGGTCTGTTGGAAATTGCATAGGGGCAAACTAGTGGCGACCAATGTCTACGTTGATATGTAAGAGAATTATGTCAAGTTGATTGAAGTAACTTATTACTAGGTGTGAGCGGAGGGAATAAATTGAAATTATATTTGTTGAATCAGTTGTCCATGCCAAAATGGCATTCAGTGTACTCTCCCTATTGAGAATTTGAAGTGGGTGAAATTGTAAACTATGAGCATGTTGTGATTGAGCTTTGCAGTGTTGTGTGGTTGATTTGATTGTGAAATTTGAGAGATTAAAATATGGAGTTTAATGTGAGAATATTTGGAATTAGTGTCTAAGGTTGCAAAATAAGTTAAGTGAATTATTGATGTCTAACGAATTGTCAAATTAATTGAAAATGAATTTGAACATGAACTACGAGACACCAATCTAGTTGATTGTGAAATGTATTTGACAAGAGTAAGAAATTTAAATTCTTTATATTATGTATATATGTGATATTGTGATTGCTTGAAAGTTGAATGGAAGTCAATTCAACCTGATGAAGTTCTCGACCCTTGAAGGTAAGTGAACAATCTACCGAGGAAATTGTATTGATAATTTAATTAATCAATGTAAAATTGTAAAATTTAATGGCTGTTGGATTACTGTCATGTTGGTGAATGCATGCGGATATGGTTGGACGCTTAATTAGTAAGGTCTAATTGACAATTAGAAATTCCATTTAGATTCAATTAGAAAAATTAATTACAGTAAATCGTGAATCCTAATATATTTACAGTCAATTGAGAAGTCTAAGTTGTCTATTTTCTTGAGTTGATTTATGAATCTAGCATGAGGGATAATTGAGAGAGCTAGTTGCTAGAAGACATGGTATCTCTAGTATTGGGCAATGTCTAAATTCATTTGTACTTAT
Organism: Straminergon stramineum; assembly: GCA_963920665.1. NCBI lineage: Eukaryota > Viridiplantae > Streptophyta > Bryopsida > Hypnales > Calliergonaceae > Straminergon > Straminergon stramineum. Next base: position 872,053 of record OY987270.1, on the reverse strand, counting down.
ATCAATTATCTAAATGATTTGCTTCCGTTTGTTGTGCATAATTATTTGAGAATGTTGTCCGTAGTATGATCATGTCATATATTTACATGAAGAGAGAGTATGTTGGACAAGTTTGATCAAGTTTAATTGACAATGAATTCCATTTACTCTCCCTAAAACACTAATATGGTCCAATTGCAGTAGAGATAGCTCATGAAGCAAATTAACAAATTCACATGAGGAAACTACAAATTTAACATTAACCTCAACATTTCATATTCATTCATACAAAAAATCTCTTCATAGGTCTACCATGATTTCCTTGTAGATCTCTTTACCTAGTATAGTACTACACATTGAAAATGAAATCTTCAATTGTCAAAATCTCTCTATAGTCGTCACTGACGAAGGCATTTGCATAGTCAAGCAACAAATCTGCATTTCAATTTCAACAAAGCAAAGAAGTGGTATAGCATAATCAAAGCATAGACAATGTAAACAAGCAAGGGCTATGGAAATAGAATGGAATGTATAACTTACCAATTCATGAGTTCCAAGGAGCTACACAACATTCTCTTCATCAATCGATGTTTCCTTGTTGTCACAGTTGATTTTGTAATCAAAATAGTATAATCAAACTTCCATAGTTCATCCATACACAAAATAGGATAATCAAACTTGTTCATATGTTTGATTATAACTGTGTTAATAATGTCACTTTCTCATGGACTACAGCAAATGCTCTTTCGTCTACCCAATGTTAATTTAAAACCACAAGGACGTCTTGCACTAGGAACGGAATCTTCTGGTCCATGATCTGATGATTCCTGAACTGCTAAGCTTGAAGTCACTACCTACCAAAAATAAGCAACTTAAGTCATATACTAAGTAGAAAGCAAAAACTTCAAAAATTGGTTACATAGATACCCTAAACCCTAAACCCTCTTACCTTCTCTTCTTCAAATGCTTCAAATAGAGGATTAACAATCCAATACATCTTCAAATGCGCAAGCTCAATCAGTAGGGTTTCTGACAAATACTCTTCAACCTCCATTTCATCAATAACTTACAACAATGCCTCAACACCTCAACTAAAATCCCAAATAAACAAAAGAACTATGAAAACTCAAGAACAACATAACATAACATTTATACTTGAATTCAAATTCAATTTTTTTTTAAAATTTGAACTTGAAGGATTGTTACTACTATCCTCGCTTACCGTTGTGCACGGGTATAGGTTTGGTTTCTTGATTGTGTAACCACAAATTGATAAAGCAAATAGACTTAACTACATATAAATTAAAAGATGAATGAACTTTGAGAAAGTTGGAGCAAATTGGCTAACGTAAAGATTGATCAAGTAAAAAGAAAGAATAAATTCTTCCTTATGATTATATATGCTTTTTATATAATAAATATGCAATGAAATTAATATTATTATTATTATTATTAATATCACTAGACGGGAAAGAAAGAAAAGAGGATCCATTATAATGCTTGTTGCAATTTTATAGACATATATTTAATATTATTAAGTGGCTAAAGCATGCATTAGATAAATTGAAGATTCCTTGCAAATTGACTTTAGATTTGACATGAGCCACACACTAGACAAGATTGTGACGTCATACATTGGGTCTATATTATAGCATTGGAAATTTGGACTATGGAAAATTGACATTAGGAACATTTCATTGGGTTTATTTCTTGAAACAAATCTAAAAACACATAGATAAATATCCAAAATACAAATCAAGTGACCTTAGTCACACAAACGTCAGATTTATTGACTTTTCTTTAGGAATTGACCCCCCTATACTATTTTTCTTTGAGTTTTGTTGAATAGACAAGATTTATATTACAACTACCTACACTTACAAAAAATTGGAGACATAAATGTGAGGAGATAAATTGTGTCTTTTGAAATCCATGCCATTTAAACAATGAATAGAAACCAATTATCAATGCCCTAAAAAATTTTTAAAACAAATTGTAATTCCAAGTCAAAGTTTGAAATGCCCAAACAACCATTTAAAAAGAATAGTGAGTTCCTTGAGTGCTAGTTGTAAAAAATTAGGCCCTACCTTTTGACTCAAATGAAGATAAAATAACCAAATGAAGAGCATACTTTTGGCATCTAGCAATGTTCAATCATCAAGGTTCTACAAAGATGGCCTATTTCAAGCCTAACTTTTGTTCCAAGCCTCAACCCATTGATTCCTCTCCATACATGCCTTCTGTCCATTGACCACACGATTCCACATTTCACTCATTGTGGGTCAGATAGGTAGCCATGCCAAATGGATTATTTATGTGGTAGGGGACCAAATTAAAGTTGTTGGGTCTTTTGAATATTTCAAATACTTGAATTTCAAAAAATTAATTGTTGTCTAGATCTTCTTTTCCAAATCTACTTGATAGCCATAAATGAAAGCATTGCTAAATATACAAAAGAAAACAATTTTTTTATTCTCTTCTTGATTTTGTAAAATATATAAACTTCACTAGAAATACAAGAAATAATGATATGCAATAACAAATGAATTTTAATAAAATTGAATCAAGATTATTTATATGTTTATTCTTTATCTATTCTAAACTCTTCAAAAAAAAAACCAAAAAATACAAATTTTTGTTTTTTTCCTCTTGCATTTTTAAAATATGCACATTTTATATAAATTACAAAAAAGATCAAAATACACTAATTAATAAACTTCAATAATCCCTAAAGAATTGAAGAACTCATTTTGAAATTTGGAGAGTTAGATGGACATTTCATATATAAAAAATTGACAAGAAATTTTGAAAAAAAAGTTAGTAGAGAAAATTTGGACTCTCTAGAGGGTTGTTAGGTTTTGATAAGCTAGTCTATTTTTGAAGTCCTGTTAAACTACTAGGAGGGTAAGATCTTTGAAAAAAACGAGATTCACTTTATGAGAATATGAGGATTGAGAAAGATTAAATCTCAATTTCCTATTTTGTAGTCATCAAAGGAAGGTATTTGCAATAGCTTTGTTTAATAGTGATTTTGTGGTTGTTTAATGAGGACACAAATGATAACAACAAAAAAGAGATTGCATTATCTTTTGCGCTTAGTTGTTCAAAACTTTCTACTACCAACATGTCAAACTAGGCTACAATTGCTTCTCTAAATTCTTTCTTTTCCTAATAAGTCCTTTCATTAGGGAGAGAATTTGAAGAAGGAAAAAATTGGCTCTATATGTACCTTGGATACTTTCACCCTCCAATCGAAAGATGGAAGTAAAACCCACAACTTGATTCTTTTTGAATTTCATTTCACTTTTAAAAACTAAAAGAATAAGTTTGTAACAATCAGGACATTTCATGTATTTTTAGTAAAGTTTTAATAAAAATCTCTTTAAAGATCATTACTTATAATCTTATGTCTAGGACTATACTTTAAAACTCACTTAAAACATTCCGTTCTCTTGTAGTGATAGATGTTATTTTTTATGTTTTCATGGCATAATTTATGAATAATGAATTTTTCAAGGGATTACAAGGCAAATTATGTAGTAAGAGATGATTATAACATACAAAAATAGTGAACAAAATTAAAGTGCTAAAAAAATCATGAAGATATATTGAAAGTGGTATAATAAAATCAAAATTAACTATCTCGAGATTGTTAAAGGAGACAATATAAAAAGACAACATCATTTCTAATTGGTGCAAAATAAACTTTACAAAATCAATGTCTTATAGTCTTTTGACTTGGGGATTGACATAAGTTGTTTTGGATGTCATAAAATTGAATCATGGAATGTTGGCTATTAGAAGTACAAAACCTTCAATTTAAGGGACTGAGGAGACAAGACATTAACCCCAAATTTACAATATTTTTGCACTCTTTCTGTATATTCACCTTCCTGTCATGTTTTCCCACCTCAACTACAACAAATGCAAAGTTTTTTGGTGTTGCATGCCCTATATTAATCTAAATTTTTATATTGAAAATGTGATATAGGCCAATTGGTGTCAAAGTTGAATTGAAGCACAAAAAGGGAATAGTTGTGAATTTGTGATCCATCACCTTATAAGATCAATTAACAATTGAATATCTCTTTAGTGCTCTAGAAATGTACACTCCTAGCCAACCAATTAGTCCTTCATGAAATAAAAATTCACATACAAATTTTAATGTCCAATATGGTATCCGAAAATAATACTAGGTACAAAGATTGTATACCTAATGATATTTTTTCTTACAATGGTTTTTAAAGTCATTTCACATTTATGAAACTAAGCAAAGACAACATTGTCCATATTCCAGAATATGATACCATAGGAACATAGATCCTATTCGTAGCCAATGAAAATAGATGAACAAAAATTGTAAAAGATACAAATCACTTAATTGAACTTTAGTAGGGCCCGAAGGTGGGCTTCAAAGCTACTCTAAAGTCATGGCGGATATTGGCTTGAAAACTTTCAGATGCACTCATGTTGGAAAGTACCCATGATAGGGAGTCAAATCTAGGCAATGGTATCTCTTCCAATTGCCCATAGAGAGAATGACCAATCTGAGGACCAATTGGTAAAGTGTATGCATATTTGAAAAAAAATATCAACTTATCAAAGAGCTCATACAGTGAATTTAGTCATGATCAATTTATTCTCCTATATCAACAAATTGCACAACAATTAGGCCCACCACAAATGTTGGTTTACTCTAATTGTCAAAATTAAAGGGAAAGAGATCTCTACAATCAATGCCCTACTCACATTAGAAACCTTATGAACTTCAAAATTGCCTAGAGTTGTTTTAATGTATAAGTAGTGCAACTATTGCAATCAATCGATCTAAAGATGAAGGTTGCATGTTTCCACTTTCCAACATCATAACAAACTACTTACTTTCTATAAATTGAATGATACAATGACTATCTAATAATATATATGTGTATATTATTATTCATTAAAATGTGTTGTTTGATTTGTCATGCATTGATCAAAGAATCTTTAAACTTGCTACAAACGTCACCAAATGCATGAGTCCTTCTACTACTTCATCACAACAATTTCCTAACATTCTATAATAATTGTAAGATTTCATTCTTTTTACTAAAAATGATGAAAAAACTTCCTACTATGTAAGACAACTACACTAAGAAACTTTTAATCAATCATTAATGTAACTATGATTGAAAATTACTCATCTTTCCTCATCCTTCTAACAAGTCTCACCATTTAAACACTATTTTACATGCACAAATGAAAGTATAAAAACAATGATGCAAAAGTTGATAAAAACTTAGATTCCATAGAATGTCACCTATCATGACAATTGTGTACATTAAAAAACTAATTAAGTAATTAAGTTAATTAATTGTACATGAACTACTTTAAAAAAAATAGTTATCAATTTCAACAAACCTCAATCATGGTCCTCAAATTCACTTTAACAATCTACTAGATCAAGAATGGAGTACAAAGTCCAATATAAACCTTGAAACTATGAATAACTAAAAACAATGGTTGATTATCATTTCAAAAAGAGAAAAAAATGTGGACATATAATTATAAAGAACTTGTAGGTATGAAATTTCCAAGTCTAGGCACAATTGTCATGGCTTGTAAGCATGGTAGATATGTATGTACTTGTGTCACCACATTGTTTTATCGATTATGCTCAAAGCCAATAGTTGTAGCTTTTTAGTGGTCCTAACAACTACTAGTTGTATATCAAATAGAATCTCAACTCTACTCTGAGTTCAAATCTAAATCAAGTGTCCTCTAAAAATTTCAACAGAATTGTATGAAGATATATCAACCAAATATAAATTATTATTTATTGTACATCGTAATTGCCTTGATGCGTTCCCATGGGCACTTAGCACAAAAAGGCATATTTACAGAAAAGCAAAAAAATGATAGAAATGAAAAGTACAAACTTTGCAAGTTGTGCAACTCATACAATGGTTGACAAAAGCAAATCGTTCTAAAGTTGCAAGGAAGAGTGCTTGCTAGAACAAAAAATATGAGGCACCACAATCCATTCAATACATATAGCAAAATTAGCAAGACAAAGATTCTAAATCTCAAGCTTAGACAATCTAAATAGTATTATCAAAATTACTTATTCGAAATGCATGAAGGCTCAAGAGCATTGTAGTCTAGCTTTTTGTCTTTTTGTAGAACTTTTTCAATTTTCTCTAACATTTTCTATATTATTTATATATATATTGAGTAATTAGTGTTAAAATAGTCCAACGTACACTAAAAGTTCCAAAAAGTAGAAAAGTATTTTAGTGTATAGTAGATATAGTAGTTAAAACGGGAAAAAAACAAAAAGATAAAGAAAAGCAGAAGGGAAAAGATAAAAAGTTAAAGAAAAAGAAAATGCAAATTAGGGATTCGGAGGGGCGAGTAGGAACGTCACCCCGGTTACGACACGTTGCAACCTTTCCGATCACCCCCAACTTTCACCTTTAATTCCTCTCTTTTCTCTCATTTCCCCTCGGTTGTCTTCATTCTAAATTGTGCTGTAATTCTTGCACGTAATGTGCTGTTTGTAATAGAAGTGCTATTTCTTCAATTATGTTGTTTGTGGTGTTGTATTATGTGGAATTTTCTGAATTTGTTGAGGAGCAATCAAGAGTTTTGTGTGCGTGTTTTTGTTTTATTTTTTTTGAATTTCGGAAAGCATCTATGCACACGGTGAGTAATCGGTGGAAATTAGAATGTCTCGGTGAAGAATGGAGGCATAGCAAGGTCTGGAATTCACGGTTTTCGTTTAGAACTGAGATTTGGGAGTCACCAGTCAGTCACGGGCTCACGCAAGCGTTGCAGTTCCTTCGAGAATCTGAATGGTGTGAGAAGATTGACAGAAGTATAGCAGTTCGAAGAAGAGATCAACAGTCAGAGCGAAGTCAAGAATCAATGAAAACGGGCGATCTGGTTTTGAATTCTCGAACTAAAAATTACCTTAGGAAACACTGCGAGATTTCGTTGACGGTTTGAGGACGCGGTAATCAGGCTATGAAATACAAAGTAGCGGAGATGGTGCGGGAGAATCGTTGTGTGTGCACGAGGTGATTGAGATTGCAAATCTTATTAGGCCGGTGTCGCAGGGGTTGGAACTACTGGAGGGATTCGGGATTGAAGGTGCCGAAGGTTTCGACGCAGTGCCAAATCGGGCTGAGTAAAAAAAAATTCAAATCCGATTTCTCAAATCTTTGTGGGAATTCTTGTGAGCCTTTGCTCAAGAGCACTGAGTGAGTATAATTGTGTTGAAATCAGTCTGATTTCGGAACAACATCGCAAAATCAGTCAATTGTGAGGCTGTGAACGAGATTAGGGATTTGAGATTGTATCCAGTGACCTGCGACTTGTAAGTGAACAACAAACCAAATTTTGTGGTTCCGTACGATTACCAGTGCGGAGAGAGAGAATTGGGCGAGAAATTGAGCAAAACACCCCAGAACTTTAATCGTCAAAGTTCGGAGTCGAAGCAGTTGTCGCGGCAGACAGGCCAATTCGACGTATAGGCAGATAGGGTCGTGAGACGAGACAACACCGATGTCAGGTTGGGCCGAAATCCAAGGCCCGGCAGCCTACCGGGTTGAAGTCCGCTGGACCAATCAAGTCGGGTATTGGGCATGGATATCAGCCAGGTTCTTATCGGGTTGAGTTTTGACTGGGGTATCAGTTGGGTACAGGTTTTGGCTGGATATTACACGGGAATAGGACCTAAAGGTTTTGAATTAAATTTCAAAATCATTCATTAAAAACAAATTAAAATAAAGGGTCAAATTTTTTTCAAACGACCCAAAGGGTCGTACCGCTAGTTTTGGTAGAGTTATTAGTACTTATTAGATTGTTAGTAAATGTTTTAATTCTATATGTTGTATTGATTTGGGATTGTAGGTGGATGCTAATCCTTGATATTGGCCATATTGTCCTAGAGTTTTGGGGGTGATTTTTTGTAAGTTTATCCTAAACTCTTAAACTCTAAGTCTTTTGAAATATTAATTATGTATATTTGTACTAGTTTCAAAATACTATAGTGGGCTGTATTGAAATCCAAAAGTCCTACATTGCACACGCATTCATTACAAGTCAGTCCACATTGAACTATTGTCCCAGAACTATTGTCACGAGCCAGTAGCACACTAGACAGGATTGTGACTGCATACATCAGTCAATAGCATCTACTAATGGACAACTTGAGTGATATCTTGGGGTTTTAATAAGAATAAGGGTGAATAAACCTGTTAACTCATAAACTAGTACATTGTGACCTTTGAATACACTACGCTAGCCTTACATAGTTTATTCCTTGGTGTTCAAACTCGGGTTTAGTTGCATAAGATTAGATTCCGGAAAATATACTACATTTTTGGCACCTCTATGGTAAGATATCAATCTCAAATCCTCCCCTTTTCACTTTTAACTCACATGGATTTAAATTGCTTATGTAGGCACTAGAGTAGAAGGCTAAAAATATATGATGTGTTGGTGATGAAATGAGATGAGATGAGAAAGGAGAATATTAGAGATTATTGATTTTCTTTTTAAGAAATACATTTGCGTTGTAGTGCCTTCCAAACAAAGATACTAATATTAAACTTTGATAAATATTGTTTCAAATCCAAAAATTTCACCCACTAGAGAATAAAAAAAGACAAGATAAGAAAGATTTACAAACAAAAAAAAGTCAAAATATGTTTAAAAAAGTAACACTTATTCACTTTGAATTACCGAGATTTAACCAATATTCATTCAAATATATTCAAGGGTCATTGCAAGAAACACCTACCATTTTCCGTAGCGTTTTGAAAAACCGGTTTGTATTCAACCCTATAACTTTTGATTTATAAGCCCAATGCCCAAACCAAAAAATCCTATTGTAGAATTTTTTATTTCAATTGTACCCCTTATTTTTTAAATTAAAAAATATATATTTTCTATTTAAAAATCAATTTCATTAATATGTCACACTTTCATGTTTAGGGTTTTTTTATACTAAATACCGGTTCAAATTAATGATTTTTTGCTAAAATTTCTGTGGTATATTTCTATAGTAGGTAGACATGTCCCTACTAAAGGGCATCTAAAAAAACATTATTTTATGTCCTCCACGTTTGTGCAAAGAAGCCTCCTTTATGAGTGCACTTATAAACATTAGAAATCTTTTTTACCTCATTTTTTTAACCAAATCTCATCACTATGAAGTCTTTTACAATGTCAAATTTTTAGTTTTTTTGAAAATTTATTTTCCTATTTTCTACAAATTAAAATGTCCCAATTGAAAGTTCTTCACCAAAATTCTATGTCCAAAAAGTTGTCCTAGTAAATACAATTGCGACATTTTAATTTGTAGAAAATAGGAAAATAAATTTTCAAAAAAACTAAAAATTAGACATTGGAAAAGACTTTATAGTGATGAGATTTGGTTAAAAAAAATGAGGTAAAAAAGATTTCTAATGTTTATAAGTGCACTCATAAAGGAGGCTTCTTTGCACAAACGTGGAGGACATAAAATAATGTTTTTTTAGATGCCCTTTGGTAGGCACATGTCTACCTACTATAAGAATATACCATAGAAATTTCAACCCAAAATCATTAATTTGAACCAATATTTAGTATAAAAAAACCCTAAACCTAAAGTGTGACATATTAATGAAATTGACATTTAAATATAAAATAATTTCTAAAAATTTCTAAAAAATAAGAAATATGATGACAATCAAGTTAAATAGAAATTTATTTTTCATTTTGGGCATTGGGTTTTAAATTCATAAGTTATAGTGGATGACAAGAGAGTCACTCTAATTGTGACGAGAAAACAAGCAAGTGTTTCTTGCAATGACCCTCAAACATATACCAAATTAAACTTAGAAATAAGTATTTTTCATACTATTGAAAAGCTAATATTTGCATTTACTACTACCTAAAATTTCATATCAATTGAAGACAACTTGATGATTGTATGTTTTACTAATGATGAATTTTAAATTCTAAATGACAATTTAACAATGAGTCATTGACTCAAGTATCGAAGCTCCACTTCAAATCTAAATTCAACTTATGATGTTCTCAAAACTCAAAACACAAAAGAATTATTTAAATATTTTCAAAAGCTAGTGGAAAATGTTTCACAAATTCATAAGTGAAAGTAGATAAAGTAATAAAAAGTGAACAAAAAAAATATGTTACTCCTCGACATTGTCAAGTGTAAACATTGGAAGTATCTTTGAAGATTGAAAAAAGTGAGAGAAAATGAGAGGGAGCGATAGAAAGTATTAAAATGTTGGTATGTGGCTCCACCTTGTTCCTTTTATAGTTTGCAAACTTACATCCTTTTGCACTTGTACACTCTTCCAACTTTAAGCTCCAATTCTTAAATCTTAACTTGATATTAAATTGCATCCCTTATATCTCACACTTTTTATGTCTATTGCACACTTCTTACACCTTTCCGACACTTCTCACATATTTCACCTAATTCTTACATTTCTTGCAACTTACATAACATTAGAAGGTATTTCAACCTTCTACAAGACTATGAGTTCGCAAAGTTCCTGAATAGTGGAGAACATCGCTACAACAATGATCCAACGTGGTAGTGACACTATCATGTCAGATAATATATTATTTTTATTATATTTTTTAATTTTTTCAATTAAAAAAAATTTCAACAATTTTTTATTATGTATAGTAGAGGTTGGTTTATAGCATAGAGAACGGGCTTGAAACAATCTTTCAATACCTTCAAATCTCCCCTAATGAAAAAATATAATTTTGACTTTGACTCCCTTGTTTATCCATTCATATGTTTCCTTCAACTCTTACACCTCGTATGCTTCTAATACTTTGCACATTTTCCACCTACCTCTTACATATTTCATCTAATTGCTATACCCTACACCTAATTAACTACCATTTACAGCTTATATGATCCTATACTTCTTTCTAAAAGATCTTTGAATTTGACTAAATCCACATTTTTCTCTGAAGCTTCTAACATGAAATTTTATATTCCTACCCTACTCATAAAGTCAAATTTACTTAAAATTCTCATATATTTGGCTCTAACGCTATTACTAATTTTCGTATTATCAATTGTCTAACCCTAGTATATCTAACAATTTCTAATTATGCTCAAATGTCCTTCAACATGTTCTAAAATCATAAAATATACGTGAATGAGCATTGATGGTCAAATCTAGTGCTCACACAAGAGATCAATGATATATAACCCTGGTCAATAGGCAAGTCCAAACTGAGGCATAGGCCTATCACACACACTCCAAGCAAAAAAACATATTTGTCCACTACAAAAACTAACATGGACCACTCACAAATGAAACATTTGGTTATGGCTTGTTAAGCTCAATAGATGTCATATCATCCTAGGTTTGGGGCAATGACAATTACTTAGTTTGATTGAAGGCAACCACAGAATTTGGATTCCAAAGTTGGTGACATTTAGGTCCCAAGTTTTTGAGGCTTGGGTGCCAAAGTCACAAAGTTTGGGTCCCAAGAAGTTGAGGTTTTTGTCTCAAAATCATGAAGTTTGGACCTCAAGTTCTTTTACTTTAAGTTAACTTAAAATATATGTGTTTATTTTATCTTTAAAGTGATTTTCTTTTACTTTAAGTTCACTTGCTTTCATTTCAAGATCATTCTTTTTATTTGATAGAAAATTTATTTTTTATGTTAAATTAACATGCATTTTCTTTAAGTTCAAGCTTGGGCTTTATTTTAAGGTAACTTTCTTTTACATTTAGAAGGAGATGTATATATAATTTTTTATATCCCAAAACTAATTGTGCATCAATATTTAATTTTCTTTCATTATATATAATTATTTTTACCTCAATATTTTAGTTATATTCTTTAATTCTACAAATTATCTATGTAATCTATGTATTTGATCAATCAAATTTGTACAATGGTAATAGAAATGGAAAGAGAAAATCCATAAAAACAAAGGCAACAAGTCACAAAAGTTTAATATATAACATTTATGAATGTAATTGAATTAACATTTGATGAAGGCCTAGGTGTTGGATGTAGAAGTGAAGGCTATGTCAATGTGTGATTTCAAAAATTATATGTTTTGCTCTATTCAAAGACTTTAAACTATATTTATGTAAAAAAATTGATGACAAACCTTCTAATGAAAATAAAATAGAAGTTAGTAAAAGACAAAAATAATTCATAAATGAATGTTATAAAGTTTGTTCAAGTTGTATAGAGAATCAAAATGTGCAAAAATGTACTTATATTAAATGGAATGGGTGCAAAGAAGGAAGCACATATGATTTTTTTTATTCTAAAGAATTTATGAGCATGTAGCTATGCACAACTTTTAAAATTCATGATTTAAAAGAGTTTCACAATATTTTCAAAAGATTTCAATCTCATATAATGCAAAAAAATGAAGAAAATTTAAAGAAAAAATAAAGTCAATACCATTCATGGTACTTCAATACAAATTTAAATCTAAAGAACTTGTTGAATCAAAGATCTTAAGACAATTTGCCATTAAAGAAGATATGCACGTCATGATATCTTTTTCTAATGTTCCAAATCAATATAAGAAGGAAGAAGACAAGAAGAGAAAAGATAGATTACAAAGTAGTCAACCATTGCCTTTTGGAGAAGATGGCATGTATATTCACCAACATAGAGAAACCACTATTCATTGGATTTGATTAAAACACAATTTCAACCATTGTTGATATTGAATGGAACTATGGAAGCAATATCATAGCTAGAAGATAACATATTGGATTTTTTTGAAATTACTTTTTAAATATTTTTAATGATTTATCATCCTCAATTGTGGAAAGATTGTACATACAAAACAATTGTGAATGAGGTCAATCATTATTATCTAACATCTCCATACAAGACCAAACAAAATCAATTAAATCCCTCAATATGTCAGGGTTATAGTGCACATGGAGGACAATTGTCCAAAGAATGTGTGGTTATGTATTCCAAAAGTAATTTAGATGATGAAATTCAAACGAGTTATAGAGCAATGGGAGACAATATTTCTTCATCAATTTAGAAGCATTTATCAATGTTTGACACTACAATACAAGAGTTTTCTACAAAAAAATTAAATTATCCAATAAATGGCATACCCAAATATTTCCAAATATGTACTTCATGCTTTGATGTGTTTGGGTTTGATTCCCTTGATATATTTGGCTAGAACCCAAGCTTATCACAATGCTTGGAAGGATCCTCTCTTTGTACCAATGGCATAAAAATGTACATAAATGCCTTAGATTGAGTATTGCATTAGGCCATGACCTATATTAGAAGATAGACCATTCACATGTATACACACATTCACTAAAAACAAAAAATAGATGTAGCTTCAAGCAAATTAAACAAAGATATATGTAAAGTGAAAGCCAAATTGGCTTCTTTTAGTCACCCCATATACCACCAATGGAGCACTTGACTTGATGGCATACACCAACAATTGTTGCTTGAACTTTAAGCCTCATAACAATGTCAAAATACATCCTTCATACCATTTGTTAATTGTCTCCAAATCTCACCATACATAGTGGACAAACGCATTTCGTGGTTGGGATTTGAATCAAAGATGGCATCAAGCACTGTATGTGCCAATGTTGAACACACCATACGAAATCATAGTGGAAGCTTCTTGAACTCAACCACACACCATATACTTCAAACCAACCCAAATAGAACTCAAACTTGAATCCACCATGCCATCAATGTTCGGCAGGTGCACTGTTAGAAAATGATGTCCAAATAAACAAAAAATCACCAATTTTTTGTTGAAATGGATACTATATCGACCGTTTTTACAATTTTTAGTTGATTTGGCACCATGTAACAAAATGATCACAAATTTTTATTGATTTGAATAGTGCAATGTCCAAAACAATGAAAAAATCAACACTTTTTTGTTCATTTTCACTTAAAAGAGTTTAAAATTATTTTTTGTCATTTGAACAATGTTTAAATAACCATGGTTAAAAATTTTTGCACAATAATTTTTGTAAAGCTGAATCATTCAAAATTAGGTGTTTTTTAAACTCAGAAGACTTTTGAGGCCTTTTCGTCATAGTATAATAATTTTTTCTGAAACTTTACACTAAGAAAAGTTGACAAATCAAGCTCAATTTCATCTCCAAAAATCTGTTTGAGATTTGGAGTCTTCATTCAAAAGTTATGGGCAAAATTTAGAAAACGGTTGAAATGAACGTTCGTTTTGACATTTTTAAACACCATCTCTAAATTCTACACATAACTTTTGAATGAAGACTCCAAATCTCAAACGGATTTTTGGAGATGAAATTGAGCTTGAATTTTCAACTTTTCTTAGTTTGAAGCTTTTTCAAAAAGCTATTCTATTATGGCGGAAAAGCCTCTAAAGTCTGCTGAGTTTACAAAGTAAATAAAAAAACAATTATCAAAACAATAAAAATAACAAACCACTTCCATTATATATAAGGAAATTTGTACAAGGTGTGATTAATAAGATACTTTGACCATAACCATTGGATCTCAAGTTCAAATCCCTAGGGAACCGGCCTACATAGTGGTCTACCTAGGTTACTTGCCCAAGTGGCGGTCACTTAGGTGACCCTTCATTATGTCGACTTGGCATATTCCCATTGGTCAAATTTTCTTTAAAGATTTTTTTTCTTTTTTGCACATGAACAAATTAACAAAAATATCAACAACTTTTTGTTGGACATTGTCTAAGTCAATATGTCCAAATTAATAAAGAATTAGCAAAAAAATCAACACTTTTTTACAAATTTTTTGTTGATTTTGACACATATTTTCTAGTAGTAGTGGCAAAGACAACAATTTCTTGCATTAATAGTCCTTTTATTAAATGCATCTATTCCTCCCTTCTAACTCTAGGACACTAGTAGAAATTACATTTTATTTTCAATGTAATTATGCTTCTAATTTTGATAGTACATGTAACATTAATTTACTAGAATCATACTATTCAAGATTAATATAGCTTGAAATATTATTCTATAATTCTATAAAAAGAATGTTTGTAGTGCTACTAATTTTCTAGATGATGCTAATCTCTTTCTCCCCCTATTAGGACAAGTGAATGTACTTTACATAATCACTAGAGTGCCATATGCCATTCCTACAACCAAAAAAAAGTAAAAATAATTTTTTCATTTTCAAATTTATAAAAACTTTGAAATTCAATATCTTTTCTATATAAAGGAGTGCAAAGGCTTAGTGGGGGTGTGAAAAGTTGCATTTCAGATACAAACGAAAAGCTTTATACATGAAGGAGTGCAAGGGCCTTGTTTTGTGGCGTTTAGACACACAATATGAAAGTTATGTTTTTTGCCAAAATAAAAGATAATTTAATTCAATTTTTAATTTAAAAATAATTCATAAATCTAAAATTTTTATACAATAGGTCTAAATGCCACAAAACAAAGTCCATGAACCCTTCCTCATCGAGAACTTTCCAATGTTACCAAAAATGCAACTATAAGACTTAAAGTTTCTTAGATCTCAATTTATCAAAAAAACAAAACAAAATAAGATAATTTAAGGTATAGACTAGTGTGCCTTATACCACAGCTAGAATAAAATTTAAAAATATATTTTTTTGAATTTTTGAATTTGTAAAATATTTAAAATTCAAATTTTTTTATGCACAAAGGAATGCAAGGGCTTTGTTGTGGTGTGAGATGTTGCATTGTTGATATAAATAAAAAGCTCTATGCATGGGGGAGTACAAGGGCTTTGTTTTGTGGCATTTGGACATGCAACGTCAAAGTTATGGTTTTTCAAAATGAAAGGTAGTTTAATTCAATTTTTAAATTTGAAAACAATTCAAAAATCCATAACTGTGACATTGTAGGTCCAAACCCCATGAAAACAAAGTCCATGCACCCTTCCTTGTAAAGAGTTTTCCAATGGTACCAAGAAGCCAACTAGAAGGCTCATTGTTTCTTAGATCTCAACATGTCAAAACAAACAAATTAAAAAGAAATTAATTTAAAAAATAAGGAAGGTATAGACTAGTATGCCCTTGCCGTTAGCAAAACAAAAATAAAAGCAAAAGTAATTTTAAAATTTTAAAATTCATAAAAACTTTGAAATTCAACAACATTCACACCATAGATCCAAATGCCATAAACAAAACCCATGCACCCCTCTTCCTGCATCACTTTTTGGTGGTACCGATAATGTGACTCGAGGACTCTTGATAGTGGAGATATCACCGTAACAAAAAAGACAAACAACTTATAAAGGTATGGATGTACGCCAATCAAATCACACTAGTGTGCCTTGTGCTAATGCCATATCCAAAATCAAAGTAAAAGTAATTTCCTCATTTTTTTAATACAAGAAATAACTCAAAAATTCATAACTTTCACACCGTAGGTCCAAACGCCACGAAACAAAGCCCATACACCCCTCCTCACCAAGGGCTTGTTGACCGTACTAAGCACGTAGCCGGGGGACACACAATCCGGGAGATCTCAACAAAACAAACTAACTAATCAACTAATCAACTTAAGGTATACTAGTGTACCCTGTGTCATTGCTACAGCCAAAGCCAAAGTATGTTCCTATTTTTTTCATTTGAATAACTTTGAAGTTCAATAACTTTCACACCATAGGTCCAAATGCCATGAAACAAAGCCCATGTACCCTTCCTTGTTGAGGGCTTTCTGATAATACTAAGAACTTGACTAGGGGATGCACGATCGAGGAGATCTCAACATAACAAACAAACAAAACAAGAACATTGTGACCGTGAGGCTTTGTCTTAGGTAAATTATATTATTGAAGTAGGGAAATTAAACTCATGTTAGGAGGCAAGGATTTAAACTTTTTGTAATTAGTTGATTGTAAGGGGGTTCTACTAGTCGAGGGGTTCTAAAGGCGGGGGTTGTTTCGGGTTGGTTGGAAGAATGTCGAAGGAGGGGTTAGGTTGGAAGGAGGGAGTCAATAGGGTGGCGATGACAAAAGGAGGGGTTTGGAAGGGTCAGGGTTTGACTGGTTAAGGGGTCTAAAGTAGAGATTCGACCCAATCGGACCCCTCTAAATTTTATTTATTTATTTAATTAAAATTTGAACTTCAATTTTTTTTTCAATTCCAATTTTTTTAAAATTATTATTATTTTTAAAATTAATTTTTTTTTTAGTTTGCTTGCATATCAGTCACTAGTTGGAATCCTATGAAATAGGTTAGATTAACATAGCTTAGTCTTACACAATAGACTTATATATCATACACTTACATATATAGCAGACTTAAACTTATTATGTAGATTAGATTATGTTAGGCTTAGATAGGTTAGACTTATATAATAGACTTATGTAGATTAGACTAGGTTAGGCTTACATAGGTTAGACTTACACAAAAGATGTATATAGTGTAGACTTATGTAGATTAGACTAGGTTAGGCTTACATAGGTTAGACTTACACAAAAGATGTATATAGTGTAGACTTATGTAGATTAGAGTTGCTTACATAGGGTAGACTTAAGTAGGTTAGACTTACTTACATAGCTTAGACATCTTAGATTTTGTAGACTAGGTGAGATTTTTTGCAATAAATCCCCAAAAGATCCTTTTTTTAGAGATGCTAGTTTACTTAGTTCAATGCACAGATTTTGTTTCCTAGCATTCCGACTCATCTCCGAACAAATTGTGCAATGTGAATGAGAGTGTTGTGTAACGTGAATGCAGTTGTAGATAGAATTTGGACTTTCAGAAACCAAAATCGATGAGGAGTCAATGCCATAGTCTTCGTCCAAAGGATAGAGCCAACAAACAAACAGCCTAACTTAAGGTATGGATATGTAGATAGTTGGACCTAATCTCTCTCTACTTTACATAAATCCCTGCTACACTGGTGCCACGGGCATCATCCCCTCTAAAGTATCAAACTCCACCAAGGTATCAATCCGGATATACCTGCCGCCCGACGCCCACCGAAGTTCCCCATCGACTCCTCGAGAGAAGTAGTCGCAAAACTCGTGTGCATTCACAGAAACTTTCGCTGCGCGAAATCAATCGTTTCCATAGCCATTACCGCAAAAGGGTACGACTCTATCCAACTCAATAGATCCAATGGTTTTGGATTCCTCTCGAATCGCAGATTTTCTTCCGAAGCTCATCTTTCTTTCAATGTATTGTGCACAGGATTATGACGATAACACGTATAATTATGAACAATTTACCCCATTTCAAAATCTAGCAGAGCTGCTGATGGTTCTCAAAGATTTTTCTGGTTTCTATGTGATTGCAGGTGGAGAAGTTGCGCACTCAAAAGGAGATTCTTCGCACAGTAATGGCACTTCCTCTTGTGGCATTTTTTTATTGTCATTGCAACCTGTTTGCTCTTGATTCCTCCTACTTTGGATTTATCTACTGTTGTTCTGAGCACAATTGTTTACGAAACTTGTGTCTCAATTCCTCCTACTTTGGATCTATCGAATGCACGTGCATTAGGGTTGGCGCGAGGGATCACTAGTACAGGGTAGACTTGCCCTCTGGGTACGGACATTTTCGAATGTCTTCAATGTTGGTCATGTTTTGTGGGTTTGTGTGTGTGTGTGACTCCGTGGGGTTTAGTTAAAGGGGGAATTGTTGGATGTGAAATTGATGGTTGGATGTTGGTCTCAGGTTGGACAAGGGTTTCAGGATGAATATCTTCAGGCTCATGGGAGATTTGACACACTTGATGAGCATAATTGTGTTGCTCTTGAAGATTCACACCATTAGGTCATGTGCAGGTATTTCGTTTGGACTTGGAATTCGGTAGGAGCCCTTGTGTTTTGAACCTGGGGTTTTGAAATAGTGCTCGAATTTTCAGCAGTTTAGGAGATTTTAGTTATGCAAAGGGATGGAACTCGTTTATGTTGATCTGTCTTTATGTTTTGCATGAAATTTATATGTTAGCTTCATGGCCGCTTTGATGGTGTAGTTATTGTAGTTGGGCATCTCATTTGGTGTTCGTTTGGATTTCTTTTCTCGTCATTGTCTTTTGATGCTTGCCGATGCTACATTGGGAAAGAGTGCTACTCAGGGGACATCTTCACAGCTCTAGTACCTTCTCTCGATTTGACATACAATGGATGTCCCCTGAGATCTACTCTACCCTTACATTGTAACAAGGAGTGTGTTTTACGAGTTCCCTTGATATACACTGTTTGTCAAGTCTGTCTAATGTGCATCAGAATCGCTTTGAGGGAAGTGGTTATTATTTATGAGAGGGTTTTGTATGTGAAACCTCTGCAAACCGCGTACAGATGTTTTAGGATGAAATTTTGACTCGTTGGTGTTGTTTTCAGGGATCTCTTTAAAGACGCAAGAGCTCTATGCTCTTGTATTTGCGACTCGCTACCTGGACATTTTTGTGACCTACATCTCTTTCTACAACACGGTTATGAAGCTGATCTTTCTTGGCACCTCATTCTCCATCGTGTGGTACATGAGATACCATAAATCAGTACGCCTGTCGTATGACAAGAACAACGACACATTCCGACACTATTTCCTAATCCTGCCGTGTTTTGTGCTGGCTCTCTTGATCAACAACAAGTTCACCTTCCTGGAGGTATGCGGAATTAACTGAGGACTGTAAATACCTAATAGGCTGTCATTGTTTTGTGTGAGCAGCAATTGACGGCGAAGACCAACTGGCTTTCACTTTTTTCCATTATTTTTGCATGTAGTTAGTTGGAAGCCTTGATGAAAATAATGAATTAATTTAAAAAGTCAATTTTAATCAGTATTCTAGAATGCCCCTCTCGGTTCTAAAATATCCCTGTTTTCGAGAGGATTCTAACGCACTAATGGTCTGATTTGGATACGGAACCTGTTTTGAATTATTAAGATTTTGTAGGAGGGCCCCGATCACGACCCTTACACCATGAGTACTGCATCTATGATGTATCTCTTTGATAAAGTTTAGATTGAGATAGAAATTAGAAGCTGATCTCTTTTTTTACTAGGTTACATGCTTGGAAAACAATTGCATTGTAAATGTATGACTTTTCAACTCATGAAAATAGGTTCCCTACCTTGGTTGTGTCTACCGTGTTCCATACCTTAATTGTGTTTGTTTGGAATAGGTCATGTGGACTTTCTCCTTGTGGCTGGAAGCAGTTGCTATTATTCCACAATTGGTGCTATTACAAAGAACAAGAAATGTCGACAATCTTACGGGCAACTATGTCTTCTTCCTTGGGTACACCACTACTTCCATATTCATCTACCCCTGCCTTCGAAGGGAAGCTCTAATAATCTCTGGTTATTTTTTGTTGACCTCTATCCTATCATGGTTTCAGTTTTTGCTTTATTCTAACAAGGGCGAATTCAATCTCACAACTCTTTATAATCAAGCTAAAAAAGTAGATAGTCCCCTTTAGAAGCTCATAGTTCATTTTAGGAACTTCGTACTGAATATATTTCTATTGTTCAAATGGATGAAGGGTATGATTTTTCCTCTCTATTGGTACATTTTCTAACCTTTATTAAGGCTTCTGAAATGGATCATTTCAACTCCAGTTGATATGGATGTATTCACTTTCAGCCACTTTGGCGCGTAGTGGTTAATACAGATACAATTTATTTACCCTTCATGTTTGGTGTGACCATTTCTTGACCAGGCATCAGCCACTTCAGATTTAGTCTACTGCTAAGTGTATTCTAATCTGACCTTTTTACCTATGCTGCTTCCTCTTTTGACAGAGCATATCGTGGATTTTATCTCATCAATTGGATCTACCGATTCCTCACAGAAAATTACTACCGGCAATGGATAAGTGAGTGAAATTTCTTTGGGGTTTGGGTCATTCAATTGTTTTTTCACCTGAAGTCACGGTTTGCTGGAAGTCTACTTGACTATCCTTTTCTTTCTGGATCTTGTACAGCTCTGTCTCTGCATGAAAGAAAAACTTGGTTTCTTCCCTTGTTTCTGAGCATATGTTTCCTGGTTTGCAGCCTGGATTGCAGGGATTGTCCAGACGGCCTTGTACGCTGATTTCTTCTACTATTACTTCAAGAGGTACGAATTTTTAATACGCCCTCCCCACCCTTAATATAGATTAGTTGATGGGTTAAATCTTAATACTATGACGGCAATTTTTAATGCCATTTCAATGTTTTAAAGCTTTGATCTTTAAGCACTCTAGAAAGACGCTAACAAAAACATCACCATATTACAGCACTATAACATTGTCATTTCAGTAATGAATTATCAATCAATTGAAGCAGCACTGAAATAATTGATAGTTGGTTGGGGAAGCACTTTTGTGTCGGGTAAGGTAAGAGACCCTATTTGTGCCACTATGTATCAATGTTTATCAATAGTTTACTTTTCAAATTTTCAAATGTACTCTATTGATACGTTTTGGCTACATGGCACATGTAGGGTTTATCTCCTGCCTTATCTTACCTTATGTGACTGTATTTTGTTGGCATTTGGGGATAATGACTTTTGGATATGCTTTTGCAGCTGGAAGAACAACGAGAAGCTCAAATTACCAGCTTAGATTTTCCAGTGAAGGACATATTTGTCCATTGGTTAGAGTTCGATGTTTTCTCATTTTATTATGCGACCTTGTTGACGCATATCAGTCACAGCCGCCGATTGCCGAGCTGGTAGTGTGTGTCAGTTTCTCTTATTTCATCAGGTGAAATTTAGTAGACAGTTATAAATTATTTGCGCTTGGGCAGAAATGGAGAGCCTTGATTCCAATGCTCGGATGTAAGTTATGCCCTTCTCAATCAATTGGTGTTGTTTCTGCCATGTTCATTGTGAATTTGGGTACATAAATCTCGATCACTGTGATATCACTCAACAGTGTAACACGGCAGAGGACTCTAAAGTCTCCTATGAAAAGACTTAAAGATTTCAACCATTCATCCTGATCTTGTCAAGGTCGCCTCAGGCCTAGTCCGAAGCCCAGTTGTATGCAATCTGGACCCAAATTTTAGTCCTAGGTAATCTTTAAAATAATGATTTATGGGTTAATGTGAAGGTTAATTAGGTACATCAAGTGGAAGAGAAAGGTCATAGACAATTGTTCATGTTAATCTGCTAAAAAAATTGCTTTGATAGAGTTATCTTTTAGTCATCTATGTCTTGGGTCTCTAGTTTAGTTTAGTTTAGAAGAGTTACATGAGGTTGAGTATAGTCATATTCTAAATCTTTTATTGGATTCATCCCAGATGTAAAGTGCCCTTCAGAACTTTCCACCTCATAAAAAGACAATCACATGTTAGCTTGTTTGTGTCATTTCCCTTGTAGCTTCCCATCATGTCTTGTCTACTCAATCATGTAGGATGTTGTATGGGCCCTTCATATGGATTTACTCAATAAGACTAAATAGAAACAAAATCTCTCAATATTCTCTACATATCAAGAGTTTTTCTAGAAAGAAGCTAAAAAAAGAGAAATAAGAATGGTTGACCTCTTATTTTGGTTTAAGAAAAGTGAAGAAGAAAACTTATAAAGATGAAAGATCTTGCTATACATTCTTAATAGTACTACACTTTTTTAGAAGACCCATCATCTTATAGATAGGTTGGGAAATAAAAGTGAATATGTATATGACCCTATCTTTGTAAAAATGTAGACTTAGGTTACAAGGAAACAACCTTTAATTCTCTTTAGATTTGTATTGTACATGGTTAGAGTTATGGAACTTATAGGTAAGTTAGAACAAATCTTACTTTGCAAGTGAAGTATATGGCTTGCCTCTTTGCTTTGAATTTTCTTCTAATTCATATAGATATTCATTATTTATATATATCCAAAAATATTCTAAGGTTTTTAGAGATTCATTGTAGAGAATTTTAGCAATAAGGATTGTATTGGTAGGCCAATTTAGCAATCTTATTCAATTAATAACAATCATCTTGAAATTGCAGAAGTTATAGTTTTGCAAATTTCTTCATAATATTGAGAAATTGAGTCTCTTCACATATTTTTCATTTTTTATTTTATTGAATATGAAGATACATAAAAACTTTACATGTATTTGTATTAGTAAGGTTGTATTGAACTTTGGAAGGTTGAAGGCACTTAGGCCTTAAGCAATAGAACAAACACTTCATCACATGTTGAGTTGGTAACCAACTAACCACCGAGTTAAACCTAATGATAGTACAATGAATGTACTTTAAAGGTACTGAAAAGGGTGTATTTCTATTAAGTTGGTTATTAAAGAAAATAAATTTTCCATAATAATGAAACAATTTATTAGTTATGATTTCTCCTATTGCACAATTATAACATTGAATATAATGTTAAACCCCAAATTCCTTCTATTGAGCAAATGGAAACAATAACCTAGGATTTATCAATAAATAATATCTATTTCACCTTTCCACACAATTGTTTTTGGAGAAAAAAGAGTACTATACCTCATATTGAAATATCTCTTAAAAATATTACATATTTGCACAATATGTAAATTCTATACTTGTAAATAGTAACTTCAAATTATCATGATATATAGCAATTGCATTGAAAAGTGTTATGATTAATTGACCATGGTCAATAAATCCTTTCTTCCCAAATGAAAAGTAGAAATGTTTTAATACTTCTTTAGGGGCATGGAAATGTAGAAGCTAGTATTTAGCTTAATTTTTTATATACCTTTGTTTTATAAAGCCTAACATTATTTGAAGACAAACTAGTGTTTTAACCTTTAGACACCTAGTAATTGACCAATTTTGGTCAATTTCACCTAGGGCATTTGATAGAAATTATTTAATTCCCTAATCATATCATAATTCATCCATCAAAAACATTGTTGGATTATACAACTTTCTCAAACGCATGGTTGAACTTACAAACTCTGAGAAGTAGAAGGCTTCAAATGCTACTTGAAATTTAAAATCTTGACCAAATTATTCAGAAACTAACATCTGTTATTATCCTCAACCCTAGAAGGACACTGCAGACACTAAATGTCTTACTATTGAATGAGAGAATCTTTCTATGTAAGACAGAAGTGTAGATGCTCATCCTTAGAATTTTTGTGTGAAGGGGGAGGTCTTGCACAAGATCTCGTGTCGCGGTGTTGTGAGTTGACAGATTGAAGCGGTTACTTTAGGCTGGTGTTGGCAATTTGGTACCTCGACTTTCCGGCTACTGGTCTGCAAAAGTTGGAAGGTTCAAATTTTCATTGTGATAGATTACCTACTGCCGTATCACAAGATCTAATGCATGTTCAGGTGGTGTCCATTCTCAAACTCCTGAATCACTGTACTCATCGTGAGGAGCTGTAGAATTTGAGGCTGCCAGTGTTGCAATTAGGTCCTCTACCTTTACTTCAGCTGCGATTATACAACAGTTACAAGCTAGGGTTCAAAGTCTCATTGATGGGTTGTCGATCTAATACTGACACGATTTCTAAAGTTGAGGTATAATAAGGTAAGGTAAGGTAGTGTCCATCCTCAAGATCAATGTATCATTGTGAAGAGCTAGTAGCATTCACTAGACAAGCGTTGCAATTAAGTTCGGTACATTGATCCAGCATCTGTGCCTGCAGATGGCTACGTTGATTGTTGAATTTCCAGCTGCGGTTGTGGAGAAGGGGACTGGAGGCAAGCTAGGAAGTGAGCCAGCAATCAAACGGAGCTGCATGTCTTCGACGTGATCAGATCGCTCATCTCCCGGGAAGACGTGCTGCGTCGCCTGATTCGGAATTATGTGCGTACATCGATCAAGTACGTGCAAGGTCGGGTGATGTACGAGGCGAGCGCACCTTGTGTGCTGATGAGATTCTACGTGATGGCTTCTCTGTGAACATGCTGGACACTCCGATGTGCGCGCCATGTCAAGAGGTGGTCACCAATGCAACCTCCCGCTAGGAGGCTGTGTAGGACGCCGACATTGTGGTGGCGGCGCCCTCCGCCACTAAGAGAACACGTGTTTTCGAGGACACTAGTGTGCCCTGTGCTGTTGCCGCAGACAAAATAAAAGTAAAACTAATTTTCTAATTTACAAAAAATCCAATCACTTTCACATCGTAGGTGCACCTGATGGTACCAAGAATTAATGCAATTGGGGGATGCATGATCTCACCATAACAAACAAACAACCTAACTTAGGATATGGATTGTGCGGTATTGGCATGAGCGCTGCACCCCTCCTATCATCATCTTGTTGGCCAAGGGTGTCGAGAGGGCCTAGGAGCTAGCTTATCCCCATATTCTTAATGCTTGTGGACATGAATAAGTGCAGTTCTCCCATTCCCACGTCAATTAATTTGATCGATTATACTACCTTTGTCCTGAAAGAAGTGTCTGTAGTTTCGTTGAAAACTTTTGATACCAATTTCATCGCTCATATTGCAAAAAGCATAATTTCAAAGGGTTCAAAGTTTATATCACCATAATCACTGAAGAACATTTTGCAACCTCAATGAAATTTGGACAGGAAAAATTAAAGCCTCCATATGCCTTACTCAAAAAAATCTTCAAATAACACAAGGTCCAATGAGGACACCTTTTTCGGGACTGAGGGAGTACAATTTTGGGGATGACATTTAATTTCGACATCAAAGGCTCACTGAAAGAAATGGAAACCATAATTTCCTGAGACATACAGTAGATGAGTTGTCCAGTACAATGCCATGAAGCGTGTACAACAGATTATAATTTAACCCTTGAAGAGCCTGAAAGCCCTTTGTGGCCATATAGTATTCTAGTACGAATTTGGTGGTGTTTGATTAGAAAAACATTCACCAAATATTTTTCAGTACAAAGTAAATTAATGATTATGATAGTTCATAAACAGAAATGTATCATAATTCATATATTAAACCACAATTGAAGAGTTATAAAGCTAAATATGGGTCGTATAGAGGGACCCCAAGGGCCTTTCAAGGGTTAAGGATTCAAAGTTGTATTGTTAGATGACCTACAACTGACTTGAATTTTGATGTTAAGGTGATTCAAATTCTCAAAATTGGTATGTAAGTTACTCCTCTGTGCAAGATTTTAGGGTTTTGCAATTAGGAGTATGTGTTGCCTTTATGTGTCCTAATGTAATCATTTCTGTGATAATTTTACCCTCATCTGCAAACCTGTTTTATGAAGTTTTTAAGGAGTGCAACTTAGATGTGGATGTGTCTTTGTGATTCAGCCGACATGCTCACATGCCATCTGAAAATGTGTTTTACCCAGGAGCTAGGTGTAAACATTGCACTGGAGGTCTATAATAAGGAATAATTCTGCGAATGCACAAATTATTTGCGGATCAGAGAAATGGCAACAACCCTTCGCAAAGTTTCTCCACTAGTCGCATTTTATTGTTTGGATAATCCTGACATCGCCACACACAAAGTCATGGTAGGTCTCAAGAATGTGTATGCTATTGGTGCCGGTGGACCTGTGTTTTCTGTTTCCTGTTTTAATGAACACATCAATCTTTTGTGATGTTATCATGCGGTGAAAATTTGTTTGTTTGTTTGAAGAATTAGCAGATCATGCTATGGCAATCTTTTCTAGTGCATGGACTTGCGACGATTAAATTGCATTTTGTCTTATGCTTTGTCCAATGAATTAGCCACAAGTGCATTTCTTGCACTCGACATCAGAATCCAAGTTCCCTGGCTGGCCCATTGCTTGCAGAAATTTCTCTCTTTTGAAAGGTCGAAATGCATGGTATGGAGGAAAACTTGCTGAAGGGGAGATCACGATTGTCTGAGATGGGTGACACCCTTAGTGGCATGGGTAAAATTCAGGTCAGCTGCAAACAAGAACCAACACAATTATATTCACTGAAACGAGAGGTGACAAGGTCAAGTTTCTATTCAAAGTGAGAGCACAAACAACTAGGAATTCACACCAAGGCAAGATAAGAATAGCTGTAGAAGTGAAGGATTGCTTGAAACATAGAGAATGAGACAAAAGTGTTTTGAAAGACTTGTATATTTATAGGGAATAGTGATATTTTTCATACAATTTTTGGTGGTATTTGAATTCTAATCCACAAATAAGATCATGATGTTGTATATAATTGTTGTCAATGTGATTCACTCCAATATTGAGTTCTATATAATATCTACACGATGTTCTCATGTATCTATAGAAACCCAATCTACAATATGAACAACTATCATATGTGCAATTTAACTCCTTAGCATCTCCATTGCCTTTCAAATTTTTGGTCCCTCAGTGTATCTATTATCATTCTTGTTGTATTGACTTCCATTCCCATGCATTCATGGTTGGATTAGCGCAATGAATATGTGATACTCCATCACAAGTCTTGGTCATTTGCACACCTTGACACAAGGCATGTTGACATGGAAGTATGGGTGGATGAAGAGGGACACCAACCAATGATTACCATGATCCATTTGGGACTGTAGATATCATCATTGGTGTCGAGATTGGACATCTGACATCCTCAAACAACTTCCTCTGCAATACTATATCCATGGTAGAGAGTGATGCTCATGAAGGAAGGTCTTTGGATTGTCATAGGAGAAGAGGTAGATGGGGCCAACGAATGGGGGCTTTCATTTAGAAGGTTGTCCACCACACCATCGTCCATGGGCTTTGTAGAGAAGTCCATTGTCGAATTGGTTGTAGTTTCTAAGCAAAGGAAGGTTTTTCTACCAAGGATTGTATATTGGCCATAGTCCATGATGGAGTCCTTGTACGTTGCACATGGAAGGTTAGCTTATGGGACAAAAGATGTTGAGGTGCACAACATTTGGAAAAAGTGTCAGTTACAAAACTTATTTCATGCAAATATTATAAATCCAAATTTAGAATATACTTGAATAAAATTTTAAAAAATTACCAAAAAATCCATTAAGGTTTATTAAAACAATTGAATGAAGAAAGAAGGTTTAAAAGAAGGTAGGGGCTAAAAACAAAGAGTGAAAGGCCTAGCCTTTGAACAAAATCACAAAGAATGAGCTCACTTCAACATCGATAAGTATTTGTAATTGTTGTCAAAATGAGTATTTAATAAATCACCATGATTGTTCAATTTGCCCTCCATAGTTTTCTTCTTAGATCTTTTAATTTATTTTCAATAATTTTGGAATTAACATTTTATTCAGTTTTTATTTTCATTTTCACTATTTATCACACTATTTTGCACATATTGTAATGTCATTTGTTTTTGTAATTTTCTTATAATATAAAGTAGAATTATATCTCTAAATATTCTTTCATTGAAGCTACTAAGATGAATGTTAAATTTTATCTTGGAATAAATCACTATGAATTTATTAACTAAATGATTTCATTATAAAGGTTGTCCAAAATGTAAGTTAAAATGTGTTTTAAAAATGCATGAAGATGTGTGAGGCAATGAAACTTAGAAAGAAAAGTGAGCAACATATTTCGGCCTAAAAATATATTATATGACTTATAGATAGATTTTCTATTGCATCCTCTCATCTTTATTAAAATAGTTTTTAGACAAATAGGTAATTCAAATTCAAAAAAATAGTTATACATTGAATATTAGTGATTTTGTCACCATAAAACGTTATACAATGATTACTAGACTTAGAAAGGAATAAAATGGATGAAAATATAAATTGATGGGTGTATTGAAAATAGTAGAAATAGTGGTAAGACTACTTTACTCCTAAATGACTATTGTCCCAAGGGATGATAAATGGAAATTTGGATAAGTTCCTGTGATCTCAATTTTTGGCAAAATCATGTTTTGAACCTTTTTTTGAAGATAGAAAAACAAGTTAGCATTGTAAGAGTAAGTAGTAGGACCTCATTAAAAGCATCTACTTTATGAGAAATGAGCTTTTGTAATATACACTATTAGTTAATAATGAGTGGTTCTGATTATGATCAATAGTTATATTATAAACTACACACATAGGTCTTTTAAATATTTGCCACATTCCTTTCAAGATTTCAAACAATCTTTGAGCACACATTCTAATTCCATGATTTTAAATTTTAAATTTTAAAGTTGAAGTTGTCATGTACAAGGTATATGATTTGTTTCTAATTAGGGTCCATTTGTGCAAGCCATAGGGTGATTTATTTTCATGAATGAGGGGAATATAGTGTTGAACAAGGCCTTCATTATTGTGTGATGAATAACACCTTGACACCTAATGGTTGCAAAGACCAATTTTTAGCTTCACACTTCTTGAAAATAAAATAATCTACACTTCTTTAATTTCTACTAATTCCAAAATTGATAGTAAATTTAGCAAAATATGGTGCAATTTTTATTATTTTGGTTTCCTAAATAAAGAGAATTATCCCCCTACCATCACTCAATTGAACATATGCTAGAATGCTTAACATTGTCAAAAATAGATTGTAAACCTTAGCATCCAAATCATAGTTTGGTTTTGGAATAAGTATTCATGTACTTTCAAAATAACTTGTATCTTTAATTAGTAACTAGTGTGCCTTGTGCCGTTGCCCTAATATAATTTGAAAAAATATTTTTTTTCATTCATAAAAAATTTAATATTATTCTATTGGGAGTTGAAATTCCATGAAGCAAAAGTCGTCCACCCCTCCTTGCAAAGAGCTTTCCTACGGTACCAAAAACATAAATGGGGATGCATGGTTCCGAAGATGTCAATGTGACAAAAAAAAATGGCCTAATTTAATGTATGGATTATTAATAAAAATGTTATTGATTACTAGAGGTGATCTTCCATTCAAGCAATTATTAAGTTACTTATTTATTTTTCTTCATAGAGAAATTGGAAATCTTTGCATCTATTGCACAAATTTTGAGTTTCAAGACTACAAAAAGGATATGTTATTTGCAAAATTTGCTAGTGTATTATCAACTTTTGGCACAATGACATTGCAAGATTTTATAGGGACATCTTCTATCCTTCTACCTCTACATTTTGGTGCACACATATCTAACATAATCCTAGTTTTAAAAAATTCAAAAATCGTAGTTTGTGAATTCTAAAAATGGTCGCACAAGGCAATCAAAGTTAGTGAAGTTGTTAACTAGGACCTAAAGAAACTTTTTGTCTTACTTCAAAAGCTAATACCTTCTAATCTATACAAACAAATTGACCAAAATTTTTGCCACACACTCTTTAACAAGCCTAGTACAAGATCCTATAGTTAAGTATGTAAGAAAAAGTTAGTTTTTTCGAATCATATTGAATACATCAAAAACAATAGTTTCTAGAGATTTTAGGTTCTAAATTATCAAGAAATTTTATGGATTACATATTATTTTCCATTTACCATTAAAGTTTTGTCTTTTAGGTTGCTTTCAATGGTCTCTACTTTGGTTATCCATCTTTCAAATCCATAGTCAATTTATTGTGTCCATTTTAAAGAGATTTTTCATATCCTTCCAATGCCAATATTACAAGTTTTAATTTAACATCAAACCAAAATAAAAATATATATATTTAGTGAATTGTTTAGAGTGTTGCTTTGATGATGCTCTTACTCTCTTGCTAAAGTCCCCCCATCCAAATTACATTTTTTGCCCTTTCCATTTTGGGGCGAAATGGCCCACTTAATGAACGTTGCAAAAGAGCAATCAGTGAGATAAACTCCATCAGATTTTGGAGTTGCCGTTGCCACTCCACAACGGAATCCCTCAACGAACAACCAACCAGACTATTAATTAAATGTGACTATTGATTAGATGAGACTATTAAAAAAACATTTTAAAATGCAAAATAAGTTAGTCCCAAAAGGGAGAAAAAAAAATGCCAGAAAAATAGGTCAAAGCAATCAGACAGCCATGATAATACAAGAGTGGTAACGGTATTATTCTAATATATAAATTGATTTTCTAATTACAGTGATGGATCTCATCCAGAGCACGCCGATGAAAAGTAGCATGATGTGTTCGGTTTTTTCCATTCTGAGGTCCTGAACCTTTCCATTGAGAGAATATTCTCAATTACTCATAACCATTCTAGTTGAACAAAATTTATAAAAAAAATATTTAAGAAAAGGGTTAAGTCGATGGGCCCCCCACATTTGTATTTTAGTGACCCCCTTATACTGTACAATAGAATAATATCTTTATTTAGTTTTTATCAGTTAGTTCCCCTCCTTTCCAATCTGTTGTCAGTGACACGGGTCCCGCAACTTTACTGTAGTGTGCTGGCACTGAATGCAGCCGAACGAGCCGATGCCCTATAGCCGTGATTAGACGAGATTAGTGAAAGGCACTTAAACCCTAAACCCTAACCCGTAATTCTGATTATGAGACTTGTTCTACAGTGCAGTAAATTATTGCTTAGCTTAAGCCTAAACCCTAATCCTGATTACGAGATTTGTTGTATAGTGCAACAAATTATTGCTTAGCTTAAGCTTACATCAGGAACTTCAAGGCACATGAACATGGTGCCACAATGGTGCATTGAAATGCAATTAAGTTAATTTGGTGCCAACCTCCATACCAACCTAGCATGGATAAAATGACACTAAAATGACTTGTATGCGGCCTTTGGTGTCAAAATGGCACCAAAACAATCTAGCCTAACTTTTCTGATGTAAACCCTTAAACTCTAATCCAACCCTTAATCCTCATTATGAGACTTGTTCTACAGTGGAGCAAATTATTGAAGTGGCAACTATATCATAGTCATCAAAATTATTTGGACCCTCTCAGGTACATTAGAGTACCCTCAGTCCACACACTTAGGGCAAGGTCTAGGCAATTATATTATTAACCTGTAAAGTTCCTTGACTATGTTTTCACCAAAAACGTTCCCAAACTACCATTTTTAGCACAAGTACCAAATTTAAGAGAAAAAAAATTTTGAACACATGTAACCATAGGATCTTGTAGTAAGTTGTTTTGAAAAGATGTGGAAAAAATTTCAGAAATTTCCACTATGTGGATTGTAAGATATTAGCATTTGAAGGGACAAAAATCTCTTTTTTGGCCTTGCAAAAAATTGGGCAACAACACTTTAGAAGGTCACATGAGTATGAAAAAACGTCCAAAAATGGTGGTGCATCTTTGGATTCATTCTTCAAGGCAAGTTGGCTATGTTCTTGAATTTTTTTGAATCATTTGGAATTGTACAACATATAGGAAAAAATAGTAAGTAGAAAGAAGTAGAGAATGGTTCAAAATACTAAATTGTCAAGAATTTAACTATGCAATTGAAAAATGTCAAACCCTATGGTGGTAATGTTTTAATAACCAATCTACATCCTAAGATTTTATTTTTTTCAAAAGATATTAAAACTTGAGTTAAATAAAGGACTTCAAAGTTTATTTCAGAGTAGAGATTCCATAACTGCCGACAAACTAAAATACCTCATAACTTTCATCTCATTGATCAAAATGGATTGATTTGAAGCTTTCTACCTACACATACGGTAGAAGGCTCAAGAATGGCATATCGAAGGAAAAAAATAGATGTGTGGAAGAAATTGTTTGTCCAATGACTTCCAATTCTTTTTGGTAGACAAAGAAATGGTAAATAAACAAACTACAATTTAAATTGTAATTTTTTGAATTAGAATGAATTAGATACAATTTTTCAAAGTGAAAAGTCTGTAGGTTGTTATTAATGTTCATAGACTTAGTAGTAATGAATTATCATGTGCCTTTGAAAAGAGCAAATTGGTCCAAAAATAGATGAAGTGGGTGCTCACTATATTCAGGAAAATTTCATAATGTGGGAATAAAGTGTCCTAAATTGAGCAAGAGAAATTTGTACCCTGAAATATATATTTATCATTACTTTCTTATTGTCATCTTGAATTCTATGTTCACAATTAAATGGTGCATTCATGATTAGTGAATCACACAAAATAATAGTCCAAAAGCATTGCTCACTATCCTAAAATCATGCACTTGCAGTCACATTTTCCTACCTCAAAAAATGATATCCAATTCAACAACCACATGCTCTGTACATGGGTTGCTTCTATGGTTGCTTCTAAAATGCCCACTCACTTTCAGAGCCTCCTACCTTAAACCTAGAAAACCAATTTCAAATTTTTATTTTTGAAAAAAGTTATTTTTTTAGATTTGCCTAGGCTGTTTGAGTTGAGAAACAAACAACATTTTGCATCATAACTTTTCACTTGTATACTCAAATGAAATGAAACTTAACATGCATGGAAGATATTCCTTGTCCACACCTTGTAAGAAAATTTCAGCCTAAATAAGTCAAATCTTTGCTCACATGTATCTGCCCCCAAAAATTATGTTGCCAAAAACACAAGGCTAGTCTTTTAGGGGTTAACACTTGATTGATGTGAAATTTGACCATGAGAGTATTGCCATTGGAAGTGCACCAAAAAACACTTGAAATAGACATAAAATAATTTGGATTGAGAATTGGACAACATGAACAAACTATATTTAATAGAAGTAACTTGATTAAAGGACAAAAATTAGAGAAGCCCTGGCAAATCATACTAATGAAAAGAAGAAGAAGAAGAAGAAGAAGAAGAAGAAGAAGAAGAAGAATGCAAAATAACCCTTCAAAGCTAAGCTTAGTGCCTATATCCTCATGATATTGCAATTATCTATTTAACCCCTCAAGGCCCAAGGAGCTTGTTTTGGGCCTCTCATCTGTTTAATAGATCAAAGTTATAACTTCATCTCCCCACATCCTAATAAATATATGTAAATGAATTTCATATTATTATGTTCATATTGAACAGGAAAGTTCAAAAATACAATTGACAACATGTAATAAGCTTGATGTACAATGCATATTGCCAATCAAAGTTCAAACTTGTGAAAAAGTACAAAAATTGCTTGGGCCTTAAGGGGTTAAGAGACATATTGAGTGTGTTGTCAATGGAGAACTTTATATTGGAAGATTCTTTCAAGGATAGATTGAATTGCCAAAAAATCGAATATAAATAATAAAGTTAAAGAAATGTGGTTCATAAAATGAAAAAGGAGGGGGGAAACTGGCCTTAACCCCTAAATGCCCAGGGCACCACATTCTAGTGTTTTGAAAACTTTGAAGTTAAGTAAAATCCAACCAAATTGCTATTATTAGTAGTTTATATTTGTGGAGAATTCTTTTTGAAGTCTAGTTTTAGGATCAAAAAGTTGATCTGAAAAATAAAGGATTATGATTTTTCTATTGAAGATTTAGTGCAAGGATGCCCAATGCAATCTTGACTTCTCATAGTGTTGAGGGCTCTTGAAAATGAGCCTCAAATACACTAGATCTTGGAGGCAAAATCGCATTAGAAATTCATTTAAAAAAATTGTAGAATAGATTTTGAAAAACCGTAAATTGAATGGGGTTGTGCATGCTAGGCCCTATAACCTCATATTTTTTTAGTAACCAAATTTTTAGAGTTGACATGCAAAAAGTGAATTGAAAAATTTTCACAGTTTTTACACCTTCATGATCAAACATTATAATCTTTCGATCTGTAAGTGATATTTTTATGTTTTCTTTTCCTATGTGATCTCTAACATGTCTAGTTTGACTTTGTATGGTTACAATTCAAAAGAAATTGGTACAACTTATGAAAATGTTGACTTTTTGTTCAATTTAGAGCAAATTTCAAGGAGCTCCAAACAAGCCTTGGGCATTTAGGGGTTAACATTGAGCAATTAATTTCCACCCAATTAATTATAAGTCAACTACTTATTCCCCTTGAAATAGGTCCAAGCCAGACACCAATAACCGACATGCCAACTCACAAGCCCCTAAGCTTAATTAGAAACAAAATCCCCCCCTGGGCGATGAGTCCGTTGCCAAAGCTCGGAGTGCAGCCTTAGTCCCTAAATTCTAAATTCTAAATTTTCATGATTTTCTGTGCTGAGAAATTATGGGACTGATAAGACCCTTAAAATAGTCCCAACGTCAAGTAAAACGAGAATTATTATTATTATTATTAAAGTGGAGCAGGAAATTCACGAGCAGACGGAAATAGGGGAACTGTAGTTAAGTTACTACAGTAGTGTACTCACAAGGAAGGAATTACTAGTAACCCACCGATTAGTGAAAATCATATCACGAATGATGAGTGAGTGCGGAGAAAGAATGAACAGTTCAGCAATAATTGGAATTACTGTGGATTCGAACATCCTGGGCCACAAATGTTTTGTACAGTATGCTTTGGAACATCCTCAAATTAGGAAAATTTTCTTCAAGATCAGTAGATGTCTCGGGGTGTCTTTGTAAGTCCTTATGTGAATTTCCTTAGTATGAACAATGGAGTTGTTAGTAATGCAAAGTAGTTAAAAAACCATTGGTAGGAAGGTATGTGCAAAATTGCTTGAATATTGGATAATTGAAGGATAGTGTTAGTTACTTGATGAAGGTTGAAAAAATTTCTTAAAGATTGGATTTGACAAATTTGCTCTTATGTTGTGTTCTCAATGGATTTGTCGTGTTGCTTTGATTTGTAAATGAGCATTCTATTGTCAATTATTGGTGCTTTCTTAGGATGAACTTCAAAAGTGAGAATCTCTCGTTGTTCTCTGCTTCAACTTTGTAAGCCTTGATCTATTTTGTTGGTTGTAGACCAAAAGAGACTCACAAGGTTTTGCATTGACAAAAGTTACTTAAGAGAATTTAAGTGGGGTCTTATTCAACAAATTTAACGAGTGCTACATTGATAGAGTCTTGTTTTGGATAACTATGTGTTTCCGCATTAATGACACATAATATTATTTTCTCCATCCAAATCATGTTCAACTTTTGACTAATTGTACAATAGAACCTCCCTAATTCAATCCTTTCTAATTCAATAAACGGTTATGTTAGACCACATTGATTGCAGTTCCCAACTTAACAATATGAACTACATGCAAAGATTATGCCCCTCCATAATGCAATAACCTCTCTTATCTAATGTGTCAAACCAGTCCCAATCTTATTGCTTTAGAGAGGTTCTACTGTAGTAAGGTAGTTTGATCCTAAAGTGACTTTTGAAATGCACCCTTATTTAGAGCCAACTTACATATTCTTTGAAATATCCATTATAGACATTGATGAGTTAGGTAGGTTTAAATGGTCACTTTAAGAGCAGACTAACTTAGGTTATGACTGTATGTGTATATACCTCATGTGATGTCTTGCAAAAAAGAGTTTGGAGTTTATATAAACCATATATCAAATAATTAGTTGAATTAATTGTACAACAAGGAGTCACTTGTTGATCATATGCCTCTCCTACAAACTAGATGAAAATCATCAAATTTTGGAGATCTATAGCTCACAAAATTGAAGGACAAAAAAGGTTTTGACTCTAGAGTACCTTTATTCTTTCCAATTGTCTTGCTCCATGTAGCAAAGAAAGTGACCTAAGAGGCTTCAACCCAATAAAGTCATCAAGGACTTAAATTGTTAGATGAATGACTTTTAAAGAATTTATAGAAATGAAAAATGCACCTATTCATGAATTCAATCATTTTTTTGTCTAACTACCTTGGAGATAGGTCTTGTCTTTTTTAAGGTTAGGAGCATTGATCCCTAAAAGTACTAAGATCCACTATCTAGATTTTGGATTATTTCAAGAGCTTGTTTATAGAGCTATTGAAAATGGATGAAGTACATCTAAGTAGGTTGAAAAAGCAATGTTTGTCTATTTTTCAACACTATAATTAGACAGTGTGGTCACTTAATACTTCATGGTTAATGTGCAAGGTTCAAAATCATAAGAAAGGGAAGAAAATGAAAACTTGCAAACACAAGGATTTGTTGCTTAGATTCTACTCATATCATAACTTAATTTTCTAGAACTATTGGCAAAATCTACATCTGCCCCCTCCCCCCTCCTACCTGGACTCTTAGGGGTTAAATTGAGTCTCCCATGTAATGTCATTTGTGTGACATAAGGTAGATTACCCATTCCTGACCAGCCTCCCATTCTCACATCATGGTGTAGTGCATTTCCGTATAGGCTGAGATGAGTAAATGATCAATTATGGCGCAATTATGGTGAAGTTATGATGCAATATGATTGGCTACAAGGACTCTAGATTTTGCAACGAGCCCTTGGTCGGAAATAGAATGAACTATATGATCAATATGGGACAAACAAAATCTTCATCTAGAAATTTCATGGTAATTTTGTTTTAGGAAATAAAATTGTGAAAAATTATAGAATCCTTTTGAAATTTATTTTTGTACATGGAAAAAAATCTCCACTCAAATTTCCTGTGCTCCAGATATGATCAATTGCTTTAAGTGGTCGGAAATGGGTGATCTAACTTACCTTAGTAAAAATCGTTCCCAATGCAGAGTACCCCCCCCCCCAAACGGTCAGCAGCAACGAAATCACGAATAGTGAATTAGTGACTCGAGTCGGGGCGCCATAGGCTATTAGTCAAGATTCGACGAGCAATAATTCATGAGCGACTGATGAATTAGTGGCCCTCATCCCGCGCGTCCATTGCTGCTGTTGTGATGCTGACCCCTTCCCTTCTCTTCTCTTCTCTTCTTCTTCTCCCATTGCCTGCAATCACTCTCTCTCTCTCTCTCTCTCTCTCTTTCATTAGAGCCGCCTCGCTCGCTCTGGCTAAGCTGAACTGACTCCTCCTGCAACAAACAATCATTCGGGGAGGCTCGCTTCTGCCATTGTACGTGCTTCTCTGCCATTGTACTTCTGGCGACGTCAGTAGTTCTCTTTTATGCTCTGGATTGTGGAGTGATGTGTACTGGTATTGGGAGCAGTGTAATATACTCTCTTGTTGTCAGTCAGATTTATCATTTGGCTCGCGTGTCTGTCAAGTGCGGTTGGTGGCCTTGCCAGGTAGTCGGTAGATAGAGTCGGCGAGAGACGAGGTTCTGGTGTGGTGTAAAGCGTGTCTTTGGTTGGGATGCGCATTGGATGTCGTTGTATTCGGGTGAAGTGCTGGAGTATGCGGTTGGATGTGTAGCTTGTTGTTGAGATTTGATGGTTTTGGACTATTTTGGAAGGTTTTTTGTTGAGGATTATTTTAGACTGCATTTGTGTTTTGATTCTGGGACGACTGGCATTGTAGTGAATGAGAGGATTGAGAGTTTCTTGTTGAATTAGGAAATTAGAGAATAGTTTTGAGGATTCTGGAGGATTTGATGTGTTGTTGCGGCTGTGATTTGTAAGTGTGTCGGGTATCGGTACCAGTTGTTGCCGACAGTCGGTGTATTGTTCACGTTGATCTTGTTACGTTTACGCGTGTTATTACCGATTGTGTTTGTCTATGCTGAATAGATCTTGCGAGTTTTCGATCGGTGGAGTGCGTGCTGTTGTTAACGTTAAGAACGTGTCTGTTGTTGCTTGTGTTTGATATGCTCACTGCGTGGTTATTTGGAATGGTTTCAGGTGGTGTTTGTTCACTGAGTGAGGCCTAGCAAGGCTGATTGTGGAATGAGAATTCGAATGCGGACTGAGAGATTGCTCTGTGAAGAGTTCAGTGCAGGGCTTTAGCGACTTTGCTTCTCGGATCTATCCTTGTCCTGTCTGAAGTGTGAAGTTTGGAACACAATGGACAAAACACATGCTGGATCTGTGAAGGTTAGTCCCGCCCCCCGCGACGGAGCGAGATCGGTTGGAGCCTCTCCGAATTCGAAGGACGAATATCGTGTTCGTGTCCACGACCACGATGAGCACACGTTCGAGCCCTCCCCGGCCATGCCTACGAAGCAGAAGGGATTCGTCCCGAAGAAGCACCGCTATCTGCCCATCGCCGTGCCCATCATTATGGTAGGCAACATCGTCGTGTTCATCCTGATGATGTACTACAACAACTGCCCCAACCACATCGCTGCCGATCGTAAATGTGTCGCTTCGTGGTTGAAGCCGCTCTCATTCCAGCCGTGGCAGGAGAATCCCATGCTCGGGCCTCGCACTGCTGCCATTCTGAAATGGGGCGGGTTGGAGAGCAACTTGGTGGTAAAGGACGGGAAAGGCTGGCGTCTCGCTTCCGCCATTGCTGTCAATGGCGGCGTTCTGCAGCTCATCTTTAACCTGATCGTGCTGCTCATCGTGGGGACGCGGATGGAGTTTACGTTTTGGTTGCTCAGAGTGAGCATGGTGTATGCCATCTCTGGATTCGGAGGGAGTGTCCTGTCTGCGCTCTTCATTCAAAACCAAGTCTTCGCCGGCGCGGGCGGTGCCATCATGGGACTAATTGGAGCTGGCCTCGCGGATTTGTTCATGAACTGGCCAGTCATACAAAGAAAGATCTTGAAGCTCGGTGACCTTATTCTCTTTGCGCTCATCAGCTTGGGTTTCGGTCTCATGCCTCAAGTGGACAACTTTGCCAATGTTGGCGGGCTCGCCACGGGGTTTCTCCTCGGCTTCGTCCTCTTGAAGCGTCCACAGAAAGGCTTCAAGGACACCAGACACCTCACCCCGAAAGAGGCTTACATTCTCAACAACGAAGATCCTGATGCCCCTGATGTGAAGATGTACAAAACTTCACAGCGAGTCGTGTCAGTGATCGCGTTTTTGCTGGTCGTTGCTCTGCTAGCCGCGGGATGCATCTTCCTCTTTTGGGAAAGAGCTAACAATATTAGGGTTAACAAGAGCTGCTCGTGGTGCCATTACGCAGCTTGTGTTCCAAAACTTAAGTGGGATTGCCCAGGAACTTACAGAAATCCCTGAATGAAGGATCTCTTCGTTCTTGCCTTGTCTCTCAGCTTCTGAGAGAAGATAATTTATGCCCATCGTCTATTCTCTTTAGAGATGGTTTGTTTTACGGTAAAGTCCTGTTCCTCATCCTGCAAAGGCGATATTAGATCTCTTTCTTCAAATGCTGATTGAAGCAACTGCAAGTAATGACGGTGACTTAGATGATTGAATTTCGGCGGGGTTCGGGGATGGAGGTGCGTTGAGCCAGTCCAGAGCTTGGACTCGGTGTGCAATTAGAGAGGGGATGAAACCCATGGATCAACGTGAACCAGGAATGTTTCATCATTCCTGAAGTAAATGGGTTTTTGAGATGAAAACCTCAATAACAATCGCAGGAGCTGGTATGTTATTACATGAGAAGCAGAGGATTGTTATTATTGTTTTTTAGACTTTTACAACTCTGGATGCATGGGGCGCTGTGTCGGCACGCGCTCTGTAATTAACTATGTAGTGCTCTTGTAATGGATTCAACATTTCGCTTCTAAACGGCATTCCACCTTTTCTGCTCTGCTAAGGTTCTCTGTACCAATGCTTTCTGTCCAGATCTGAAAGGCAGATGTGCCCTTGTGAACCTCATATCTCTCTATCTGAAAGGTGGGTGTTCGTACTGCCTTTCTAGCTGTGCATTTGATGCATTTTCTCCCTTTCTCCTACTATCCGCTGAAGTCTTGTCACACACTCTTCTCATGGTCCTCCCTACTCGAATTTCAATCCTTGGCGAATATGTGAAAGCAAGAGATACAAAGTGCAATAAGTAGTTTGTACCCTTTGCACTCGAATGAAAGTGGGTAGTAATAAATATTGGAGCTTTCGTGAAGCAATAGGCACGATGTTGGTCCCTGAGAAATTTTGTATCATGATGGGCTGATGGCTGTGTGTCACGTTGCAGAGATTGATCCCTTGTTCTGCAAAGAGTTTTGACTGTCAGACTTTTCCAAAGAGATTCAATTTTGACAGGTCACCAGGATGAGGGAACTGGGGAGGTGTCTCCGATATTTCCTCTTTGACTTTTTGAAGTTTTAAAATTGGAAATTAAAGTGGAGGGCATCATGCCGTCTTATCATGTGCATGAGCCTTTTTCACTTAAGATACCGGTTTGCCAACTTTGCAGAATTCGGTATTTCATTTATGGCCGAGGTAAATAATACGTTGCCATGTTGTGAAGCTCTCTGTCGTTGTGGAACCGTCATCAGTGATGAGGGATGAGCGGGTCCAGAAAGCGCTCGGGCTCTAGCGTCCACCTCCGGATCCAGTAACACTATTTGTACATTTTGTTTTTTCATTGCACCTGTAATGTACAAATGGTGTACATTGCAGGAGGTGAACGCTTTTGGTTATCGTTGTGTTTCAACTTCAGAAACTCCTAATCCATTTCTCGAAGCTTCAAAAAATATAAAACGACTTGGGTTAGACTCCAATTCCATTCATCTTTTATGGAAATTTTACTAGAAAATATTTCAAGAAGTTTAACTTCTCTAAATTAATTTTCAGATCTTTAAACAGGTGCTTTATGGCCCCTTGTCTCAACCCATGACTGCCCAACCGACCATATATAGTTGATCTAAAATTTCAGGTTCATTTTGTAATGGGTGGTTAAATTCCTATTACCAATTTATGGACAATTTCAAAGGTTAACTATTGAAATTTTTATTTTTAACTCAAATGGTAAATATTTGATTTTTGAGAGGTCCTCAAAGGTATTTATGTATCTTAGTGGAAGAGTAAAGCTTGCAAATTTTACTTGATTTCTTGACTTTGAGCAAACTAAGCTTGCTAAATTCACTTGATTTGAGATCTAAAAAATTGTCCTTATCCATTTGCTTTGAAAATGCTCCCAATGTAAAGAGTAAAGTGTTTTCATGATATTCACCATTGAAAATTTAAAAATGC
Organism: Straminergon stramineum; assembly: GCA_963920665.1. Lineage (NCBI taxonomy): Eukaryota > Viridiplantae > Streptophyta > Bryopsida > Hypnales > Calliergonaceae > Straminergon > Straminergon stramineum. The sequence continues at coordinate 830,634 of OY987270.1, read as the reverse complement.
AAATGTTGATTTGGAGCTAATTGTGATTTCTACTTATAAAAAAAATTGCATTTCAACAATTGCAAGGTGGATTGTGTAATGAGTTTGATAGCTCTTCCTTTGAATTGAAGATTTTTGGAAGTGCATTTTCGTGTGCTAACACAATTTTTAGTTGGTCATGTTACCTCCAGTCCCCCCAAAATTATATATGCAAATTCTTGAAACATTGTCAATAGGGACAACATACAAAAAATAGAAAATGTACAATTCTCTTGTTATAATCTCACAACTTCTATGCAATTTTGCACTCAAAATTGGAATACATGCTAATAAACAAGATCTTTAGACATCCATATGATTAGATTTTGAAAAAAATAAATACATTTATTTTATTGGGGATAACTATAAGTCATTACTCTTTTTTCATGGGCAAAACACACTTGGAAAGGCTTTGGCATTTAGGGGTTAAGTGGTAGCTCACTGCAATATTTCATTTGCAAATTTTCTAAATGATACACCTTTTCAACTCAATGCACCTTAGTTTGTTGAATAATATAATTTGCAAGACAAGAACTAGTGATTTTTTTCATTACTTTTAGGTAGTACACAAATTGATATAAGGTGGAGTGGTGAAGCTATTAACATCCATTGACATGGATGACATACAAAAAACGTAGATGAAATTACATGCATTCATTGAAAATGTGTATAAAATCATCTATAATGGAACAATATTGTCCCTAAATCACATAGCAATTGAGAGATTTCATTCATTGAAAGTAGGAAAATCTATTACTCAATATTTCCTCAAAAATATCTTATATAGCTTTTGAGCAATAAAAATTGCCCCCCAAAACATGGATAGGAACATGGGATTGTCTTGTAAAGTTTATGAAGTTTGAGAAGTTTATGAAGTAGACTCTAGAAGAAATTCTCGTTCATCAATTTGATGTGTTTCTGTTAGAAAAGACAAAACTGCGTTGGAAAAAATGCAGTTTTATATTTTCTAACAAAAACACATCAACTCGATGAACAAGAATTTCTTCTAGTGAGATTTTGGAAAATTAATTGAACTCTCGTACTCAAAGGTGCAAAATTAGGTACAATGTGAGGGTCAAATAGGAAAATGTGGTTAAAATACAAAGATATCTATTTTATAAAGTTTGGCTATACAAAATCTCATATTGAATTCTTCATAGATTATATTTTTGTTATATGAATAAGATGTTTTTTACATGAAAGACTTGCATATGTATGTTTCCGACATATCTATGCAATTGAATTAAAAATTCCATCACCAATGCTTTCAATCAATTATTATGTAAAACTATGAATATTAAATGAAATAATTCACCAAAAATGAAATTTTGTTTTTCTGAATTTGAAATTTGGTATGCTTGATTGGGATTGTATAAGAATTGAATGTTAAGTATGTGAGACAAAAATGACAATTACATTCTATATTGTACAACATTCTTTGAATGGTACAATATGTAGTTGGTAAGATTATTGTATCCTATAATTATGTATGCATTTGCAAATTAGAACTAATTAATTGGAGCACAATATGTTTTATAGAACTTGGAGCTTTTATGAAAAAGATATCACAATGAACCCTTTAGATCTAGCCACATGGATATGATCTAAGGATCGTATTTCACAATTTTTGTTTAAACCTTAAGAGTCCTTGGCATGAAGATGAAAGCAGATTTTAAGCTTTTTTGGCAAATTTAAATTATAATACTAGTTGAACCTAGTCATCAACTCTTTAATTTCGCAATTTCTCCATTTCTTTCCATGCTACATAAATTCATTTAGAACCTTGTGCAATAACTACAAAATACTACTCAACATGTTCGTCCCATCATTGAACAATATAAAAAAATTTAAATGTTTTTTTAACCAACTTGTAGGTACTTCATTGGGCTTTTCTATATGTCTAGCAATAAGCTAGTAAAAACATGAATATTCACCTAGTAGATGCCGAATCTCCTAGGAATTAAAAACCATCATAAAATTATTTTGGTACATTACAGATTTACAATTATCTATATATACTTATAATAGAAAAAATTTGAACTATCATACTTATGAATAATTTTCAATAAAATTTGAAACCAAAAATTGATAGTTCTTTTTAAAATTGATTGTAGATTGAATATGTATAAATTTCACAAGAATATGTTGTCTTTGAGTTCAAAACATTAAAATCTAATTATGATGAATTTTTAATATTTTAATTTAATTCTAATTTAGAAAAATCAATCGCACAAATTTGTACTAGACTACTATGGGAATGTTTAGAAAAGATTTCCAAAACTTTGATGGCACAAATTAAAAGATTATTACATATCAAATTTTTTTCCAACCTTGCTCTATAGAGCCAACAAAGTTTAACTCCTAGAGTGAGATTTTTGAACTATGCATGGATTTTTTTTACTTTGCATATAATATCATATTAGTTACATACCTACCAAATTTGAAAGGTAAAGGAGGAATTTTGCACATGTTCCTAAAGCTATTTGACTTGCCTAAAAATTTGAGGGAAACATAACCTTTGATCTAGATGTTGGACCTTTCAATTCTTGCAAAGAAAGTACATGTCCACACCTTGTGTCAAAATTTCAAAAAGATCCATAAAAAATTGACTTCATGGTAACTTGTCTAAGTTTCCTATTGTCTACTCACTAGACAATTGTCCATTAGGGGTTAATCACAATGCTAAAATCAAAAGTTCTAATTCCAATTGACACACAATGCAACTTGAGAACTTTAAAAACTCGCAATCCTTAATTCTAGTTGTAAAACTACATACAATTACTTTGACACAATCAACATAACCTACTTCTAAAAAGAAAATCCATGCATTAGATCCCGAGGGAGATCACTCCTTGTAATTTAAGGTATACACCTGAGTTAAGAGGGTATTTGATGTGGGGTTATTTACCTTCATTATTGCATTTAAGATGACCATATTTTTATATAAAAAACTACAAGAGTGTATTTCCAGTACCCTATATTTTTTTGTAAATTCCTTCATTTAGTTTTTAAAATGGGGATATCTTACATATAATATTTTAGTGTCCAAATTTTTCCAATTATGGCCCTTTTTTACAAATTTTCCCTTACCTTTACTACATGCATATATAGGCTTGAGATACACTATGAAACCAACAACAATCAATTCAATTCAAGTGTCATTGACCAAATGATAGTTTTTAATAACAAATTTACCATTGGACACTTTAGAATCCCCATTGAATTAGCTATGAACATCCCATTCAATATGATTAAGTGTATTTAATACATACAACTTCAAAGATTGAAGTTAAATGCACTATAAACTCTATCCTCGTATTGTATAGTTTTCAAGGCATTGAATCCACTAAGGTAAACCTCCCTATTTGTACAATGTGACAATTTCTGCCATTTGTGGTTAATGTTTTACATTTGCACTTCTTTTTTTGAAATATATGCTATTAGTACTATGGCACAATTTTTGTCAACCACCCTTCATTGTAGATTTTCTTGATTGTGTCCATTTTATCATCCACATGAAATTATTTGTCCTTATCTATACTCATAGTACTATGAAAAATTTGCATGGCTCCTATTTATTTAAGCTAACTTATTAATAAAAATTCCTACTACATGATGTTTTTATGTAGCCTAATTTATATATATTAGAATATGTAGAATTTCATGGACCCTATAGAAGCCCTACATATTATATAAAATTTCCCCCCTTTGAATTAAATGGACCCTATCTTTTAACTCACATAGTTTTCTAAAACTCAAGAATAATCTCCCTAGGATTAGATCTAGATACACAAGAACTTGCTACTAAAGCTTTTACATGGGCAAGGTTTTTTTGGTTCCAAAATGGCAAATGCTCTCAAGTATGAATAGTTAGTGATTACCTGAATCCTAAAAAATAAAACATTATTATTCTTATTGTTGGAAATTAGTAATATACAAATGTTTATAAATCTGATTTATAAATGTAAATAAATAAATTTAGTCTTGAATTACTCTTCAACTTTCAAATGCCAAAAATTATATTTTAATATTTTAATTCAAATATTGCAATTGTGGATGAAGCAACACATAAATTATATGAAGCAATAATTGTGATTGCAATTGGTTAGCTTCATTTCGTGGCTTTAGTTGAATGACATCATATTCCATGGAAATATCGTAGCTTCATTTCATCATTTCATTTGTTTGCTTCATGACTACATACCATATAAGGCTTCACTCCATTGTTTTAGTATTTGGCCTCATGAACCCATGTTGAAGTCATATTTAAGTGACCCTTTACACTTAGTGCACCTTATATTTTTCAGTAGAAAGAATTTATATCATCCAACCTAATTTATAGTTGTCAATGGAATAAATAAATTTGGGCTTGAAATAACTTGTCAATTTTCTATGGTATGGCTTCATTTCATGGCTTTAGTTCTACGGCATCATGATTCCATGGCCATGATGTCATGGCTTTATTTTATTATTTTAGTAATTTGGCCTTATGACTTGGCAACCAAGTCATGTCTAAGTGACTCTTCACACCTAGTTAGTGTTTAAAAGACTCCTTATAGGTCATTATTTAAAAGACTATACTACTAGGACTATACTTAAAACACCCCTTATCTTGTAATGGAGATTACTACTATGTTTGCCACACAAAAATGTAAAATTCTTATTTCTATTAGGGTGATTACATGAAATACTTGTCCTATTTTTTGTCCCCTTGACCTTGAACAAGTAGTTTTCTACTCATAACTTTTTCATTATATGTGATTTTTACTTGAAATTTAAAATGAAGAAACATGTGGTAGTTTTAGATATTGAATCATTTTTTGAATTTCTGAAAAATTATTCTACTATTTTTAAACAACTGCCAATTGGATGCTTGCCTTAGTTGGGAGAGGGGGGGTAGTATTTTTTATCCAAAATTTTCAAATTTGAAGTCCAAAATTGGTTTGCAAGGAATTTTTTTAGAGTTATACAAGAGATTTTCTTAAAATAGTAAATTGTCCACCTTCCACATGTGCTCAAAGTGCACTACTTTTGCCCAAGTGCAGAGAACACAATTTTTTTCCCCAAAGATGAAAATGGTTGAGAAGGAATATCTTCAAGTTAAAATAAACAAATTTTTAATTTTTAAATTTTATTTTATTTTTTCTCTATTTTCTAAAAATCAAACCCCAAAATCAAACATCAAAGTGCCCATTTTCTTAGTATTTTCCATTGTCCTTTTTTTGTGTATAAATTTTAGTGATAAATTTTCTTAAGCTTGAATTTTCAGAGATATAATATTTTCAATGCTTTATAGATTATCAATGTTTTATTTCACTTAAAAAATTATTATTCCAAAAGTCACAATACTCATTGAAATAGGCCATTTTGAGCCCAAAGCCACAAGTGTTTCTTGCAAAAATCCATAATTTCAAAATATTATATAATTTTAATGGACTTTTCTAAGAGATACCTAATTGTATAAAATGCATTTTTTAAACCCTAAAGATTTTGTGAGTAGTTAGAAGAAAGTAGTAAAAAAAGGCTGTTTGTGGAATGTGAAGAGTAGGCAATAAATGTCAAATTTTTTTCCACTCCAACCATAAGATCTTGAACTCATCTTTACTATTTTTCTATCTAACAATTTTTACAAAGAAATTCCTTAAAAGTGAGTGAGATACAAAGATTCAAAGTTGGAATTTAATTATATCTCACTATGAAAATTCTAGGTAGTTACATTTAGAGTTCTGAATTCCACAAGTATACAATTCTATTTTCATGGTTATTCCTTGGATTATGTTTATTATTTGAGTTAGGAAGATGTTGAAAATATTTCAAAGTGATCACGCTTGTAGAATATAATGAAAACAACATGATTCCAAATATAGATTTGACAAAAGTAGTATACACTAGCTTTTTTTACATAATAGAATTTATCATTCAAATAACTTCCGATCAAAAATTTGGATGGTGGAGACAAGATATGTTCCTACTTCACCATAAAAAATCATTTTCCATAAAAAAGGTGATAATCTCAAAATGTAGAAGGATAAATTCAACCACAACTTTTTGTGTGCATTTCACTGTTTGGGGTAGCTCTCTTATGTTGGATCCTTTCCCTCAAGATGCTCAGTCAAGTTTTACACATTGTAGATCTATAAAGTCTACCAAAAATATTCAAGGGTATATTGAAAAACAACAGTACAAAAAGTGGGTATAGTTGAGGCTAAGGCCCTTCTTACTGCAACTATTTGGGTATCGTGTAGGCTAGTATTTTTGGTTGTTGCAGCAACGTGCCATTACAAGGTGAACAACTCTATTGGCTAATGTAGACAGACATAGTGCCTAGGCCTAACTACTATAACCAATTACAATGCATAGGTCATATAGCTATGCATCTATCCTTTTGAGGAGTGTCGTTAGTCACACCAATGCTATCAAAATATTCTAGATATTGTCAAAATATTCCAAATGTTTTTAAAATGTTCTAGATGTTTGTGGACACCTTTTAAGTGGATGAAGATTCTTAATTGTTAGTGTATAAAGAAATGGATGCTCAAATTGTCTTCACTTTCAACTTTTCTATATATCTATACTCTCATATATATTCTACATGGTTCGAATCAAGTTATTGGTACTCCTCCGCCAAGGTCTAATATAGAGGCAGATGCTTTTCAATACTTAATTGATACATACATTAATAGATTTTTTCGAAAATTTCTTCGCATTTTGGAGTTGGATATGGTAAAAAGCTATCTCATTACAATTGGAGATTGTTTGTTTGGTGTTGTAATGTATGTATTGCTCTTTTCAAGTGAAGGTAATATCAATAATGAAGTGGAGATTTTTACTCATTCAAAAAATATAAGGGTTTTGGCGACCAATTTATTGAAAGTGGAGCTAGTTGGACTTCATGAAAACACTTAGTTGTCGAAATTGATTTCACGAAAACATTATATTCTTAATTCTTACCTAAATTATGTGTTTTGAATTATATAGACTTAATGTTTAAGCCACGAGTTGAAGGGGGACTATAGGGTGATGTAGTTATCATGTGTTTTGTATTAAAAGCTATTGATAGACATATTGTTGTGTATGACATCAAGTGGTTCATACATCGTGAAGATATAGGGATGCACATCCATATTTTTAACTTATTACTTGTAAGAACTCGTTCAGTGGTCATTGTTATAGGAAATGAGCACTTTTATTCAATAGTAGATCCAACTAGAATCTTTTGATAGCTTATCATTCTCCAATTCCTCTTTTAACTTCTTCATATCAGAGCACAATACACCAAGAAATGTAGAAAATTATGATAGAAAAATATATAGACACACTCATGTTTTACTTTTTTAAAAGAAAAAATTAGAGTGGTAATGAAAAAATTATAGAAAATCCAAAAAAACATAAACAATGGGTAGAAAATATCAAAGGCGAGGTAGTATAAGAAATAGAGAAAGGGTACAAAAAAATGGAGAAGATGTGAAAAAACATCACAAAGGGTAGTGAAAAAAATAGAGAAGGTAGTAGATAAAATAATGGTGAAGGTATAAAAAAGATAAGTTAGGAGAGTGAAAAATAGGAAAGGTGGTAGAAGAAAAAAACAATCAATTCACATTATTATTTGCGAACATGATTGCCTTGATTGCAATTTCAAGGCCATGGTGATACTCTTCAAAACATCCTTAATTTAGATACAAAAATATTTGATTACATGTCCAAGAATAATAGCTACAATTGGAATCACTACATATTAGGTAGACGTGCCTTAATTGATTAAAAGTTGACATGGAAGGACTTAACTATTTAAGTGTTCTCCTTCTTCAACCACATTAAATCTAAAGCTATGCTAATTTTGTGTGAGAACCTCACACAAATCAACCTTAAATTAGAGGTGGGTATTTTACTTTATTTCACGCCTTAAATTGAAAAGATTAATTAACTTGATGTCCCATTTTTGTATGTTTTTTGATATATATTGCCCAAGTATGTAATATGAACATTTGTACCTCATCATCATTTCATCTACAATAAGTACTTCTTTAAATTCCATTCACGATCGAAGCTATTCATAATGCTATATTCAAGCCATTACATTTGACCTATATTGTCATAATTGAGCCTATCTCTTTCTGTAACATAGTTTGTTGTATTTGTGACATGTAGATATCTTATTATTGTTGTGAACCTTATCCTAAATAAAATTTAAAAATAATAAAAAATAATAATTTTCTTTGTTTTAGCAAATTTTCATATTCATTTGTTTTTCAAACTCATTAAAGTTTGAGTTGCTAAAGAGGTCTTCAAGATGAAATTGTCAAAAGCAACTTTTCTACTCCCTTTGTGTTTTTTCATGCTTATTGAATGTGTTTGCATAACATTTATTCTTGACCACTATTATACACAAGAGAATATGAGGCCAAAACAATGAAAATAACTGAAAAAATATTTGTAATATAATAAATACTTTTGTAGGCCTACATACATCTACAAATGTTTTGGATTTTGGAAAGAATGTAAAATACTAAAATTGGATCATGACCTTGTTGAATTATGGAACCTATATTTTACACTCAAAGGACAGTTGGAGTCTCCTACATCACTACTTTCATAATTTTCATATCCACTTTCATTTCTTAATAAATTATTCAACATTGAAGCATAATTATCCACCATTTTTCTTTGTACACTCCCTATTTGTGGCACCCATTATGTTCTATTTACAAAAAAGAAAAAATTTAGATTTTCAATTTACTGCAAATGTTGACCTTTACAACTTTTTTACATTATTCTATGATCAAACTTCTTGTCATTCTAGCGAGGAAATATGTAACAAACAAATATCTGACATTTGTTACATTTAAATGCTAGTATTGAACGAGAGTTTGCATTTTCTATATCTATATTCCATTGCATGTGAATGCTTTTGTATTTGAACTAAACAATTTGGTTCAAAAAACAAAATTTTAATGTTGTGCAACCTTTAGACTTGATCTTATACATCTTCTTAAGATCAGAAATGCAAATGATGAGAGTTGATACAATGTCAACGATGTAAATGTCATGCTTTGTGCTACCTTCATTATGTCCTCCATAGACTCTATCATTAGTGTTGGATAGAAAGAGTTTGTTTTTGAAAAACACAGGGTTTCTAGTTGCAACTAGGATTGGCCTAAAATATAAAGGATTTCATGATTAAATGAAAAGTAAACCCCATAAAATACCTCAAGTCATATTCACATTTGAAAAAACCTCATGTATTATTTATAAATCAAATAAAACACTATAAATTTGCATAGAGATAATTGAAGTTGGGTATCAACCTCAAAAGTCCTTCAAAAAAAATTCAGTATTTAGTTGAGTGTCAAATTTGTTCCAAAATTCCAAATGAAGAGTGTGATAACTTTTCAAAAAGCTAACACAAAAGTTTATAACTCAGTCAAATTTCATGTCAAAATCTTATATTGTTTGCTTTGTATAAGAGGTCAAAATTTATTTTCTTTGATTCAAAAGCAACTTTTCACTACTTTCTCTTCAAGTTCATATTGTTCTCTCTCTAATTGCAAATTAAGAGTATGAAGGGTTTTTAAAAACCTAATACACATATCTACAAACCCTCCAAATTTCACATAGATTACATTTCATCTATTCACTAACTCTATACTCTCCATAATTCTATTCATATCTCCTACATGGAGTTTTTTTCTTTTAAAAATAAAAATAAAGGTAAAACAAGCTTCACCTTTCGTTTCAACAACTTCAAAGATATAAAATGAAGTTTTAAAATATCTTTAACCATGAAAATTAAACTTCGTGACTTGAACTATAATTCAACAGGATATTAAAGAAAGAATAGTAAAGATAGTTGTTTATTATAATATGAATTTAGAAAAAAACATAACAACATAAAATAATATTTTTCTTTCAACCTTCTCATTGTCTATCAGATACCTACACATCTTAAGAATTAGAGTGCAATATATTAGAGTCCTAAACAATTGATTTTTTGGTCCTATCCAACAATCATCCAAATTCCTTTCATCCAAATTCCTTTCATCCAATGCCATGAACAACAAATGTATTTCATCCAAAATGATGAACTACAAAAAAAAATCATCCAACTCCATTCGTCTCCATTCATCAACATTCATCCTTTGGGGGGAATTTATAGTCATATGTTTTTATCCTAAATCACTAATATGAGCATCTTATGGTAAAAAATTAGAAGTTTTTCAAAAGTTCTTTTAAAAATGCTTAATGCTCAACTCTCATTGCTCCTTGCTCATATTTTAGCAACCTTGACCTAGTGGTAATCCAAATTTTATTAACTTTTATCTAAATCTTTGCAATTTTTTTCTTCTACGCTAGTCTAAACTTCTACATTTTGGAAAAAGACTCCAAATCACAAATTAATTGCACCACTATTGGCTTTAGAAGGTCATTTTTTGTATCAAAGACCCCATTCCTTTCTCCATTGCTAAAAAATGACAACAACCCAACGCCATCTTAAAATAGAAATGATGTAAAAACCTAGACTATTGGAGTTTCTATTTTTTGAAGAAAGTAACTACCTTAAGTAGGCTCTCCGGAAGGTGAAATGTAGTAAGGAAAGACCCCTCTTTCGCCTCATTCCCATTTTGTGTACTCCTAGAATGCCAGTCAATTCCCCAATAAATCTTTAAATTTGTTGGAATTGGAGAATCTCCCTAATTTAGGTACCTTTGTATGTTGGAATGCCCTGAAATTTCTTGGAGCATTTTATTAGCATAAAAAATCTATATTTATTTTGTCTGAGATTTTACGGCAATTTGGATAATTTTAAGGAATTTTCCATCATCACTTTGAGAGATTGACCATCTAGAAGAGGATCTTTTGAAAGTCGTAAAATTCCAAGAATTTTTATGGAGCCTCTTATAGATTTCACAAAAGATGTGAAGTCTAATATTTTTACTTTGCACATTTAAAGAAGGAGAAAAAAATCTCACTATCTCCTCTAATTATTGGAGAACATGAAATCTTTCACATAGAGAGGAATTTGGGCAAACCAATTTCACCATTGAATTCCCAACATGATTTCAACCTTGAAATACTATGCTTCCACTATAGATGCCCTCCACTAGTCTATTTTGAGTTCGCATCACATGTAGGCTAACAATTTGGATTTCCACTGTTTCTAGGAATCAACTAAAAAAACAAAACCTAACTTTGAGAATTGACTTAGGAATCTCATTGGGGTACCCTCAGATCATTTTAGCCATAATTTGTCATATGCATGGTAGATTTAGGTAATTTGGGTGGTATTCACTCAATATTTATAAATTCTACAATTTCTAAGTTTCTAACCTATTTATGGTATGACATTCTAATTTGGACCTAATACTATATTGGTATGTAACATAGTATTTGGGCTCAACACTCTTTTATAGGCAGCTTGTATAATAATCTTGACTTAAACTATAAAAAAATAAAAAAATGAGTCCCTAGTGATGAATTTGTGGCTCACAACATATGTAGTATACCTTGATATTTTTGCGGTGTTTGCATTACTCAACCGTGTATTGTTGTTACTTTTGGACATTGAAGGTGGATATATCCTTCTTGTCTGTCTTCTTCCCATCGTATTTGAATAGAATGTTGGATTTAGGATTCATCAAGAGAAGCTTTTTCTCCATTGCATTGCAAGGAACACACTTCACCATGTATAGGATCTCATCTTCCGATGGCAATAATTTGGCCTACATCAACTTTACTTGCCAAATTGCTTTGAAATTTTGGTGCATATCATACCATTCCTATGTATTTCTACAATGGTCATGGAAGTAAGTTAATTTCATGTACACATAGGTCAAGCAACTTCCATTGAATTAATTATTGTTGAAGGGTAAATTTTTTTTCCAACAAAAATCTGTGTTACATGCAATAGTTCTTCAAAATTCTAAACAAAAGCATTCAAAAGATAATTATTGCAAAATTCATAATAAGATTTTTTTCAATTTCATCTAAATATACTAACAAACAAAACTTAGTACAAATTTGAAACATTTTCATTCAAACAACCGTACTATACACATCAATGGATAAGGTCTAAAAATGGATATATTGAAGCTGTAGTGTGCAACATACTAAACATTACTATGGATGTTTGAAGAAAAAATTAGTTGTAATTTGAAAGAAAATTAATTTCAAAGTTAGCCATGTCTAAAACTCAGTTTTGTTCATCATAATTTGGAATTTCTTTATCTTTTGTCAATTTTTTCTTAGAACTCTCAAAAAAACTTTTTGTGCCTTGGCATGTTGGTATACATCATTTCTATTGTTGTACACAAAAATTGAAGGAAATTGACATTGATAGAATTAAAAATATCAACAATTTGACAAACATGCAAATGATGGTTCTCACAATATTTGAATTTTTTTTTGAATTGAGAGCATGGGATTTCAGTAGCCATTGTAGAGAGAGTATAGGTTGAAATATGGACCATTTTCACAACTTAACCCCTGAAGGACCAAGGCCTTTTTTCAACAAAAAAACACTCAATATTGCCATTTCTATAGCAAAGAGTAAAATAATTTGAAAATTTTATTTTTTGCACATCTTACCATAGGATCTTAAACCTAACTAGTATGAGATTGTGTGGAAAAAATTTCAGAAATTTTGACCAAAGAGATTGCAATATATGTGTGTTTAAAGTGAAAAAAACAAGTTTTTCATCACAGTGCGGGACTAGGTTATTTGCCTTTGAACCTTCTTAACTTTAATTTTTTGCACTATAGAGTTTCAAGATTTAAATCTTTATGGTGGAGAATTGAGTTGAGAGTCTAGGAAAAAAAAGAAACTACCAAAAAAAATAAAAAATTACTCTTTAAGAAATTGTTAAGTAGAAGTAGGTACAAGATAGAGGAAAAAACTAAATTATTAATACCTCTAAGATGGAATTAAAATGCACTAATCCCAATGGTGAGATTGTTCTAGAAAGAAAATCAAACCATGTGGAGCTTTTTTTTTTTAAATTGTAAAAATTGCATTCAAAAATGAATCCTACGAGTTATATTTTCAAGAAGATGCTCTAATTGCCCAAAAAACAAGATTGTCCATAACTTTCTCATAACAAATCCAAATGGAATGAATTAAAGCTTTCTGAGTAAACAAAAATATAATCTACAAGAAAAAAAAAATCGACTTTTTGAAACTTTTTTTTGCTGCCCCCTCTTCCTTGTTTTGAGCTTATTTGGATAGAACTTTTGTTCCTAGGCACCAAATGAAAAAAAATTATATTCCCACAAAGCTAATCAGTTTTTCTATCTTCTTAAAAACTTTCAGAAAATCAGGACAAAAATTGAGATTGCAGGCACTTGCCCGAAATTTCATTTGTCCCCTTAAGGGACAATGGTCCTTTAGGGATTAATGCCCTTGCATTTGAAATATTTGTTGAATAGGGCAATGCATTCAATTTATATTTTATAGCCATGTAATGCATTTTTAGTTTCAATTTTTTTTCCAAAGGCTAGAGTTCATGATGCACATACTTGATCCAACAAATCTAAAAAAATTAAATTATCATTGTCAACATCATTAAAAATTGCCAAGTTTATAAAGGTTAGTGTAATTTTTGACAATTTTCAACTTTTTGATGATATTGACAATGATAATTTATTTGAATCTTCATAACAATGCACAAAATTCAAGAATGTATTCTCTTCAAACATCTGACAAAAACATCTAAGAATGAGTTTAAAGCCAACATCTTTATAAAAAATTGGCAACCAAAAAATGGAACTCATGCAAGAATGAGTAGTGTTGAAGGTGTATCAAATGAGACTAGATGAAAAATACTAATTTCAATACAAAGTAGGTCAAGAGAAACAAGGTGTAGAGTTTAAAACTAGAATTACTCATTGTAAGGAAGATTTTATATCTGTAACACAAGAGCTCTTTACTTAAAGACTAGTTGAATATAAGTCATGAGGCCATTGGATGAGGGCTCAAGTGAATGTCCCACTTGAAACAACTACACATTCTTAATCTATTTTGTAAAGATAAAACTTCAATTAGCAAAAGAAGCCAAAATAGTTGTGACTAAAATTTCAAAATCATAATTAATAAAAAGAATGGAAAAAAATGCATTCTATTCAAAAATATTTTTTTCGTTTTCGAATTTTTATAAACTATTAATAATTTTCAATGTCTTAAATTTTCATATTTTTAAAAATTAATTTGTGCCTTAAAAAAATTTTGAATTCTAATTGGTGTTTGTTAAATACTTGTGGAGGTTCTTTGTGGTGTAGGTGACTATTCAAGGCCCAATTGTAGTGACAAGAATGACTCCAAAAGAGTTGTGGATAGTTTAGTCATGGCACCACAAAATTATGACACTAGTCGTAAAGATTCAATTGAAGCCTACACTCTTTAATACTAGAAAAAATGTATTATTTAGTACACACAAAATGTGAGCTAAACTAGTTCTGAATTAAAGGTCATCAATGAAATATTGGAAATAGCTATTCATGATAGATTTAATTGTGAAGATACAATCTAAAATATAAAATCTACTACCTTCAATTATAAATCAATTCGAAAGTCCTCTTCCATATTACAGTTTATAAGATTTTTGGGGCAAATTTTCAATATCAAAGAGACTTTGTGTCTATTAGGGGTTACTTCTATAGTAAGGTACATTTTTCTAATTATATTTAAAAAATCCCTAGTATAAATTTCAAACTTATGCAAACTATACAAAGAAAGGAATGCTAAATAAATTAGGTGTCTTATTGTACCTTAATCATATTCTTACTCTAGTTGTAGGACTTTCTTTAACCATTAACCACTAAAAGAACAAGCATTCAAATTTTGAATAGTGGATGAATGCAAATAAATTCCAAGCACACTAAAATGCATTTTTTTATCCATCAATTTCTTTGAACTGAAGATTCTTATGCTAGTTCAATAACATTTGTATATTGTAGATTCTAAGACTTTGCTTTGCAAATATTCTATTATTCAATAGGTATGGGTAGGTTTGGCCTCAAAAAATAACTTTTTCAATTCAAAAATGATATTTTAAAAATGACTTGAATTAAAAAGTAAATTTCAAATCACCAAAAATCACCAAGATTGGAACTTGACATTTTTAAATTAACGGAAAAAATTTGTGTGAAAATTTCAAATATTCAATCTAAAGTTGATTTTAGAAGGAATTTTCAACTTTTACTTCAAATTTTACTTTTCCTTCTCAAAGCCTTGCTCTACTTCTTTGTGGATTTATGTACAAGTTGATCTAATCATATGGATATGATCAATGAGTCCTATTTTATAACTCTTGTTTGAGAGATCATAGTATTATTAATCTAAGTTGCATTTTATAATACATCTTGACAATTTGGGAATCTAGACTACTCTAGTCCTTTAGGGGTTAATTATAGACTTATCTTAATGATAAGCTTCATGTAACTAAAATTAACTTAATACTCATGTGAAACCAAATTTGGATGCAACATGTTTTGTTTTATTTTATTGTATTTGACATAGAAATATATAAATTGAGGTATATAGTAGTGACAAAAGTTAGCCTTCATTGTGAAACAAATCTAACAACACATGGCACTCCCAATTTTGATTCTTGTTATCCCTTTTTCACGTCTTAGGCACCACAACATGGTGACACATTCTATATGCATGGGGCAATATTTGAGCATGATAAAGTTTAGATGTTCACCCTTAAAGGACTTGATCTATTGCAAGATGGTCAATCATTTTGTTTGAGCTAACTTTAGTCTATTAAATTGTGTTCAAATATCAATCTTACAATTTCAATAAGTGGTAGTATGGATTGTCTACCACTATAAAAAAATTCATTGTTATAATTATTGTAGAAAATAAAATAAATTATTAAATATAGCAAAAATAATCCAATTAATTTGAATTTTTTAGAAGTACAAGTAGCAATGGAAATTGGTGTGACAAATTATCAATTAATGATTTTATATTTTACACCTAATAATTTACATTTTTGAATGGAAGAATCCAATTATCTCATTATTTTAATTTTTTAAATGAAAAAATATATATCAAGTATAATATACATTAGAATCATATAAATTTTTGACTAGATATAAAGGTTAGAATAAAATATACATATTTTTAATCTAACCCTTAAAGGACCATCATGCATTTTTTGGCAATATATAAATTTTGGGCAAGTACATGTGACTAGAGATTTTTATATTTTAGGTTGAAATTTAAAGAAGGGGGTAAAGAGGAATGTCTTCTATATGCACTAAATTCATGACATTTGGAAATATGAGTCAATGGTTATAGCCTAATATGTTGTTTTTTCCTCGAGTAGATAGTCTAGGCAAATCTTTAAAAAATCACTTTTTTCAAAATTAAAATTCAAAAATGGGTTTTCTAGAATTACATTTATGTGAAAAGCTTTGAATTGTTCCATTTGATCAATGAGTCCAAAGTTATGAGGAGTTTTAGTTTGCGGGCAACTATGAAATCTCTACTTTAAAATAAACTTTGAAGTCCTTTATTTTACTCAATTTTCAATATTTTTTGTAAAACATAAAATAATAGGATGTAGATTGTTTATTTCAACATTTCAACCATTGGAATTGTCATTTTTCAATTCCATAACTAAATTCTTAACAATTTTATATTTTGAATCATTTTCTACTTCTTTCTAATTACTATTTTTTTCCTATATGTTGTACAATTCTAAATGATCTGAAAATTTTCAAGCATGTAGTCAACTTGTCTTGAAGAATGAATCCAGAGAACCACCACCATTTTGGACATTTTTTCTTACAAATGTGAGCTTGAGAAGTGCAGCTCCCCGATTTTTTCATAGGGCCAAAAAAATGATTTCAGTGAATTTGAATGCTTATATCTTGCAATCTTCGTGGTGAAAATTTCTGAAATTTTTTCCACATCTTTTCAAACCAACTTACTACACGATCCTATGGTTAAATGTGTCCAAAAATGTTTTTTCTTACAAAATTTAGTACTTGTACTAGAAACAACTAGCATTTTTGGTGAAAACCTAGTCAAGGAACTTCAGGGTTAAATTTGAAAAATATTCAAAAAATAAAATATGAATGAACTACCCACAATTTTTTTGTAATTTCTCATGTAATTTGGATTCTACACATAGAACTTGCAATTGCAAAAATTCTTTCAAGTTTTAAATATTCTCAAAATTTGAAATTGAAGGAAAACCAAAATTGATCAAGCTTCATTTGCTTCATTTTAATCAAAAACCAAAAAATGATTATTTTGAAAGTTACAATTAAGGTTGACCAAAGTGCATCCACTTTTTCGATGTGCAAACCTTCATGAATTAAAATGCCATCCAAATGAAAGATACTAATCACAAAACTACCAATCCTACAATGTATGCCCAATTTCAGTACATACTTTGTAATCTACAAGGCAAATATGATACCATATACACAATTTTCCACAAACCTTTACTTTAAGTGCTAACTAGTGATCCTAGAACTAGTTTATGGAGTTTAGTGCAAATGCTACTTTCAAAAGAGACATGCATCAACTTTAGCTACTTTGAGAGTGAATAGTATCAAAGAAAAAAAAATAGTTAAGAAAGAATTTTACAAGCTATAAAGGATTATTGAGAGTACTACAACACAAAACTAACTAAATGCATGCTAATTCCAATCAATGGAGGACTCGAGGAAGTCATATATTTTGCAAATTGGCTATCAAATTCTATTGTTTGTTGCAGTTTGGGCTAGAATGCCTCCATTCAAGGCCCTTTTTTACAATGTTCTACCATACATGAAGGTCGAATTTGGCACCAAAGTGTCGAAATTGAGTTTCAGCATCAAATTCTTAGGGGTCCAAGTCACCTCACACCATTCACATGTGGCACTTTTTTTTACAAAAATGACATAATTTCTGCCAAATCTGACCTTCGCATAGGGTGGTAGTGCAAGGATTTTTTTGGGGTAGAAACTCAGCTAATTTTAGCCACTTTAGGGATCGCTGCTGTTAAGTGTTAACTTAACCGTTCCCCAAATTAGGTTTACAGTTGGAGGGACCCAAGCGCAGGGACGGACTGACTGGTGGTCGTGAGGGTGGGACACGGGGATGATCAAAACGTGCAGCCTTGGCGTCGTGGCTGCTGAAAGACTTTCTTCAATTGCAGCCCGTGTCTCCTTGTGGTCAGCCATCGACACCTTCACGCCGAGAGCTTTCCAGCGACCCCGCTCTTACGCAATTGCGCTCGGAAAAACAGAAACAGAGTGCATCCCGGCCGAGAGCATCCCGAGAGCAGGCATCCCGAGTGCGTGGTCGATTAATTGGTTGGAAAGGGTTTACGTTGGTGACAGACAGGTACACCAGCACATCCGCGTGGCTTTCGTTAAGTTACTTCCGTTGCCGTTGGAAATTCATTCATTGCAAGCGTTAGAATTCGATTGGATCTTGTTCAGCGTTCCTTACGTCGTCGTCAGTCGAGTCGCGTGTTTTTTGTTAGCGATTCTTGTAAATTTAGGAATTGGTTGAGTGATCGTCAGGTTCTCGCTGTGAATTTTAGGGATTTTTTCCTTTGACCTCGATGGATCTCCGTGCGTGCGATTTTAAAATTTTTTACTGATCACCTGAATGAGAGGAGAGGTGAGTTTTGATGATTTTCTGTTTGACCTCGATGAATCCCCGTGCATGTGATTTTTGTCATTTAACCTGATCGTCTGATTGAGAGGTGAGGTGCGTTTTAATTATGAGGGATCTGGTCAATTGCCGATTTTATGAGACGGTCAATGTTCTATGAGGGAAGGCGGATATATATTGAATCTTTAGGCTGTGCAATATCAATCCTGTTCTATCGCTTTATCGCTGTTATATTGAGGCCGCCTGAACGCTCTATTCGCTGAGGATTGATCAATATATCTCTACCGAAGCAAGTGTCTGTGCTGTGCTTGTTCGCCTTGCGGAAGCTGATTCGCTATACCTTGCTCTGTGCCAGTTTGTATGAATTGATTTCATTTGTAATACCTAGCTTTTCATTTGTGAAAACAGACTCTTGGTTCCAGAGATGCAAGGGAGCCGTGTTGATTGCCAGCTCATCATTGCGAGAATATTGTTAATTTTTATATTTTGAGCTCATACGCTACGGTTGATATCAGGAAGGACTGCAGAACTTTTCCCTTGAGAATTATCATAGTCAAGGCGCCAGCTTGAAGGAACTGAAGTGCTGATTTTTGAGATTGGTGGAATACTTGAAACATAGCTCTTTGGGCATGGTGGCGACGTAACAATTCTTTCTTAGTCGCTGATCTTTATGGATTGCACAGCATGTGATCAATGTGACCAAAATTATTCCATAAATTTGTGGTGAATTGCACAATTGTAATCATTGTGGTAAAGGATGCGATGCTTAAAAAAACTAGACTAATTAAGCAGAAGGGACCTGCATGTGGGTTCGTCAGATGATTTCTACGACTGGAGGGGATTCCTAGACAGCAAGAACATGCGTAGATTTCATGGAGGCGCAGGGTATTTACTTAGAATTTTTTTCTGGAAATTTGAGATAGGGGACCATCTGAATTTTGCACAATTATCATTTGACATCGATTAGGTAGGGACAAGCCATCCGAGTGATCAAATATACCCTAGACATTCTTAAAACAATAGCAATCAAGTTTAACCGCTGATTTTCTTCATTACAAAAAGGATGAAGTCGGAGGGTTTTGCTTATGCTGCCATGGCTGCAGTAGGACACAGCTGTATTGACGCCAGCCGGAAAATTGCAGCACAGAAGTTCACTTCAACGGAATTGGTTGGAATAGTGGGCCTTCTTGATGCAGTGTTTCTTTCAGCTGTTATGTTTGGGACTGGCATGTTCGATTTCAGCACCATTTCGCAGTTAGCTGATGCCAACATGTTCCTAGAAGTGCTGATTGGGAGTGCATGTATTAAGGTGGTAGTAGGTTACATGTATCAGCGGGCCTTACAGATATCTCCCCTTTCGGTGACTGTGCCGTACTTAGCATTCACTCCTGTTCTTTTGGTGTTTACTAGCTATGTAGTTATGCGAGAGTCACCGAGTTCGCAAGGTTTATTGGGAGTGGCCATTGTCACTTTGGGAGGCTACTTGCTAGCTGTTGACCAGTCTGGTGATTCCGAAAGCAAAAAATCGAAAGGGACAAAGGCAGTTCACCCGTCTGAGAGTTTCCTAGTCTCAGTGCTACCGAATTTAGCTGTTCCGGGGTTAAGGACTGAGACCAAGGGAGACACTGAGAATGACCAGGACGTGCTTATCTCTGTGAACGAAAATGAGAACCTTACGAAGGATGTGCCTGGTTCTGCTCGCATGAGAAGCTCTAGGAAAGTCTTGCCATGGAAAGTTGTGCCATGGACAACCTTGAAGGACTGGTAAGCTGCTTTCCCATATATTTGGAATGTCGTGCAATGTTCTGGAATGTTCTGTCGTCTGTCCGTGAGATGAAATTATGCAGTGGCACTCGAAACATCTTCTTGATTTCGACGACGCAAGTTGTCAACAGAGAGCTCCTATATGACGAGAGCTACATGTTTGGAGTTGCAGGATATTAAGGGGTCCCTTGTTAGACCCCATTTTAGCTTTGAGAAAAGAGCAAGGCAGTCTACTTATGCTTGGAGTCGCTGCTTTGCTCAGCCTTAGCAACAGGTGCTTTTACCCAAAGTCTTCTCATCTCTCTCTTCTTTCATGTTTGCGGCATTAGGTATTCTCTAGAGCATGATATTTCTACGAATAAATACTGATGAAATTTTTGCGAAATGAATAGAAGTTATTTGAATAAAAATTCTCTATTAACCCTCAAATCTGGATGGGTGTCCAATCTTATTTGCAAGTTGAATTTGTGCAGTTTTGACAAGCTAGGAGCTCACATGGCTCCTTCATTCATTATTTTTGCGGCTCTTCAACGCATTCTTATGGCCATACCAGTTGTCCTCTACCTGGCTTTCACAAGGTAAGTTAATGCTTGTTCAGCTCTAGTAATCTCAATCCACACTTCGGAAGATGATTTTATGTGTACCATCTTCTAGAACGTCAGAATGTATATGAGTGGAAACATCAGTATCTTGCGGTTATGGTGAAGCCAATGCACCAGTTAGTTAACTATACTGGTGTAGCTTATAGCGTTTTCTTTGCAGCCAAATTGCAATTAACGGTTGGGCTCTTGTGAACTGTTTGGGTGGGGAAACAGCCCATCTTCCTTCAAGCATTTATTTCGGCACTTCCCGCTCATGGCAGGAATTTCCATTTTTGAGTGCGGAGCAATCTTATGTTACTTAAAAAGTCTAGAGACTCTTCTGGTTGCCTACTCCATCGCTGTACGTTTTTCCTCCTGGCAAGGCGTACTTCGAGCTCATTCATTGCGAAATATCCAATACTCCTTGGCAATCTTTTTTCTGAAACAATTCCAAAGTATTAGACATGTTGCATTACGTTAACTACTGTGCATACGGGGTTAATAATTATGATTTGTTATGCACTAAATTTTTGGTCATGAAATAACACATCTTTGTTTTCCATCCAGGCAAAACGCAGCAACGTTTTGTTATCAGTAATCGTTGGTCACCTTTTATTCAAGGCAAGTTGATCAACTTCTGGTGTGCTTAGAGCTGTAATTTATTTGTTTGTTGAAGTCCAATACTCATCTCTTCATCTGTCTCACCTGTTTCCTTTGATGCAGGAACGTATCTGCAAGAGGTTGCCATATGTATTTTTGATGGTGGGAGGAATGATTCTTATTCTTTTAGCATAGGTTCATCAAATTTACAGCTTAAACTGAAATGCAAATTTGATGAACCTCTCTTTAAGATGATTGAATATTCAGCTCGCTGAGGATGTGTCTGACACCAAAGTGGTGGTAGCACTTATTGTAAAATATAGCACCCAAAAAATCTTATGTTTTTACATGGACCTAGTGTAGAGGTAGCCGTCACTTGGGACCCATAGCAACAGACTTATATAAAATTTCGAAAAATATCCTCACCAATTGGACACCATGTCGTTGAGGTTCTCGTCTGTGATCTCCAGCGTTGGTGCTTTTTGTCCTTGATTACCATATTCCGTAGGTGTGCTGGGAACTGACATGCATGGCACGTCAAAATGAACTTTTATTTGTATCATTTCCAGCTCCAATAAGTGCACATGACGTTGTAGAATAAACAGTGTAAAGTCGACTTCAGATTGGTGTCACAGCTGACCCACAGAAGGTGATTTCAGAATCAAGCTCCAAAACTCTACACAAAGCTCTTGCTTTGGAGGAAAAACAATCGAGCTGTGTCCAATTTGCTAATACAAATAGCGAAGCAGAAATCTTGAAGTCTGACCACTCCCTATTGTTAGCATTAACATGTTTTGTTAAAATTATGACTCTTCCTAGCATTTGGCTTCATATACAAAAAATGATGACCCCAGTTACAGGTCCCAGTGTTTTGGGGTTAAAATCTGCAAACTGAAGGAGCGTCAAACCTAATGGAAAAATACACAGAAGAATCATATTTGCAATGATTTTACACAAAAAATTCTAGGCTAACAAATCAAAGGAGTTCAAAACTTGGGTGAAAGCCTCCGCCATTGCTGGAGGGGCTGGTGTAGCTGCGCTATCCACATACGTAATGTTGAGAATGTAGAGCTTTTTGGAAGCCACCGTGACTGCAGATAGTATTCTCTTCTGCCCCCTGGAGCTATCTAAGGTGTACTCCAAGCAATATAAAGGGATCTCCCCATTCGCTTGCCGCTCCTGAACTCGCACGAGCTGTGCATCATTTGTACTCGGCTGCGCAACCGGAAAAATCATTCGTGTTATCGACTTAGAAAATTCGAGTACAAGTTAGACACAATGTAATACAACTGCAAAAATACAGTCTTGTGCAAAATTTGTTGCACTTGATCCTCCAAACCACTTGATTATAGAAACATCTTATCATTATACTTATCCTTCGGTTCATTCAAAGTAGGAATGCCGACCTTGATATCAGTGAAAGAATATGAGTGAATCTAATGAATAATGCTGTGAATGAGTGCATGGTAAGTTTTGCTATTTTTGTTGGTTCAATCACAAATCGGAAACAGCGTTGATTTTAAGCATAGCACTATTGTATCAAATAGGAACGACCGAGAGCCAGTACTGCACAGAAATTCCTACATAGGATTGTGGTTAAACTTCACCTTTTTACGCTCAGCGGCAATAAGTTTCTCTGCAACAACATCGGGAGTACCAAAATCTTTGAGTGAAGAGATTCGCACTGGATTTACTACCACCCCAATGGTGTTCCCACGTTTAGCTGGATCTTCGAATAGAACTGTTGCTCCTGCTTTTTCCACCTACAAATCCAGTTTGATTGAGAAATGGCATTCGTGATCGAGCAGTTCACAGCCAAAGGCATTAACTACTGAGTGATGAATGATTGGAACTCAGTCCCAGACGAATGTCAATATCGAATGTTTACTTCTCATTGCATGACCATTCGCTAGCAGGAGCTGTCATATATAAATATCAGGCAGCAAGGCATTAAATGACAGATCAAGGCAAAAGAAGAGGCGATTAGTGCTAGGAAGATAATGAAGAGCCATGGCCAAAAATGTACCAAGTAAAATTTGGCACAAATTTGGCACATTCTGCTCAAAACGAACACATTTGTACTAACGGTGTCTAGTGACCTAAGAGGGAGCAGCCATTCCATTACCTTGTTCCAAAGCGCCGGTCGCAATAGTTTGAACCCTTCCTTCTCGTCGACATAGAGCTCCAAGCTCGGTGCGTCCACAACTTCCGTCTTCGGCGCCACATCCACAACTGCTGTCTCTGCATTAACAAGAATTGCCATAAGAATCCGCCTCGAATTCAAAAATTCAAACTCACTCTGATTTAGTACAAACACATACAGCTTCTATCCTTCTCCACGATTTTCTTCACAACTTCGGTCTCTGTATTCACAAGAATTGCTGTAAGAATCCATCCACTGATAAC
This sequence comes from Straminergon stramineum, assembly GCA_963920665.1. NCBI lineage: Eukaryota > Viridiplantae > Streptophyta > Bryopsida > Hypnales > Calliergonaceae > Straminergon > Straminergon stramineum. The sequence goes on along the minus strand of OY987270.1, from coordinate 806,652 downwards.
AATTTGCCAAAACTCACTCTGCTTGAGTACATGCACAGCCTCTAACCTTCTGCACGAGCCTTCTCTTGAGAAACTAGCAAGCCAACAACCGCCATTGCTAATAAGCATTCTCTCCTGCCCGTCGCCCTCGAACTCCCGAATGCAGACGATAGCCAATCCGTTATACTCTCATTTTCTTTCTCTCCAACACATAATTCGACAGATTCACCATCTCTCTGCGTACTCGACCGTGGCGTAAACCTCTGGAGACTCCTACAAGAACCTGTGCGACAACCTGAATTTACACTCGGGGGAAAGGCTTTAAAACTTGTGCGTGCGCACGCCGCTTCATCGCATATTGGCACAGACGGAGAAGAAGAGAATAATGAAAAGATTGAAGACGACTGCAGAGTGCAAATCGCCATCGCTATGAATTGGAATGCGAGAAGAATGGAACGGTGGTTGCGGCGCCATATCCTTCTCATGGCCCAGGGGACCGACTCCAGGAGAGAGATGACGGAACACGAACGTATCGTCGACCGACGAAAACTGAATTCGTCCGAATACTGTATTCGTTCGTGTTGCTCGGTGACAGAGGTCTGGATGTGCTCGTTCATCTGGGTATTTTCTCACCGGGTTCCGTTAAGTCTTAGGGAAAATTTCACCCTTAAGTTATACCATACCTGGTGGTCAAGGTCGGCATTCCCTACCAAATAATTAATCAAAGGTGCTATTTGTGTTTCAGAAAATTTCTAAAAAATAGAAAGAATTTTTTTTCCATACAGAAAAAAAAATTGAAAAAAAAAAAATTCCTAAATATTCCAGCATTTGTTTTTAGAAACATTTTCACACAACCTTGACCATCAAGTACAGTAGTAGTTCTAACTTCAGCCATATAGTCTTTTTTCCACAGCAAAACAATTGAATATCATTTTTGAGACCAATTTTGTCTTTCATGTTAGACTTGGATTTTAAATTTGTATTTTTATTGTATGAATTTGTTGTTGTCTATCAATGTGAAAAACTAAATGAATTTTGTACAAAATATGTAGTTTTATAATATTTATAGAAAAGGTGAAAATTTGTGAACATGTCAAGAAAAATTCAATAAAATTTAATTGTCTCAATAAAGAATATACAAACATCCATGAATAATAGTGTGAAAATATTTTGTCCATTGTTTTTTTTTTCATATTCTAAAGGCATGTGGAGAATAAGCACTATTAAGCTAAATTTAGCATTTATGTAATTTATTTTTTTTAAATTAACTTTTCACATGTGAAAATTCATTATCCTATAAATCTTTATTTTTTCAGAAGTTTTGGTTAAAAAATTAAAGTATTGATTCATTTTTTTAGTTCAAATTGGATGTCCAAAATGAGTCTTTTGGAAGTCATGGTATGAATAAGGTGCATCCTCTTTTTGAATGCTAGGATCTTTAAACTCTAAAGGTTAGAGGGTGTTTTGGAAGAGGGAAAGTCCAAAAGTGCCAATTTTTTATGCATTGTCCAAAATTAATTAATTTTTTTTTGTATTCTAATTTTATTGAAATGTATTAAGCAAATAAGACTATGTGTGGAAATTTTTTAGACCATTTGACCATATGGATTGAAAGATTATAAAGTTTGAAGTGAGAAAAAAAATTTCATTTCTACAAAATAGGGTTACCAAAATTCGAGCCCTCTTATGGTAAAAAAAATTCTCTACACCAAAATGCAGATTTTTCCCATTCATAAGTGTATGATGTTCGGTTCACTTATGAAAAATTATAGAAGCAAATATGGAGTCTAGCTTATTCTAAATCACTTTGCAATTCAAGGAGGTTATGTGAATTGACAATACACTAGTCATTCTTTGATGATTTCTTGTGCAATGAAAAAAACTTTTTATTTGAAATTCAAATTGTGAAAAGTTAGAGAAAAACATGCGGAGAAAATTTCTAGAACTTTGACTTTATATATTGCAAGATATTAGGGCTTGAAGTTAGAAGAAAATGTTTTATTCTTGAAATCACCCTAACATAGCTAACAAAGATAAAATCCTCTACGAATGTGATTTGAGAACTAAATTATTTTTTAGACAATTTTATGCCATAACTTTTTAGTTACATACTTGCCAATTTTCAAAAGTTGATCAACAAAATTGCCTATATAGCCAAAAAAGTTCAAGGCAACATAATTTTTTATTCGGATATCCAATTGGGAAAAAAGGATATTCTCAAGAACCCCTAAAGGACCAAATGACCATTGAATGTAAGAAGTTGATCTCGGGTAGGAGTGTGTATAAAGTCATCTTTTAATAGATGTTTTTCAAATTTTGACATAGTGCAAGGTGTAAACATACAAGGTGTGAACCCAAGTTTTGCATATTTGGGTCAGAATAAAACTTGTCTTCCTAAATTCAAGCTTGCCTTTAAAAGTCATTCATCACATACTTTTAGTCTTTGATGTCCTTACTAGGTGAAACCTTAACCCCTAAAGTCCAATAGTGTGTTGGACAGATAATAGGAATTGTGAGTAGGTTTGTATGAGGTCAATTTTGGTTAGGATGTTCATGAAATTTTGACACGAGGTCTAAATATTTAAAGTCAATTCTTATATATTCTTGCCCAAAATATATGCTTAAAATATACTTCTATTTGTGAAAGTTAGGTGAAATTTCATACAATTATTTTTTAACACTTTGATATTTTTTTAGTTTATCAAGTGCCTTCAAAATGGAAGATTAGAGAATTTAAAATCTTTTTTTAAAATTCATGGACCCATCAAAAATCTGAATAGTTTCTTAATGGAAACCATGTCAGATGAGTATTTTTCTCTTAAATTTTTTTTCTATCTTCTAATGTCTAATTAAAAAAATTGATGTAAGATAGGCCTTTTGTTTTCCTTTTTGTGTTCTAGAAAAAAACCCAAAAGGTTTTGTTTTATCCTTTTGGTCATTTTAAATATAGGTTAATAATAATTTTTAAATGAATTCAAATTAGAGATCATAATCCCAAATTATTTACAAACATCAAACTTAGGCATTCAAGAGACCCATTCAAACACAAAGTAGGAGGTTAGTTGTTGAGAAGGGGACCCTACATGTTAAAAAATTATTCTTCAACACAAGAGCACTTTTCAAATACAAGGAGGGTTCATTTATTTATTTTGTGGTTGTGAGGGCCTAATTTTATTCAATGATAGATCCATTTATACCAATGTACCCTCAAAGTAGTCTTGTACAAGAATTTCTTTTAATGAAGGTGATTTTCTTAATGCAATTTGAAACTTTAATGAGGGTCTTACCAGTAATTTAGATAAGATTCTTGGACAAAAAATCATATAAATATAGATGATTGTGGAAAGAATCTACAAAGTCAACTAACTAATTAATATCATTGAACTATGACACCCCATAATTTACGTGATAATAAAGATTATGATGATGTTATGAATAAATGGTGTTGCATGAGCGAGTGGCATTAGCTAAAAGTCTAAAAATTAAATGGTTTAGAATTACTTTCATTCTTATCACCCTCCTCTTATTTGTATGCAACTTCTTGTGACATGACAAGTATAACACTGAGAATTTTAAATGAATTAATATAATATTGATGATGATTTTGAATCAGTAGACACATTTTGTTCTATGATTAAGTATAAAACATGTGATTTTTAAGGCAATATTGAAAGATTTTGGATATGCTATGTAATCCTAAACAAATAATTATAGTGATTTTAAAAAAAAATTATAATTTAATAATTCTGCGTCATGTAATTCTAAAAAAATAAATATAGTGATTTAAAAAAATTATGATTTAATAATTTTGTGTCATTTGTATTTCTATGTCCATAGCAATTTTGTTGGTCAACAATTTTGTTATTGTCATTGCTAAAATTTACAAAAGCAACTAACATTGTGCATTTTCTCATTCATTGAAAAGAAATTTTCTGGTTTTAATGTCACAACAAATCCACTTTAGATGTCTTTCAGTCTATTAATCTTTTAAGTTCTTTGATAGTATGTGTTCATCAAAAATGCTCCCAAACTGCCATTTCTAGTACAAGTACCAAATTTTTGAAAAAAAAAATTTTTTGACACATATAACAGTAGGATCTTGTAGTAACTTATGCTAACTTGAGAGCATGTGGTAAAAATTTTAGAAATTTCCACCACATGGATTGTAAGATATAAGCATTCAAATTCATTGAAATCATTTTTTTGGCCTTGCAAAAAACAGGGTAGCTACACTTCACAAGCTCACTTTTCTATTAAAAAAAATGTCCAAAATGGTGGTGCTTCTTTGGATTCATTTTCCTAGAGAAGTTATCTACATGCTTAAAAAATTTCACATCACTTTGAATTTTATAACATATAGGAAAAAAATAGTAATTAGAAAAAAATAGAGAATGATTCAAAATACAAAATTGTTAGGAATTTTGTTATGGAATTGAAAAATGCCAATCTCGATGGTTGCAATGTTATAATAAACAATCTACATCTTATGATTTTATATTTTTCAAAAAATATTGAAAATTGAGTAAGATAAAGGACTTCAAAGTTTATTTTTAGAGTAGAGAATCCATAACTACCTACAAACTAAAACTCCTTGTAACTTTTGACTCATTGTTCAAAATGGAATGATTCAAAGCTTTCCACGTATATATAGCTCTAGTTAACTAATTTCCAAATTTTATTTTCGAAAAAAGTGATCTTTTCTGATCTGCCTAGACTGCCCATTTAGGGGAAAAAATAACATATTAGGCCATAACTTTTTACTCATATTTCCGAATGTCATGAAATTTAGTGCATGTGAAAGATATTCCTTGTCCTTAACTTCTATTGAAATTTCAGAATAAGATATGCAAATCTCTAGTCACATGTACTTGCCCAAAATTTCTATGTTGCCCCAAAACACATGCTCATCCTTTAGGGGTCAACAATTCAAAATACATTTAAAAAAATTAGTGTTTTAACATTTCACTTAGAATGCAATGATCAGATTATTGTATCTCATTTAGAAAAAATAATGATATATCAATTCAAACATTTATTATGTACATCAAATCAAATTATAAATATTCATATCTTCATGTTTGATTAAAAGTTTAGTTCGGGATTCTAATAGTATTATATTCTATTATTTTCATGCAACATTTTATTGTTATTTTCAGAAGATAAAATCTTCTTCTTAAATAATGTGAATTTTTTTTAATAAATATTGAATATTCAATTTTTGAAAAAAATCATTTTTCTTTTTTATGAGAATGTACAATAATCTTGGCAACTGTTGGAGATAGATGAAAAGATGTATGTTTCAAATGCAAATAAAAACATACTGAATATATTTGAATTATGTAGGTTATTGTACAAAAATATAATGATGTTTGGTAAGAGAAATGTATGTTTTAATAGTCAAGTGTTTTTGAAGTTAAAATTGTGTCTAGTTTTGAACAACACTCATTGAAGAAAATTTTGACATTTACTACCTTCATTAAATTACAAATAGGCATTTAAGAAAAATATGAAGTGTGCACTACAAAAACTTTAAAACTTTGAAGAAATATACACATTGCAAAGTTCAAATTTTTAACAATTACGAATAAACAAAACAAAAATGGTTAATGGTACATTGTAATTCAACTCCTTGTGTTTCGTATATTATTGCCCATGAGATAAGCAATAGCAATTATATTGGCATTGTTCAAGTAGCATATTCAATTTTTTTTAAATATATTTTTAATTATGTTTTTGCAATTTTAAATTCAGTCTATGAAACTTATTGAGGTTGTAATGGATACAGATAACCCACCTCCACTTGAAGATATGTCATATCTATTGAAAAAGATGCATTTAGATATTGGTCAACAATCTACTGGTAATTTCAAATTTTCACAAAAATCATTTTAATATCAATGTTTGTATTTTATATAATTGTCCAATCTACCTTGTTTAGTACTATTTTTTGTTTAAAGTTTATTAGATCAAGGTAGTTAATTGGTTGTATCAAAATTTTGGCATTTTAAGTCTTGAAACCTTCAAGTCATATGTCTAATAGTGGCCATGAAGATATTTATCAAAAAATACCCTAAGAACATTTACATTCTAAGCTTCTAATATTTAACAACAATTTCATTATATTTGTAGATAGAGATCAATTCTACAATATCATTGGGAAACCCCTTCCAAGAGAATTTGGAGGACATTCAAAAAAGAAATATAAGGCGTACACAAGACAAGACATCATTGGTATCAATTGAGCCAAATAAACATATTTTGATTACAAATGATAGACCTAAAGAAGAGACACTTCTTCCATCAAAATCACACATAAAACCATTTAAGAAGGGATTCTTGAATGCCACTCCAAAACAAAACAAACCAAAATTAAAATCACAAGAAACAACAAGAGAAGAAATCCCTTTTATAAAACCTGTAAAGCCTAACGAACAACATGACAACATCCCAGGTAAATTAATTTTAAACAATCAATCAAACAAACTTAGCTTTTTCTAATATCTTTGATTAAATGTTCATAATAATGTTGAAGCACATACAATATATGTCTAATTTGAGCTATTTTAGTAAGAACATTTTTAAAAACCTTATAAGATCAATGTTTTCATGTGTTTTTCTATGTAGACTTTATGAGAGTACAAAATCTAGAACGAATTGCTCTTCAAAAAGAAGTTAGAGGTAACTACCAGAAAGATTCCTTTAAAAGCCATAATTGAACATTGCAAAAACTAACAAACATAATATTTTTTGCTTATTAATTTTGTATATTTGGTGAATTTTGGAAATGACAAAATTTTATTAACGATTATATTCCTATTTTTATTATTAAATAAAAAAATTCTTCAAACCTTGAAAACCTCAATTTTTAAGATACATTTGTCATATTCTTAAACAATAGTCATATTTGTTTTGACATTGAGTTGTCAATCATTGAATTTATTAATACAAAATTTCATTTGTTATATTGAAACCTAATTTTAATTCAACTTTTTTTGGCTTGTAGAAATGCTTCAACCAACTCAAGAGCTTGTTAAAGATGTTATGGAAACAACTAATATAAGGAATGGCCTTGAAGACCCTGAGATTATGGCAGTAGTGTCAGAAATAGCTGGAAATCCAGACGCCATGCACAAATATAAACACAATAAGAAAGTCACTACATTTTACAATCATTTAGGAAAACTCATGAAAGATCGTATAGATAAAGAAGAAAAGATAGGTAATTCAAAAAATGAGCAATGTAAAACAAATAAAAAATAAATTGCTTCACAAAATTAATTTTAATTGCATTGCATTTATCTCAAGCTATAATCTAATTTTTGAATAGAAAATCTTTACAAATATTTTGGTCACTAAAATACCACATGAATTAAGCAATTCTAGGAGATAGGAATAGAAGGTTGAGCTTGTTGGACATGTTTGGGTCAATATGGTCTATAGATCAAATCCCAAACAAGATCAAACTTGGAGGGAGAATCGAAAAACTCTTTCCACTAGTAGGGATGTTTTTATGAGGTGAAAATACTAGAGTATAGTCACTCTAGTTACATCTTGTTGCCTTTTGGTTGTAGCAACATTTACACTTGCCATTTTGCCACTATCTTGTAGTAAAAAGTGTAGACAATATTTTAAAAATTGAAAATCAATTTGAAATTAACAATGAAGTTGAAAAATCATATAAAAATTAAAAATCAATTTAAAGTATGAATCAAAGGTCTATTACCAAGGACAATTCAAGCACTTTAACTCTGGAAAAAATAAAATACCTTGTCCCTAAAACGTTGTCAAAGGACCTTGGTGTTAGGTCTTGTCCTTTCGGGGTTAATAGTCTTGTCGATGTGGCAAGCATTGTGTAAGTTTGGGCAGGCTTCGGAAAAAATTCGGTGCCTGACCGAAAATTTTATTTGTGGGGCTCAAGGAATGGGGTTTTAGCCGGGGAAGCTCGACTGTGGTGGCTCACGCTCATTCTAGGGTTTGGTTATGGGACGCATGGTTGATCGTTCTAGGCTTTGAATTGGTCATAAATCTGCCTGGTGAGATTTCCTTTTGCACTCTACTACAATTTCCTGAACTGCGAGGTGCGTGGACAATGCTTGGATTCACTTGCTGCAAAAATTTCGACCACTCAGTTCAAGCTTGTGAAGATTTTCTCTCAAAGCATGCAAATTCTCTCCCTCTTGCAGTGATTTGGAGGTTCACTTTGTAGCAGGGGTTAGAAATTAGTGTAGCACATCGAGAATACTGTAAAAATTGCGCAAGGCTCGACGAAGGCAACGTAGCGGGGTTCTCGAGGTAATCATTTTTGCAGGATATGAAGCGTTTTCCATCCAGTACTCGTGGCAATTTTGCTTAGACTCCTTCCTGTTTGGAGCCAGGCTCCTTCTTTCAAGACCTTTGCGCTTATGGTCTTTATTGTAATCTAGTTTGCAAAATTTTGATACGGTATTGTTGGAATGCTTGTGCAGAGTGAAACATCAGCGATGGGAAACTCATCGTCTCTCCTCTCGCAGTATGACTTGGAGGATCTGCAGAACTACTGCGGCATGCTTTGTAAGTTCTTGTATCATTCCATTGTTCGAGGACGTTTGAAATTCGAGGAAGTTTTTCAATCATTTGATTGGAGATTTGTTGAGGTCCTAAATTGACGGATTGTGGAATCTTCTAGAACTTTGGAGAAACTTTGGAGGGGTGCAAGATTTAATGCACGTTTGAATTTGTAAGGTTGTAATTAGTGCGTTTAGGGATTCAATTAGTCTGGGGTAGGGTGTTCTCCGTTGAAATATCACTGAAAACTTATTTCTAGGGATTGACTTAAAGGATGTCTTTAACTAGAACAAGTGTATTTGGTAGAATTTAAGGAGGGTGCTGATGTTGCTCTGTCTCGTGCTGCTAGTTTCGCAACGGGAGATAATCGCCTTGTATGAACGGTTCTGTCAGTTGGACAGAACTGGGAAAGGGTACATCTCTGCCGATGAGTTCATGAGTGTGCCTGAATTCGCCGTCAATCCTCTTTGCCAGGTACTGATCAACCATTGTCATTTGGCGATCCCTCTCAATTTCTTCTTGTCTTGTTCTTGGTTGTAAGCATTGAAGGACGTTTTTGCTTATCCATGGTGAATCCCTTTCTTGCAGAGGCTGTTAAAGATGTTGGAAGGGTTAAATTTCAAGGAGTTTATTGCCCTACTTTCGGCCTTCAGCGCACGTGCTACAAAAGATGACAAGTTGAAGTGTGAGTCTTTATCCAACAATTCTTTGTGTGGATTTTCAGCCTAGTCATTAAGCCTCATTCCGACTCAGGATTCAAGGAATATGAGTACTGAGTTGCACGAGTTGTATGAGTAGTGTGAGCACTGATTACTGAATTCTTTCAAATTGGCTTAGTGGAGTACCATGAATCCTTGTTTTTGGACCGGCTGTTGATTGGTTGAAGAGATATTAGATTTTACCTTGAATTTTTAAAAAGTATGGGTGACGACCTTGTTTCAGTGAAAATGTAGGAGTGAGTATAATGAATAAGCGTAGGCAAGCTCTTTTTGGTGACTCAATCACGTATCTGAAGGACTGTTGAATTCACGCAGAACTCCAATACTTGAGTTTAGTTATTCCTGCTTTCTGTCTAGAATACCTCGATTGCTAAAGACTGTGTGTTCAATAATTAACGAGAGTGAAATATTTGTGCAGTCATTTTCAAGGTGTATGACACTGATGGCAATGGCAAAGTGACAAGTAGCGATATGTTGCAAATTCTCCGGGATCTATCAGGGAATTTCCTGACGGATGAGCAGCGTCAGGTGCAAGGCTTAAACCGTTTTTTTACTGTCTTGTCTCGATAATATTGTTTAGGTATCCCAGCACCTGCATTGTGATGAAGGCATTGATCATCTGTGTAGGTTCCTTGCAATTTCTAACGTTGAATGTTCTCCTGGCAGTCGGTTTTGAGTCAGGCTCTTGAACAGTCGGGATACACGGTTGATTCAGCTCTGACGTTACAAGATTTTAAGACGGTCTATCTCCACCCACAGACTTTTCCCATGACTTAGCTACAACTTTCATGAGTAGTAGCAACTTTGCTGTAGTTTGTAACTTTATAGAGCTGGTCGCTGGAATATTTCAATGAGGATCGGTTGAATATTTCAATGAACAGTTGCTCATGTCTGCTTTTTTGCTTCCAGGTTTTGGACAAGGCTGACCTGAAAATGCACGTCGAAGTGCCAGTAGATTGACCGCGTGACGCATTATTGTACTGGACGGATAGGTCAGTAGGATCTTTTTCATGTTTAGCCCTAGAAGACTAGAGGCTTCTGCTTGCTCTCAGCTTTCAAGATCGAACTTAAACAAATGCTATGGGTGTATACAACAGTGATATTTGGTAAAATGTAGATATTTTTGTAATAACTTCACTTTTCTCAGAAAGGCCTTGGTAGTGCATGCCTATTGCTACATGAACATCGTTTATTTATTTTGGGAACACTTTCCATTGGAATTTTCAATCTCTGTAATATATGGGACCATATTCCCAAGCTTCTCAGAATTCCTTAACCCTTGAAGGACGTGGCTTATTTGGCAAATGTGTACGCATGGCAAAGTACCTACTGTAGGTGCTTTGCTGAACATCCCCAAAAATTCTCATAAAATACAATTCATTGAATCAACATATTGCAAGAATCGTATATTCCAAAATAAACTAATATGAATCACTCAAATAAGATATTAACCCCTAAATGCCCAAGGCCTGTTTGGAGCTCCTTGAAATTTGATCTAAATTGAACAAAAAGTCAACATTTTCACAAGTTGTACCAATTTCTTTCGAATTGTAACCGTGCAAATTCAAACTAGACTTGTTAGAGATCACATAGGAAAAGAAAACATAACAATATCACTTACATGACAACTCTAAAAAGTTGGTCACTAAAAAAATATGAGGTTATAGGGCCTAGCATGCACAACCCCAATCAATTTGCGGTTTTTCAAAATCTATTCTACAATTTTTTTAAATGAATTTCTAATGTGATTTTGCCTCCAAGATCTAGTGTACTTGAGGGTCATTTTCAAGAGCCCTCAACACTACAAGAAGTCAAGATTGCAATGGGCATCCTTGCACTAAATCTTCTATAGAAAAATCATAATCCTTTATTTTTTAGATCAACTTTTTGATCCTAAAACTAGACTTCAAAAAGAATTGTCCAAAAATATAAACTACTAATAATAGCAATTTGGTTGGATTTTACTTAACTTCAAAGTTTTCGAAACACCAAAATCTGGTGCCTTGGGCATTTAGGGGTTAAAACCCTTGGTTGGAAGGTAGAACCACTAAAGTAACATGCCTATTACCAAGTAGATTTGGTGTCTAGGTACCTTGGAGAAGCTATTTGTCAACTCACATATTTTTCTAAGATTGAGAAGTTTGAGAGAAGCCACCTTCAAGTAGAATCTACACTAAATAGTGAAATTAGGTTGCCTTAACAATTAGGTTGCCTTACCCCAAGAAAGTTACTTTACAAGCCATCAAAGTCAACAAATATTTCTAAAAATATCTCCATTTGTTTTTATGGAGGCTCATGAGTCCTAGATATAGTGATATGAAATTCAAAAGTAGTTCATTCTCATATAGTAACTATAAATATTTATTTAGTGTTGAATGTCAAAAAATTAGTGAGGGGCAACCTAATTTCACTATTCAGTGTAGATATTTTGACAAGAAATTAATTTTTTATGATTTTTCAAAGTTTATTTGGACTAAATAGGTAAAGTGTGGGTAGACCCATGCTAAACCAAATATTGACATGTTTTCTTCTCAAGTCCATTGTCATGATGCTAAAGGGTTGTTAAGATTGTGGAAATGGGTGGGTGATTGATGGCGTTGGATTGTTCTACTTTAATTGTTATCATTGTGGGTGCTTAAGGCACAACACAAACCATCCTTCAATTCACATTCAAACTACTACAAGCTACTATTAAACAAGTGCTAAAAAAAAAATAATCACATTGCAATAAAATATTCAACTTATATACTATTATATAGAAGAAAACTAGAGAAACAACAAATCCCTTTCAAATACTCACCTATAGATACTTCACAAATAATCATACAAATCCAATACATCCAAATTCAAATCTCTATGCCACCTCTTCTCTCTTTCAAACCCACTCTCCTTTCGATTGCTCTTTGTATAGAATCTCACCTCTAATAAAGGTATGTAGTCTATGCATTACTCTCTCACACTTCTTGAGGTGCAATGTGGGACCTTAGATAAATAGACTTTTAATTTATGCCAATGTGTAAAAGGTTGGAGTTCTTCCTTTAACACTCATGCAAAACAAATAATCATTTTGGCACTTCTTGAGTCCAACATTGTTGAATTTTTTTCCAATATTTGTCATTTTCACTCATTTTACCATGCACTTTGTAGTATTTGCCAAATTTTGATTTTGTAAATAGTTGTGCTATGAACATAAAGAATTTTTTTTGTACAACAAATATTAGGAAGGTACATCATCTTGGAATGTTATGAATAATCTCTAAGAGAAAAACACTAGCTCCAAATTTTTCATGTACTATATGTGTCATGTTAATTTTTCATGTACTACATGATTCAAAAAGTTATACTCTTAGTTTCCCATTAATTAACTTTGAAAAGAAGAGGATGAGACCTATCACCAAGGTAGTCAAGTAAAAATGATTCAATTTTTAGACCAACAAATGGCTTCTTCATTTCTATAATAATCTTGTAAGTCATCCATTGGCCACTTTTTGGCCCAAATGTCCTTATTGAATCAAAAATAGAACAATTATCCTTATATGATTAATTGAAGTAATTTCTTTGCAAAATTAGTAGTTTTTTGCACTAGTATTTTTGGTCTTTGGACACCAAGGAATTGTGCCAAAAGCTTAACGAGGGTTTTTTAGCAAAATTTTGCAAGATCTCACAATAAGTGACTTCCATTATGATGATTCAAGGAAAAATACTCCCAAAGTACATATTCACACTAGTTTGGTGCCAATGTGGGCCTAGGGTACCACATTCTAACACTATTCATTGGTATCCATAGACCAATTTTCTACTAGTGTTGACTTCCTCTAGTAATCTTACAGGGTTAAAACTTAATCCTATAAGGACATTGCAGACCTCAAAGGTTCAATGGATGATTGTAGGAACAAAGATTGCACCTATTCTTCCAATAATCAAAGTATTTTGGTGACTACATACGTTGGTCATGGTTAACGTCCTCCAATAGTTAACACCTAAAGGACGTTGAGGACGTTTTTAATCCTTTAGATGACTTCACCTTAGATAGTAAGATGAAAAAAATGTTTTTTCATCCAATTAAAAAAAATTGCTTGGGCACATCTTCAATGTACAGTATTTCAATTGTCACTATGGTATTATTGATTTTTCTAAAGATGAAGATGCATATTGATCTAAGGATCACTTTTATAGTCTATTTTGGCCATTTTTTCTATTTACTCTTGATTTGAATTTTAGCCATGAAAATGATGTCCTTTAATTTGAGGCCAACTATTGAAATGATTTGATCAAGTTTAGTTTATAATCCAATTAAAAAATTGGAAAAAAATTTAAAATTCAATATTTTATTGCAATATAAACTTTGGGTCTATACCCTTAGGTTGTTGATTTTTTAATTTTAGAATGATACAATAACTTTGGTTTATACCATGATGTTCTACACTACAAAATACACCTTTGCTAAAAATTTCAGATTTTTGGAGCATATTTTGTATTTGATATCAATTTTCTTCACTTTTTCCTTAAAAAATTCATAATAATCTCAAATTTTCACAAAAATATCTGAAATATTTAGCCTTATAGAAGGCATACCTGATTTCATCTTTGAAAATAAGTATACAAAATTTCATTCATATTTAGTTGTAAAATGGCAACAAATAGAGAAAAGGATTCTGAAGCTTGAATCCATGGGCATAGTCTTGTCATTTAAGGGTTAACCCTTAAAAGGACATTGAGGCCAAAAAGTGGTTGATGGATGACATCATTGTTCACTATAGTAACAAAGAATGAACCTACTGGTCCAAAAATTATAGTTTTGGTGACTACCTTGTTCATGGGGGTTGTATCTTTTAAGGGTTCACTCACTCAAATTTAAAGGCCTTAACCCTAGAAGAACACTATGGACACTAAGTGTTCGATGGATGACTTCACTAGAGACTATAGGATGGAAAAAAATGTTTTTTCATCCAATTATTTTATTTGGAGGGTACTTGAGTACATTTTTAGTGAAAAGTATTGCGAAGTCCCTCATTATGGTGTTATTGACTTTTAAAAAGAAGAAGATGTTTAAAAAACGGATCACCCTTGTAGTGTATTTTGACCATTTCTTGCTATTTTCTCTTCATGTGAATTTGAGCCATAAAAGTGATATTTTCTGAATTTGAGTCAAACTAATGAAAGGAAGCTTACCAAGTACAATTTCTACTCCAATTGGAAAGTTTGAAAAATTCATAAATTTCTATATTTTATAGCAATTTGAACTTAGGGCCTATAACCATGGTTTCTTGATTTTCTAATTTTAGAATGACATGGTAACTTTGGTTTATACCATAATGTTCTACACTACTACCTCCTTTCCAAAATATTCCAAATTAGGGCTAAAAATAACATTTAAAAACCCCATTTTGCATTGTAAGTAGACTTTGGTGCATCTTTAGCATCCTAGAAACTTTGAGTTTCAAAGCCCTTTTCAAAGAGGAATTTTGGAATATTGAAAAGTGGAATTTTTTGGGCATTTTTCCAAAACACCACTAGCCATTTAATTGTTGACTTTGAGGTCAACATTTTATGGGCATTTTGTATGGGCTGAAGATCATATGTAGACTTTTGTTTCACCTCCCAAAGTTTCATCTCCTTCAATTGGGCAATATGCAGATATAAAAAATAAAAACGAACATTGTTGATTGACCCCTTCAATCATTTCATTTGTGTTTCAATTGATGATTGCATGGAGGGAGGGAGAACTATCATTCACAATTCTTTTGCTGGTCCTAGATAGCGATTAAAAGCAAAATTTGACCACCTCGCAATTACACAAGTACAACAAGAAGATAATTATGGGATGGAGGGAGTATAATATACAATTATGGTGAAAATTTCAGATTTTTCAAGTATGCTTGTATTTGATCTGAATTTTTCTTCATTTTTTTCTTAAAAGATTCACAATAATTTCAAGTTTTTCCAAAAAAACTTATAGTTTTTATGGCTTGTAGTGGACATATGACTTCATCTTTGAAAAATAAATAAAATAAATTTCATTCATATCTAGTTGCAAAATGGCAGCAATCAAAGAGATGTTCAAGGAGGCTTGAAATTAGTGGTCATGGGCCCTTCCTTCTAGGGTTAGACAATGCCACAACCATTTTTTGGCCAATGAATGACGAAGAATCTATTTGTGTAGGACTCAACCCTTAAAGGACAGATTGGTGACCATGGAAATCCTTCCTTTTGGAACCTTGTGACATCATCTACTTTAAAAAAATAAAAAATATTCATTGGAAGTCTTACTATTGTAGAAGACCTACCCTTTTTTCACAAAATTCCAAGGATGAATAGTCATAGTTCTATCCTACATGGAGAGATTCTTTGTCATCCATCAAACACAAATCATCCGCTATGACGTTTATGGGTTAACCCTTAAATGATGAGGCTAATGTTTTTTGTCCAATGAATGACTAGGAATTCTCATGTGTAGGATAGAAGTACAACTATTCATCCTCGGAATTAGGGGTGGAAAGGGAAGATCTTCTACAATAGTATGACTCCCAATGAGTATTTTTTAGTTTTTTAAAGTAGATGATGTCACACGGTTTCAAAATGGTTGATTTATATGGTCACCAATCCGGCCTTCAAGGGTTAAGTGCAATTGTTCATCCTTGGAATTTTGTGCAAAAAGAGAAAATCATGCACAACAATTTGACCTTTTGTGTGTGCTTTTGATTTTCTTTACCCATGAATGTTGGGTTGGTGACCGTGGAAATTAGGCATTTTGGAACCATGTGATATCATCCACTTTAAAAAAAAATCAAAAATACTCATTGGGAGTCAAACTTCTATAGAAGATCTCCCCTTTCCACCCCTAATTCCGAGGATGAATAGTTGCAATTTTGTCCTCCAGAGGAGAATTCATAGGACAAAAAATGTCTGCCGCGTCTTTTAGGGGTTAAAGTAGAGTGATGTCGTACAATGCCAAAAGGGATGCCATTTCCACGGTCACCAGCCAGGCGTTCAAGGGTTGAGAAAATACTCCACACACTGAGGGTATCTTACTTTCAGTCACACGTAAAATTTCCCGCGGCAACCCGTCCTTGTGACGCGGCCGCGTTGGACTCTTCGGTCCGTTCCTGCCATGTCTGCAGCACGGCCTGTCTGCAGCACTGATCAGTGGGGCCTCCGAACCTTCCCTGCTGGGCCACCAAGAGCTTCTTAGGGAAATCTCCTCCAGACCCTCGTCCACCGCGTCGGTGAATAAGCTTACTCGGAGACGGGGGAGTGGAGGACCGTCTCCCCCACGCCCCCAATCAAATCCGATTGTCTCCTTCGCAGAAAATCCGCAAGCCCTCAATTACTTGGGATATATAACACTCTCATCTTAGCTCTCTCATCGCAATTCACTTCACAGCCCCTTGCAATCCCTCTCGATCATCTGGTACTACTTTGGACTTGGGAAAGGTGCGAGTTGGAAGGCAAATTCAGTGACACAATCTGCTTTCGAGGGGAGGATTTTGGGAGGATTTGTGCAATTTCTTTAAATTACGGTCCCGATCGCTTCCAGCTTTGAGTATGATCTGAAAATTAGTTTGGGTTTGTGAAAGAAAAGATTTGGAAAGCAGATTGGCAGTGTCAATTGGCTTCAGGGGAGTTTTGGGTTAAATTTTTGGGGGGGTTGTGCAATTCCTCTGTATCGCGGGTTCGATCGCTTTCAGGTTTGACTATCATCTGGTAAGACTTCCCCTTTGTGAAACAAGCGATTTGGAAGACAGGTTCATTAGCTTGTCGGAGGGGCCCTTTTGCCGAGACCTGGTGGGAGAATTTTGGGTGAATTTTAGGGGTTGTCTCCGATGGATTTGCTAATGGAGGCAAACTGGACGGGCCACTCAAACTACGAAAAATCCACAGGTATCATCCGACACCTCCCCCAAATAGATTTTACCCTCCCAGAAACCCTGCTCCAAGAGCTCACCGACTCCTTCACCTTCTTCGACCGCAACGGCGACGGCCAAATCTGCAAAGCCGAGCTCGGCGCCGTGTTGCGTTCTCTCGGGGAGACTCCCGTAACTGATGCCGACTTGGAGTCTCTAATGCACGACGTGGATGTGAATGGCGACGGGTGCCTGGACTTTTACGAATTCATTCAGATGAACACAAGAGCGATGCAGCTTGAATCCGGGCTTGAAAGTTCGCAATCTTCCAGTGCTTCCGACGATTGGTTGTCTGCGTTTCATGTGTTTGATGTCGATCGCAATGGATTCATCTCAGCAGAAGAGCTTCATCGTGTATTCGTGGGATTGGGGGATGAGGAAATCTCTGTGGAGGAGTGTCGAGGTATGATCCAATGCGTGGATGAAGATGGAGATCACATGGTGGATTTCCGAGAGTTTCAGGCGCTCATGACCGGAGCTGAAAGTACTTGTGTTCTCTGAGCGAATTGGTCGATTCTTTAGGTTCAATGTTTTCACACTCGTTGCGTTTTTATTTTTTTTCCAAATGCAACGAGGGGTTCGCAAAAAATAAGATTTCGCAGAATTGAATCGCAATCTCATCGAGGTCTGGTCGATCATATGACTAGCAGATTTCGGAGTTGCACTCATGATTGATTGAATTCATACCTCACCGTGTAATTAGAAGAGGTGATTTTGTACACTAGAAACCTATAATGAAAAGAGACCTTACAATTCTTTCACAATCATTGCCTTTTGTTGTTTTTCAAGTGCAACAAGGTGTTCGTAGAGATTCACAAATCACAGAATTGCAGTCTCTTGCTGAATTTCAAGCTCTGTTCACATAACTGGCAGATCTCCGAGTTGCGCTAATAGTTCATTGAGTTCATTTGTCACCATGTCATTCGAATGGGTGATTTTGTACTTTAGAAACATACAATGGAAAATAGACTGTCCTATTCATTCACAATCGTTACCTTCAGTCTAATTTTAAAAAATGCAGAGACGGAGGTTTTCCCAGCAACTCTAGAGGTTCACATTTCATAGAAACGCATTTTCGTGCTGAATTCTACGTTCTGATCAGACTCAGAGTCACACTGACTGTCGTAGTTGAATTCATGTGTCAACATGAGAAAAAAGGCGATTCTGTAGATAAGAAACTGTATACAATTGAAAGAGACTGTCACTTCTAATCTTCCTCACTCCTCACCTCTTGAATGTCTCTAATTGAAGTTTGTATGAGACCGTTAATCTTCCATCTGCATCTAGATGTACCTTTGATTACTATGAAGTAGCTGAAATTTCAACACTCACTTAGAACAAGGTTTCCAAGGTTGATCCAGGATCATCATCACATAAAGAATCTTCCTCACAATTCGAATATCGTCTCCCAACAGTCACACTCATCACGATAACTGCACCCAAAATTGTCTGAATAAGCATTTGAATATGGTTCCTATTTTGAAAACGTGATGTAAGTAAATCGAAATGTATCAAAATGTATCAAAATGTATAAACTTTTTTCAGATCTTGTTAGGAGTCAAAGGGGAATGAGATTCTCTTTGTATGCATTTTTTGGACAACGTTTGAAAAAACTATCAAAAACTATCAAAAGTCTTCAAAGTGGTGAAAAAGGCGCAACCAAAATTACTCGACCTTAGGCTCTCATCTTCAGAAGACTTACATTTTACACAAGAATCTAGATGGAACGTTTTTGCAATTTATAAGTTACAATTAGGTGTAGTCGATCAGTACCTTCCGTGAGAGCCTCTCTACAATTCTTTTGTCACCTCTTTGCCAATATTCTAAAATCCTTCAAAAAAATTACCAATGATAAACTACAGTAGTTAACTGGAAGTCTGTGCTCTTGGAGGTAACACAAACACCATAGATTCATAGTCTAGGCTCTTGAAGGTAGCTAGAGCACCATAAGATTGAGGTAGCTGTAAGACCAAAGGGCTCTGTCAACCATTAGTTGGTACCCCCAAACCCTAAAAGGTCCTTACATATTCTTTGCTAGAAACACATCTGAATAGCACATTAAGAGGGTGACGGAGGTCGGTTGTGCAAATCTCTCTTTCTGTGGTTGGGTGACAAGTTGCTCTCAGAATTTCATACACAAATTTCCTTGAGCGATATTTTACAGGAACGTGACCGACAACCTCTCCTGCTGAATTGAAAAGATGGATAATCTCCTTTCCCATCCCTTCGCAGATCTATTTGCACTCCTGTCGCCAGACTCCATCCCCAAATGGACGAGTGTGGTAGACCTGCTGAGGAGGCTGAGCAACAAAGAACACCAATTGGGGGAGGACGACGCAGTGACTGAATGGCTGGAGAAACTGGAAAACGCGCGTGATCTGCTGAGAGAAACCGAGGAGCAGCTCGTGGAACTCTACTTCGATCGTCACATCAATAATCTCGCTGAAGCCGGTGCTCTCGCTATCGGTGAAGCCCATGCTCGTGGTGATCAAGAGCCGGAACTTGCTCACGGTGAGGTTGCCAGACAACAACAAGGTAGTGAAGTCGAGTATGAAGGCAATGCTGAAGTTGAAATCTGTCGAAGGCTCATGAGGGCAGTGGATTTGGCTGAAGGTGTGAGTGGCCAGGGTAGTGAAGTTCATGATCTTGATATCGAAGAATGCGAAAATGCTGACATTCACATTGCCAGTCACCAAGCTGCACGAAACAGTGGCCGGCGCCAAGCTATTGTAGTTCATGATCTTCATATTGAAGAATGCGAAAATGCTCACATTCAAGCTGCCAGTCACCAAGATGATGGTGCCAGTATCCAAGCAATTGAAGTTCGTGATTTTGATGTCGAAGAATGGGAAAATGCCAGTCACCAAGCTGGTGGAGTCGAATTTGAAGGCAATGCTGAAGTTGAGATCTGTCTATGGCTCCAGCGTGTAATGGATTGGGATGAAGGTGCCAGTGGGCAGGCTAGTGAAGGTCATGATGTTGATATTGAAGAATTGGAAATGACTGTCGCTGAAGTTGCTATAAGGGAAGACAGTGCCAGTCGGCACCCATTTGAAGGTGCCAGTGGCCAAGCTGGTGAAGAAGACCCTGATGAAGATGAAGGAAATAAGGATGTTGAAATGTCTTGAAGGCTGAAGAATATCGTCGATTTAGGACGCTGTTGTAATCAGCATTTTGAGTATGGTTTCTGTTATTAAACTGTGGTTTTGCTTGGGTTTTGTTGGCAATTGTGAGCAGCGTTCTGGTTTTTTTGAACAGTGCCTGTCACATGCCTTCACAGAACTGGTGTAATTTTGGGAGAAACGGAGTCTGACAAGGATTAAACCTGTCAGAGTGGCGAAATTTTGCCTACAAAAAAACAGACGTTGATTGTGAGAGGATTCAAGATTCTCTTGGAGAAAGCAGGTTTAAGTTGCTTTGTAAATTACCTATGAATTTTTTTTAAGTGTTGATTAAAGGTTTATCTATAGTTTGTCTAACAAGTGTCAGGTGAAAATTTTAGGCATGAATGTGAACGAGTGGGTTTGCAATAGGGTTGCAAGTTTTGTAAGAACCATGAATTGTACTCTTATAGGATTGTATAGGAATGTACATACTCCATATAGCATTTTTTTAATATATGGAGTAGGTGGTGGGAGTCTATAAGCATAATACCCAAAGTGTGATCATTGGTGGTTATAAATTGTCACTTTCATCTAAGGAATTGAAAGTTTATGCACATCATTTAGGGGCTTTGTGGACAAGAGGGTTGCTATTATGTGAGCATAGGAGTGTCAACCCATGAACCTACAATACTACCCATCTATGTTATAGGTGTATATACTGTAGAAACCGTCTATGATTACAGGATATATATGTTACAAATACCCATTTATAGGTATTTATGATACATATACCTTCTATAGTGTGTGGTATCTATGATATAGGTACCTATAATGTAAGCTCAATGCTCACAAGTTCGCATTCTTGGGCTCACATACTAGCACTGTTGCCTAGATGTCTTAATTCATAGTGCACAAGGGTTTCAAAATATGTTAGTATTAGTGTTAGGATTGTGCATAAGGGTTTCAAAATGTGTTAGGACTAATGATAGGGGGTAATTGCATGAAACACTTCATATTTTTGAATAAAAAACATAGTTTCTTGCGATGGGACTAACAATACTATTTACAACTATCAATGCGCCAATAAATTTAAATTGTCGATTTGAGGTGCTTGTAGATCTATGCCGTCAATTTAGCACTATATAGTACTATGCAATACTAAAGACTATTGTAGGGTACTATAGAAGCCACTGGGAGAAGAAAATTTAACAAAATAGGGATCAATGGACCTTTTCGTTTGTAGTAATTAAAAATAAATAAAATTGAAAAGACATTTTGATAGAAAAGATTGCACTCACATTGCACCAAAAAATCCTTATAGGAAATTTTTTCCCTCTTAAGTTTGTAGCCTTCATGCAAAGGAAGGTCACTTTGACCCCATGTGTGCAAACGACATGTTTCTATTTTCATGAAAACTCATTGTCAATCCTTGTAAGGAAGATCACTTTGATCCCATATGTGCAAATGATGTGTTTCTATTTTCTTGATTACTCATTTTCAATCCTTGTAATGTTAGTAGACCTTCAACATTTCCAATTTGTGGCCTTTGAATTTGCATTTTTGGGTAAAAAATACAACTAAAAATCTCCAAAATGGCTAAAATAGATATCCAATTGGGGGCAATTTAAAAATAGTAAACTAATTTTGAAAATTTTGAAAATTTTGAAAAAAATCTTGAAGTTTACAACTACCGCATGTACCTTCATTCCAAATTTCACACTAAATGGAAAAATAGTGCAAAAGTTATGAGCAAAAAATCACCCATCCAAGGGCAAGAAGACAAAAAATAGGACAAATGTTTCTTGCAATCACCCTAGGATTGTGCACAAGAGTTTCAAAACATGTTAGGATTAGTGTTAGGATTATTTGAATTGCAACTTCAATTTTGGATATCCATAAGATGAGATAATACAATATTAATTAAGATTGTCTTAGTACATGTCAAGCTTTCTTGACATCATCTTAATATATTTGAGAATTACTTTGAGTATGCTATATAGAAACATTTTCTTGACATCATCTTAATGTATTTGAGAATTACTTTGAACATATTCAAGAAAATTCCTATATGATAGACAAGGGCATCATAAGAATGTTCTTGTGTGATTGAAAATCTTCATTTTGAATATTTTCTTATCCTTCTAGAAAAACAACCTTGGCTTAAATTACTCATTCACTCATATCATTCATTTGATGATTCATATTATTCATATATGACTTGACATGGTGTTTGTTTGAATTATTATTTGGTCCAATTTGAATTATTTAAATCAATCATTTGATCTTTTATACTATTCAATTATTTGCATTCAATTTCCTTCCTTTCTATAGTTTCCCAATTCAATTTTGTTTCATAACAAAAATAATCTTTAACTCCTAAATCCCATATTTTGGTGTTGACAAAACTTTGAAGTTAAAAGAAATCTTGCCAAAGTTCTATTTTTAGTATTTTAAAAGTTGAATATCCTTTAAGGTCTACTTTAAGCATCAAAAATCTGATTTTGAAAAAAAGAAATCTTGATTTTTCTAATGAAACTTTTATGTAAGGGTGTCCATTGAAAATCTTGACTT
This sequence comes from Straminergon stramineum, assembly GCA_963920665.1. Taxonomy (NCBI): domain Eukaryota; kingdom Viridiplantae; phylum Streptophyta; class Bryopsida; order Hypnales; family Calliergonaceae; genus Straminergon; species Straminergon stramineum. The sequence goes on along the minus strand of OY987270.1, from coordinate 783,831 downwards.
TTTCGTGTTCTTGGAGGTGTGCCTCAAATACACTTGGATCTTTGGGAAGGGGGAGTCACATTTGTAATTCATTTAAAAAAAATATAAAATAGATTTTGAGAAGTTGATTTTGATTGTGGTTATGCAGACTATGTACTTTAACCTTATATATTTTTTTCATGACCTCAATTTTAGATTTTACATGTAAAAAGAGGATTGAAAGATGTCAAATTGCTCTTACAATTAAAAAACCCTCTTAATGAAACATTCTTATCTTTTAATTTATACGATTTATTTTTTCTTTTCTTCTCTGACCTCTAACACATCCAGATTGAATTCATATAGTCAATTTTAAAAAAAAAATTGATACAACTTATCAAAAAAATTTATTTAGTTTGGAACAAAATCCAAGAAGCTCAAAAAATGCCTTGGGCATTTAGGAATTAACTATTCAAAGTTTGCTACTCTTATTTTTGTGGATGCAAAAAAAATTCTTGTTGTCACTTCAATTGTATAATCCTACAAACTAAGCAATCAATATTTTTGCAAAATTTTACTAGGCATTATTATATTGCACTAGTATTTGAGTGCAAAATTAGTGTCACTATGGAAATTGAGATGAATTCTTTTAATTGTGAAAATGAGAACAATATAGAATTTTCTAAATGTGCACTAATTCTATATAATAAGGTGTTTTTGGAAAATTAGTGACACTTGCTAATAGGATAAATTAGAAATCCTAAGATGTCTTCCCCCGAAAGAATTCTTTTTATTTGTTTATGTTCTTTGCATAAGAAATGATAGTTATATGTTGATGAAACATAGTCATGGAATCTTAACAATTAATTCAGCAAGAACCTTAAATGCAAAAGTAGCTAAAGCACCATAAGATTGAGGTAACTAGAAGACCAAAGGACTAAACCACTAATAAGTGCACAACAAGCCTAACAAGTCCCTTCATATTCTACAATATAAAAAATAATATTTTAACAATATATAAAATAACTCAATGCATCCACTAGATACACTTGATTAAATTGTTGATCATCTCTAAACTCTAGTTGGGTGACAAGGTGCATAATCAATTTAGTACATTTTGCACAAATCAAAGTTATACACAAAGTGTTGATTGCCTCTCTTCAATAATTGTGTGGAAAGTTACATTCTCAATTCAAAACATGTTGCACAAATCAAAGTTTTACTCAAAGCATTAATTTTCTCTCTTCTATGGTTGGGTGGCAAGTTACACTTTCAATTCAATGAATTTATCATAATTTGGAAGTATCCCACATTCAAACTCTCCTATCCTGCGGAAGATGGGTAACCTCTCCTCCAATCTCCTCACCCCTTTCCTTTCATTAGACTCCTGGCCGGAATGGATGAGCACAGACCAACTGCTGGGCGACATCAGAGTGCAATTGGGGGAGGACGCCATGAATTGGCTGGCGGAGCAGCTTGGTGGACAGATCCTGTTCGAGGAAGTGAATGTCCCGGACCTCGTTAAAGAAATTCGAGAGAAGCTGGCACAGTCCTGCAAGTATGCCGAAGAAGCCAGTGAAGCCCAAGCAGGTGAAGCCCATGATCATTCTGGAAATGAAAAACAGGAAAATTCTCACATGATTCAAGCTGCTGCCAGTCATCCAGTTGAATCTGCCAGTCGTCCAGTTCCCAGTTCCCAACTTGGTGAAGAAATTACCGATGATAACTTTAAAGTAGTGCATCACATATTGGACTTAATCGCAACAGCCGTCAAACTTTGAATTGGAGCCAGTCTTGATGTGGTACGTTGATGCTGGAGATGATCAGAATTGGATCACAATGGGTCTACTTTGGGCTGCATGTTAGAAGGGCAATAGTAACACCAGGTTTGTCGGTTTGGGTACCCTAAAGTAAAAATATATAATACCCCCTCAGTCCCCAAATGTGTCCACAATTTTGCTGAAAACATTTGATACCAATTTCATTGATCATGTTATGAAAAGCATGAAATTCAAAGGGGTTCAAATTATATCACTAGAATCAATGAAGAACATTGCATGTATTCATTACAGGTACTCAAAATAAAATTGGACAGAAAAAAGCCGATATAATTTCAAGTCATAAGTAGAAAAATCTTGGCAACCTTAAGCATTACACGAGACCAGATAAGAAGGCTTAAATCGCCCATTTGATCAATAATAGGAGAAAGAATGCTACGTTAATTCTCTGTCAACCCAGACGAGCATCATTCACAGGGTGTTAGTTGTTTGCCTGTCCTTTCATCTCTGGGAGTGCTCAAGTTGTACTCGCTACTGTTGGCTGCTGCAGTTGTGAAGTTTCATTAGAACTGCTGTTCTTGGTCCTCCTGGTCCGCCTATCACGGTCCTTCACTTCTTGTGAAACGGGGGTCTTGGCGTGCTTTTTCATGACAGCATCCATAGCCTCAAAGTAAGTCCACTCTTTCTTGGGTGGGGCAGCACTAGCGTCCCTGGAAGCCTTTTCCTCAACCACTGCCTGGGCCCATAAACAGCCCCAGATTGACAAATTAGAATACTTTCTTAGCACCCTAGAACTGAAATCAGATGGAGTAGGAAACTGCAACAAACCATGGATTATAAAATTTTCTTAACAGCATACAATAATTGGTGGATGGAACTTATGATGGCTCTTTCTGTACTGAATTTGATAGTGTGGTCAAATTCAGGAGGTGGATAATACACAAAGTGTGGTGTTGATGAAGGGAAGCAAGAGCACAAGGTTGGAGCAGGTAATTACCTCGTATTTTTTCACTAGAGAAGACCACATGGAACTGCATTGCTCTGGGTTACGTTCAAAACCACTTGTATTGAAATTCGTAGCAATGTCTTTCCAACTTGGTTTTCGGCTCTTTCCCTCCTTCAGCAGCTGATCTACCATAGCACTTCGTACGCCGATGAGCTTCAATGTCTCGTCATGTCTGCACCGAGCGATATGTGAGCACTTGAAAGAGACTAATTTTTATACAAAAAGATGACTACATCAATATAGAAATATGATCCAGAAATACATGGACTTTTCGGTTGCAGCGACATACCCAAACTAGAGGTACGAAATAAGCATGCTGAAAAAATTACTTCCCATGTACAAAATCATCGTTCCTGCTAGGGATAACAAACGACTAATTCCCAAGTGTCATCCCAATAGAAATGTATAATTTTCATAAACCTCTTTCTATATAATCCTTTGAGCAATCCTAAGTATAATCCTTGACGTAATACTGATTTACTAAGAAATTCAAAAAAACTCAGTATAATCCTCAAAGAATGTCACTATAGGATGAGCACAATTGTACTATACTCATGACATATATTCTTTGGAACGATGGGCCCCAACATGCTACTTATCACATTTCTCATTTTCATTAAACACCAGAACTTTTCAACGTTTTGAACCATTGCATAGTCTCTCCCCTTGGGGGTAGAGATAATAAAAGAGGAAGAAAAACGAAACAAAAGTGATGATGTAGATGGAATATGGAAAGAATTCTTTGGACATGGCAAGTCTTGCAGAGACAGCCTTATTCGTTCTAGCACATTATGATGTAATACCAGCTACGAATTCCAAGATAATTCTCTAGAAGCTAAGAAATAAACTACTGAGATATAAACAACTGTACAAGACTTCGTACCTCCACTTTTGACGTTTCTTCTTAGGAGGCTCTACTCCATTATTAGAACCTGTTGAGATGCTGGAATCGGCTACATCTGATGCAACAGGCTCATCTGCATCTGATTCTCCACGCTCTCCATCGCTCTCTACTTCTGCGGATCAAAAAGGAAAACGTTTTGGCAATTCAGTCGCTTCAACAAACTTTTCTTTTTCTTCTTTTATCTTGTTTAGTTTTTTTCCCCTGCAAACATGAAAACTTCGGTTCAGAGAAGCTAGTGTAACGTTCTGACGATTAAAAGAAACCTTGATCAACCCACAAATAAATCACCCTAAGCGTACCTTCTGGTGCAAGAGATCCTGATGAGGCAGCCACAGGTTCACTTACTGCTTCCCCTTCCACGAGTTCAACCTCACGAATCGATTTCACTACAGAATAGACTGATTCTGTCTTACCGTCCAAAGTCCTCTTTTGTACACGTGTGAGCTCTTCCTTTCTCTCAAACTTTTCCACGGCCATCTCTACAGGTTCAACAGTTCCTCCAACAGGGCCCCTAAAAAATTTCGACTTAGCGTCATCAGCTCTTTTCCAAGGTTGCTGCTTACTACGAGATTGGTCAAAATTGTTAATAATTTCGGGAGAAGACCTATTAGGAGTCACCCCCTCTGAAGCTTCCGTAGCAATTACAATTACATCCGGCCGTTTGTTGCTGTACTTCTGTACAACTTTACGGAGGACCACACTAACATGTCGCTCAATAGTTGACAACCTTGCGTCCTTCCTGCAGCTTGCAAGGGCGACATCCGCTGCCCTTTGCAAGGACTCCAAAAGCTTGTTATGGTCTGTCCACAAACACCGGGTCGTGATGCGAATCCTTCCTTGCAGTCCATATTCATCCGCCTCATCCTCTTCATCATCTCTCATAAGTTTATCCTCTTCCTCTTCTTCTTCGTCTATATCGTTCTCTTCAGCTCTTATGACCTCCACACTGAATAAACCCAATTCATAAAACTGATGTCAGAAGGAAGAAAATCACAACATATATCTCGTGTCTGCATGTTTCAGAATATATGAAAATATTCGGTCATATCAAATACGTTAACCTCTAAGTGCCCAGGGTAAAAACAGAAAGTTCACTGAGGGAGCTATTAGTCCATTCCAGTTACTCCCAAAATATAGTTCTACTTAGAGGACATGATTTCTCATTTCTTTTGACCATTATGGCACTTATGGGTTAAAACGTAGAGTACACCCTCAAGGTTGCAACATGTACCTTGCGATCACGAGGCCCTCCAAGGCGATGTTCATTCGTTCATGGATACACAAGTCGGCAGCTGTTCCAAACGCTTTGTCCCCATCATTATACATCAACTGCAGCGACAGTTCATGAAAACCCCGTCACTACATTGACGTTTCTGTCGAGATATCTCAGAGCAATATACAAGAACCTACTGATTTCTGGCTTCTTGGTTTTAATGCACATCTCTATGTCCACTTACAAATTTCTGTTACATGAGATAAATAATGCAACACCAAGTAGGGTATCAGAATCCCGGAAAGGTAGCACTCTAGCTTCAAGAAAAATATAAACAAAACTTGCGAAGAGAAAATGAAAATCCGAACATCAAAGCCTAATACGGTAGATAATGCAACAGTCTAGACTGATCCTAAGACTGCGAATTTTAACACAGGAGGAAGCAACAGTTGCAGCTGACCTTCAACTTCTCTCTCCCAAGCGGGGAGAACCCACTGGAAAGCACTCGACCGTTCCTCAATGGAGCTACTCCCAACATCTCACCATTCTTAATAACCTGCCATCGGCCACAGTGAACAGATTTCAGAATTACGTAAGTCAAATATCATTATCGATTCCTGAACTGATAGACCGTTACTCGAAATTCCTAAAATTGCAGCTTCTCAAGACTTAAGACTAGTATGATCAAAAAAAAGAAAAAAGATTAACGCTTCATGAATAATGACGTACTGCAGTATGTCTGATGCCCTGAGCTTTGCCAAGAAGCTCATGTTCCTTGAGAAAGGCAAATTCTCCATGAACGGGTAGGAAGTGTTGCGGTTTAACAAGTCTCAAGACCTCCTCCTTCAAAAACGAACAAAAGCAGGCCATCCCTTGTCAGATTGTGAAATACTACCTACTCCCTACAAACAAATCATGAAGACTGCTGTGAAATCGTAAATCCGTGATGCTGGATTCCATGCAAAATTATCAACCGCATTAACTCCTATGAGACCAAGATTCGTGGATTTTAAATGACCGGTTAGAGTGATCTTTTTGTGAACAACATAACCCAGATACGATCAACTTTTATACCTCCAGAATCAGCGAGGAAGACTGCATGTTTGATCAATAAAATAAATAAAAGTGGAAAAAAGAAGGTACCCACATGACCTGCTGAAAAACAGTTCCAACTTGGCTTCTCCATCCTCAAGGGGTATAACTTAAGAATTTGTTAATAAAAGAGGGGACAGAGTGAAAGAGGTAGAAGGAAAGAACTCTGGTGAGACGGCTTTACCAGCTCACCGCGATATGCATGGCCAGACGTGTGCAGATTCTCTCCCCTTCCCATTACGAGATTAGGTCCCATCTCTGCAATACGATTCATCATCTTCATCACTCGAGTCTCGTTTCCTGGAATCATCTGTAGGGGCAGGAAATGTTAAAGTTATTCAGATGAACTGAAATGAGTAATCTTAACATTGCTGTGTTCTGGCAATAATCAAGTACTACAGAACTAGATCCGAGACTAGATCCCGATGATTATATAATCAGCAAGGGCATAAGCCACGGTCAAGAATGAGAAAGCACAAACGCATCAACCGTTCAAACTACCACTGAACTACGTAGATGTTTGAAAAAATCACCTTAGCAGAATAGAGAATAACATCGTCCTTGTGCAACTTGAGTAGGCGACTGGATCCCATAGAAGCCAAATTCAGCGCTGCCCGTGGTTCTGCCTGCCCCAACAGAAAATTTCAAACTCAGACGTGTTCCAAAACCACATCTGCCTCCAACACACCTCCACCAAAATGTGTTCTAAAGTTTAACCAACATAAAAGTTTACAACGGTAAAGGAAGCAGTAATTCAAGACAAACCTGAGACCCGGTGGTGACAATAAGAAGTTGACTTGGGGCATAGGCGTCCATATCCTCCGCTTTTACCTGAGTAAGCCATAGTTCCAGGTCAAAACGCTAAAGAAACGTGTACGATAGCTCAACACTTTGTCTACATTTTATCTAATATAAAGGAACAATTCGTCAACATTTTGCTGCAATACCATTAAAAAGCTAAGCAGACTATATGGTGCATTACGGCCTTCCAAGAAAATATAACAATATATCACAGAGGTTTATTGAACCAAGAACACACACATTTGAGGCCATCACACAGGGCATACAGAGTTGAGCGTACCAGGATAGAAGGGTCGAAGGGCGCCTGTCCGTCCCTCCAGGCTGCTTCCAAGTAGGTCTTCAGTGAAAGTCCAATAAAAACCAGTTTGCGACCCGAGACTTCAGCAGCAGCTTTCACACAGCCCAAGCGATGGACATTGGATGCAAATTGAGTGGTGATGACACGGTGACCTTTAGCATCCACGATTTTGCGCATCAAAGCCTCTGCCACGTCGGCCTCACTTGTGGTTCTGCCTGGTGACAAGACATTTGTAGAGTCGCTCATCATCTGTACAATCAACAACAAATAGTGACTTGAGCTCGTACTCAAAGAAAACCAAATCTATCAAAAATGGCAAGAGCACCACACTCTCCATCTGGCTTCTGTTTCTAGGTCAGGATCAGTCTCATAAAGTCGTTCTTCTTTTTGACTAAACATTGTCAGATTTCGACAAATATTTTGGTCTAGCTACAAGTCGATAAGAAGTTTGACAATTTAACACGCAAATGCTTTTCAGAATTAATGCATATTTTGGCTAATATATTTGTACAACTATTTCGCTTACCTCAATTTCATCAAAATGGTCATAAAGGACGATGGACTTTTAAAATTCAAGCATTACTTTAGATGAATGAGAGTATATTTAAATGAAATATCAGTCTGAAGCACTCACGTCATCATCCAGAATATGGACTTTGGTTTGCTTAGGGGTTAAGGAGCAAAATATGAGATATTTAGTCAATATTTAAAGGAAATATGTAAACCGCCAGGAACTGTACTGAGGTTATGAAAATAACAAAAATATTATGCAAAGTTTCCAAAATTGGTAGCCTCAACCAAACTCTTGGAACCACCCCAGCCGAAGAAGGAAAAAAAAAGAAAGATAACCAAAAAATTTTGGAACTCTCATGAACTGAAACTTGTGAATGAATTATTTGGAGCTCGACTGAAAATACCAAAGTCACGCCTTCCTTCTGGAGCTGCTCCAGAGCAACGCGATCGAAAATATTGCCATCCACTGGGGATTCATCAATCTGCAGAAATCGGTTACTACAGTCAGAAAAGCAAGATAAAGCAGAAAGCTTTCAGAAGCATCAAATAATTGGTGATCAGTAAGCGTATGGCTCCACTGGCTAATCTAACTGATTACGATTCTATGGCCTTGATAACGCACAACAGCTTGAAAGTAAATATTCTTGATACACTAAACAGGAAACGAAGCCTGAAAGTCCAGTTCATTTGGACAATCATATAGTGTTTAGAAGGTTGATATTAAGATAGATTAATATCCAGTGAACTAACCTTCCAGTCACCTGTGTGAAAAATGGTTCCATCCGCACACCTTAGGACAAGTCCACAGCAATCTGGAATGGAATGAGTCACTCGAATAGGCTCAATTTCAAAGGGGCCCGCATCGAAGCGGGCGCGCATACTGAAGGTGCGCAGTCTGCCTTCTGCTGGTATGTTGTATTCTTTAAGGCGCCTCTTGATTAGCTGATTTCGAATCCAAACAAACAGCCAGCTGCTACATTAGTCTACGGAAGTGGCCCAAACTGATCAAATCGAACACAAAGTTCATTGAAACAATTGGAGAAAGACAGACAAAAAAGACACCAGTACCTGCATGGTGAAGCCCGTTGCATAAATTGGAGTTTTCGGGTCAAGGGCTGGAATCACCTGTAAGAAATAGCAAGAAAAGGAGCCCAAATAGTAATCTCTAAGTCATACAGGCTCAATGAAAATGTCCCCCATGATTTGCAACACGAAGGTCTTTTGCAATAAGGTAGCAACACCCAAAAGCAACCCCTGCTAAATCATTGCTACACTGTAGATATTGATTATGAAAATCTGAACAGCAGAGCCCAGGGTCTGACTTGAAAATTAATAACCAGTATCCAAATATTACATGCTAAACAACAGTAAAATCCTTATTCAATTGCTAACAAGATCATAACAAATTTCAGCCATTCTCGTTGAAGACAAGAAGGAATCAAGGAAGAGGTAGTCACAATGAGATTCTCAGAACTATATGCACAGCAGAACAAAACAACCAGAAACTGTAAGAGGGAGAAGGAAAAACATACCCATGGTAAAGCTCCGATGTGATCCTCATGGCCATGAGTGATAATAACAGCTTCAATTTTGTCCCTCCAGCGATGAATAAATGCTGTGTCCGGTAACACTTTTTGAACCCCCAGGTCATCATAGCTGTGGAAAACAATAACGTAAAAAACATAAATAACAATTCAATTCCTTCCAGAAAACTAATCGCAAGTATCCAAAGCCCAAATAGAATTGAATATTTTTCATATGTCTGCTTCCATATAACCCCCAATAAAAATCTCACTGATTGAAAAAATTCAAAATTCTGTTCAAAAACCTTAGAATGTCATCACCCCAAAAACCAAGTCCCAATCCTATTAGGCAGAGAAATTTCATCTCTGGAACAATGCTCCAACGAGCTATAACACCTCTCACCAAATTTTCCTACTTTTTCAAACCATTGCTTAAGGTTACCACACTTCCTTGCAAGTCCTACCGAAACGCAACACTGCATATCCTTGCTCAATGAGAATTTATTATTTTAAGAATATAAACCACCTCAACATCAGAACTCACGTCGCTTTTCGATCATCTACCAGAAAAACTTTGAACTTATATAACTAACTATTGCATATGGTATCCATGTGATGCATTCTTTGGAATCCAATTTCATTTACCACTAAGAATACTTGACAGAGGGAAAATTCCATGAATAGAAACAAACAAGGCTCAGAGCTGAAATGTGGCATTTAGGTGTGGCAAGTGGGACAGATACAGAATCGGGAACCTCCACCTCAACTGCAAGATGTCCCTCGTAGAGACATCTAGGGGTGCCTGCCTGAGTATACTGCAGGGGGTGGTTCCCGATTCCGCAAGCTTCGAAAACAACCCACGACGCGAGCTAAGCCCTGAACCCTTAAACCCTTAAACCCTAAACCCTAATCCTCCAGGGTATGCAAACACGTACTCCGGGAACATGAGACCTGCGTCGATCATAATGTAGCGATCATAGTTTCCAACAAGCATACAATTCATGCCAATCTCGCCCAGTCCCCCGATGGGCAACACGCGCAACGGCGGTCCATCTGCGCCTTCATGAAACGACTTCATCTTGCGCGTCACGGCGTCGTCGCGGCTGCGCTTCGGCCCTTCGTAATGCCCATTCCGATGCTGGCGAGGCCGCGACTGGCGCTGTGTGGAAGCAGAAGCAGGCGCTGCTCATTCATTCCCCAAGACCGCCATCACCCAAAAATTCAGTCACATTTGGCGCCCATTGCAGCAATTTCAAACAGTAGCGTGTAGCATAATCCAATCTACTGCTGAGATACTCCACTTGCATTTAATACAACGCATTTTCACAGTAAGAGAAGGACAAATTCCCCAAACCCCCATCACCCAAAAAATTCAGTCACAAAATTCAGTCACATTTGAACCAAGCAGCTGCGCCTCATTGCAGCAATTTCAACACGGGCGTGTAGCAAAATCCAATCTAATGGTGTGAAGCTCCATTTGAAGTCGACACAATGCATTTCACAGTACGAGTGGGACACATTTCAATACCTTGAGCTCGAATGATCGAATGCCGACCTAAATTTCGATTCAAATTTCGGTTCACGAAGTTCCTTGACGTTAGCGAAGTCGGCAAATGGTTAAACCCCAGTAGCACTTGCTGCCCTACTCCTCTCCTTCCCTTCCATTCCGACCTCAACAAGGCGCCTTGCGCTTCATGAGCTGGTTGCCCCTGCAACGCATTCAGACGCGCCTGTATCTGCAAGCTTTCCATAATGGCGACGTAGAAAAATTGAGCGCCACGCGCTTGCGAATACTCCGAAACTAACCTTCTCCTGCGCCGTAAACCTTATCCATCAAACCCAAAGCCCGAAAAGTCCAAAAATAATAGAAACCAAACCACCGCTGAATTTCAAAATAAGAAGAGTGCGAGAAAATGGAAGAGGCTGAGAGAGGTGTAAAAAAATTCTGCGCCTCTCTCGTCCTCCGGAGACTAACTTACAATCCGAGCTGCGCAAGACGTTATCCGGACTCTGGAGGGAGAGGCTGCATCCAAAAAAAGATCATTTCCGTTGTTTTTCGTCGAATTGTTTACTTTTTCGTTCACTTTTCGTTCGCTTTTCGGTTGAATCTTTGGTGTGAGTACAATCGTTGGGATCTTTGATGGGTTGCGCTCCTTTTTGTAATGCGGGATTCTGGAATCTATGTTACATTTAGATTTTGGTTGTTGGTTGATCTTCTGTTTGTGACATGAGGGTGTTTGGGCGTGAGGTGGAGTGTGGGATGCATGAGCAGGCTTATTTAAGCTTATTTAAATTGATAAGCTTAAGCCTTGAAAGACCTTGGGGGTCCTCTTTAGCGGCTTGTAACTCTTCAACTGTGGTGAAAATATATGAATTGTGATACATTGTTATTTTCGTACTATCACAATCATTAATTTACTTTGTATCGAGAAGTATTTGGTCAATATTTTTCTAATCAAATACCAACCAATACATATTATATTATACGGACTCAAAGGGCTTTTAGGCCCTTTAAGGGTTAACCCTGAAGCACTCAGAGTCTTCTTCAAAATTGACAATCTAAGAAAAATCATTATAAAGTGCTATTTGGAAGAATGCTTTGGAATTCATATAGAAATAAAAGTTGTAGACTATGAGTATTAGATTCCATCCACACAATTAGATTCATCCAATGCTATCACATTTTTTTTATAAATTTTGAAATGAAAATTCCAAAATTCCAAAATTCTTCTAATTTTGATTAAAAGCTACATATTCTCATTTTTGGAGTAAGCTCACTATTGTTGGAATGGATTTGAAATGAGGCTCTCTTCACATGGTGATTTTTGAATTTTTTGTGTTCTTAAAATCTATAATCTCATTTTGGAAAGTCTAGTTTTGAACTAGAGTCAATGCAATTTTGTCTTGGTCAACCACTTGACATACTTCCACATTTTGTAATTTTAGAAAAATATTTACTCTAGTAACACCAAATTCAACCATTATATAAGACAACAACTTCATAAAGTATCTCCACAAATTAAGATGACTTTCATCCAAGTAGAATTGAGGATGACACTTGAGTTTCAATTTGTTCATCATCCAAAAAGTGGACGTTAGAACACTTAGGGGTTAGTCCCAAAGATTTTTTGAAGGGGGAACATAGATGTTGGAGTTTTCATGCAAATAAGTTTTGGCAATACAAGAATCCAAACAAAAGGTCTTCATTTCTATAACTTTTCATTTGATTCTTATCTTGAAATGAATTGATTTGGAACTTTTGTAAAAAAAATATAAAGCATCCATTGACCAAGTTAGTAACATAGCTAAATAACAAACAAAAACCACTTTTGAAGCACTCATACTTGGAAATACGTAATCTCTTTCATATAATGTTCTTGAAAAATGTTCATTGTCCATACATTAGATGTTGGCTTTCTTTTGGTTTAAATAACTACACTTATTTGTGACTTATTTCTAGAACTCCCCTCTACAAATTCTTGTCTAGGATGTGCAATTAGTATTCATGAGAGCCTAGGATCAATTTTGAGTAGTCCTATTTTCAGGACTTTTAAAAATCCATAGTATAATATTCATACATTGTTCCAAAATGTTAAGAGAATGTAGAATCTCATTTTAATATCCAACAAGATCCAATAAAAACTTAGATAGTTTGATAATAAAAATCATGCACAAATTATAATTTAGATGATTTTAGTTGTCTAAATGTATCTCCTCTAGAATTTATAAATTAATAGTGATGAAAATTAAATTTGATATTCATACAAAAGTAATATTTAATGTTATCAACATTAGAAATTCATTAAAAAAAAATTTTAAAACAAGAAAATTTGTGTTGAACAATAGACTACCCAAAATACACCCGTCATAACATGTATGCCTTCTTTAACCCCTACATCAATGCCATTATATTACTTAAATTCATTACAGTAAATGAATTCTTCACATGACCACAAGTAATGTACTAGAAATAAGTAATTTCATCCTTATTCAACTTGCATTTTTTTAGGATGACAAAAAGGCATGATTGTACACAATCTAATCACACTATAAAGGTCCAAGAACATAGGCTCAAAGAAAAGGACAATATCAACTTTAGGATGATTCAAAGATAGGAGTCTACCTCATTATTTGGAAGATCATTTGTTTCGTACATTTGGCTCTCTTCAAAAGTTTAAGGATCTTCTACAAATAATTAAAGATATTATGAATAGAAAGGAGAAATTATGAATCTCTACTACAAAAATAAGTCCTACTCTTCAAATTCTAGAGTATACATTAGAGGAGATCTGGCCTAAAAGAAGGCCATTCCAAGTCTGTTCCCCTATTGTTGTTCCCCAACAGTGAGGGCACGGCTGACAGCAGTCAGCCGTCATAAATTTTTGAAAATTTTTTTGTGAAAAAAAAAAAAAAAAAAAAAAAATTGGTCTTGAAATCGATAGAAAAGTCGACAATTTTTTATTTTTATTTTTTTTAAACGAAAAAAAAAAGAAGTAACATGGCGGTGTCCTGACCACATCAACACGCTATGGTGGCGCAGTTCCCCGAGTTCCCTGCTGCCGGGAACTCACAGCCCTCTATTTGGCCAGATCTCTTCTAATGCTTAGGATCTTCTCCAAACCTCATTCAAACTCTTCAAAGATTTTTTACCTTGGAAATTGATGTAACAAAATTTTAGAATGTAATTCTTTTCTACTATATAGGAAATTAGAAAATATTGAGTTTGATGAAAGAAATTTTCTAACATTCATTATTGTCTTTCTCTCTCCATATATATATATATATATATATTAATCTTTGACATGTTTTTATGGAGTTGGATCCTAATTTTGACTTTGCAAAGTCTTTCAAGTAGGGATACCTAAAAGAGCCAAGTGCCTAGATAAATAAAAGGGCCACTTGATTAGATGCTCTCATTACATACATCTCTTAATCAATATGCACCTAATATTGAAGAAACGGTTTTAGAACAATTACTAAGTAAACTTTGATTTCTCGTAAGTTTTGTACATGGTTTCCAAATGCTGTTCTTTAGTGCATTGAAATCTTCTTTCATTTCCCAATCATAATATGTAAAAATGTGATTAGTTTAATGATAGAAAATGTACACAGTAGAAAAAATGGTGGTTCTAGGTGTCCCTACCTTAGTCATGTAATAACTCAAAGGACTAAAAGTGTCCTATGAATGACCTTCTACAAAATTGCAAAGACAAAGAATATACATATTTATGGCAAGGCACCTTGGTAATAGGACCACTTTCTTCTAAGGTTAAATCCTAAGAATCTAGGGGAGGTAGGTACATATAGATTTTGAATGGTTTTGGCAAAATAAATTATGATATGAATTCTTTTTGCAAGTCTTCCTTCTCTTTCCACTCCTAAATGAGCTCATTTTAAACCTTGCATAATAATCAAGGAGTACTAGTATGTGAGTATAGAATCTATGAGCCTAGGAGCTTAGGAGTCTATATTATAAACTCCTTCTATATTTATAAGTAACTATGTTATTGACACTTTCCATGTTATTAAATACCTATGTTATACATAAATTTGTTATATACACCTTCAATGGTTGTAGGTTTAGGGTTTAAGGCATGTAGACTCACCCTTTGTGTTCATGTGCTAGTGTCATTGCACAATAATCAAGAAGCACTAATTGACCAAGCTAGTCATATTGATGAAAAATAAACAAAAATTGATTTTTCAACATACTTGGATGTACTTCATCCATTTCATATAGCTCCAACAATAAGCTTTTGAAAACATTCATAATTCAAATAATGGTTCTCATATTTAGGGGTTAAATAGGACTCATTGGTGACCATTGTAAATTTTATGAAACAAAAATAGGATTGGGAACGGAAAAAGGTCCCTCTCTCTAGAGTATTTTTTTTAGTGAAATTTCACTCAAAAGCAATGCAATTTTTTAAGGAAATATTAGGCAATATATATTCCCCTATTTTTCAATGAATAAAATCATTGGTTTGCTACATATTCTAAGGGCAAAATCATTTTCTGGTATGACCGTGCACTTTTTTGAATGAATAATTGAAATTTCATCCGCATTTTGCACATTTCATCCATTTTTATATATAGATGGAAGCAACTGCCCAAAATAAATGAAAAAAAATTCTCTGGTCCCTTTGACAGAGCCGCATTCCGTCACAACAAGCCCAACTTACCGAGTCTGTCCCGACGACCAAGCATGGATTGGCCAAACGATCTAACGGTGTCTTTTCCCCGGGCCTCCCAAATCCAACGACCCAGATCATTTCAAACCCTCTCAAGGCTCTGCCGTATCCCCTTAGTCGCCCTCTTTCGCGTTCCTTCATCTCCAGCCCCGTCTCGCCGCTGCTGCGCTTCCGCCCCAGCACACCCACAATCACACCAAGTCCCCCTCACACTCACCATGACGGCGCAGTCCGCAGAAGATTTGGCCACCGAGCTCGAGCAGCAGAGGATCCACGTAACGACCCTTGCGTCCCTTTCTTTACTTTCCATTCTCGTGGTTTTATGAGTTGCTGGGAGTCTGTTGCGTGTCGAGTAGGGTTTGAGAGGGTATTGGTCGAGCTCACGGTTGTTATGAGTAGTGCGTTTGGTGGTTTAAGGTCTCACATTGGTCGAAACCCTAATTGGAGTTCGGGTGTGATTGAATGTGTATTTTGTGTCGTGGAAGTGTATTTCATAGTCGGACATGCTTTGGGCGGGCATAAGTGTCCGGCATTTTACTTTGCGAGCTGAGTTGGATGACGTGGTGAGCTTGAGTTTCGTTTGGTGGTTTTGTTTTTTCAGTCTTGGAGGAGCCCTAATTCGGTTTAGGGTTTGGCGGATTGCTTCTCTGGATTGAGAGGGGGTTTGGGTCTGTTTGAACGGGAATGTGGGTCTGAAGTAGTGTACGAGGTTTAACTTGAGCTCTTGGAGGAAACCCTAATTCGTTTGCGGGGGTTGGGGGTAATGTTTGTGCTTGCGGGTATATGTTTGATGTTTGATGTTCTTCTGGTATTGGGCTTGGGGTGTCTCATCAGGTTTTTCAATCTGTGATGTGGGCGTGGGTGTGTGCAGTCAGATGATCCTACCATTGAGGACGGAAAGGACGATGATGACGACGACGATGAGGATGATGATGACGATGTCCTTGATGGAGATGACGGTCAAGGCGAAGGTGGGGTCCAGAGCTCTTTTTGATACATTTTTGTCAGTAGTATCTATTAATTAACATTGAAGTTGTAATTGAATTATTGATTCCAAGTGATTATGCTTGAAACAGAAAATCCTGTTTGGAAACCAAGATAATAACTTTGAAATCAATTATATCTTTAAAATGTAGGGTATGATTTCTTCTCTGTATTGGTATATTTTGTTACCTTCCTCAAAGCTTCGTGAATGGTTTGTTTCAGAGCCTATAGGTATGGAGCAGACACTTTTGGCCATTTAGGATCAACTGTTAGTTGTACTGTGTGATAAAAGGTGAAAATGTTACTCTGCAGGTGAAGATGGTACCGCAGGTGGGAAGTCGAAACAGAGCCGTGGTGAGAAGAAGAGCAGGAAGGCCATGCAGAAGCTTGGCATGAAGCCCGTGACTGGTGTCACTCGGGTTACCATCAAGAAGAGCAAGAATGTATGTTCTCAGTTTTACTCGTACTGTCTGGGAAATTGAAAATCTGGATGAGTGTATTTGATACTTTATGATTTCATCTGTGGAGTGTCCAATTGCGAACAACCCTGTATCGTATCCATGCTTACATTGTATACATTACTTGTCGTACCAAGCGATGTTATTTCGTTTCCATTTCACATTCTACAAATGTGTGAGAAGTTGTATTGTTGTTTTGCATTCAATTGTTTTCCTGATCTGCAGTCTGATCACTTACAAGAGCGTTCGTTGTGGAATTTGCAGATCCTCTTCGTGATTTCGAAGCCTGATGTGTTCACGAGCCCCTCATCAGACACTCACATCATCTTCGGTGAGGCAAAGATTGAGGATTTGAGTTCTCAATTGCAGAGCCAAGCAGCTCAGCAGTTCAAGGTGCCCGAGACGGCCAACGTAGAAGCGAAGTCTACGCCTGCTACCATCACTGAAGCTGAAGATGAGGATGATGTTGATGAAACAGGTGTGGAGCCGAAGGACATTGAGTTGGTGATGACTCAAGCTGGAGTTTCACGTGCTAAGGCTGTGAAGGCCCTCAAGGCTAGTGATGGAGATATTGTTAGTGCGATCATGGACCTTACAGGTTAAGTTTGCCATTGCTGTAAGAGACTGAATTTTACTGTCATAATGGACGGTGATGTGCTGGGTTGCATCTTAGTGTCGAAGAACTGACTCTTCTGCCTCAATTCTTACTTGGTGCTCTAGTTTTTCTCAGATGATTTGTGGTCTTCTTTGTGAAGATATCTTTTTGTTATTTTCTTTTTAATTATCCTCATTTGATGATTTTTGGATTTTTATAAAGTTATTGACAGGCAATGCGACATCTATGCTGGAACACAGTTTTCCGTAGACACTGATCATTAGGATCACACCTTGCAAAAAATCTGTGTTTATTAACAGTAATCAAACTGGTGCTTGGAAGTCTACTCTTTAAAATTTCAATGTTGTCCATCATATTCTCAAATTTGGGAAGATTCTTGAGAAGTTTTTATAAGTTGTGACAATAAGGTAACTAAGTTTGGAAGTCACTGCGCACAGTTGCACATTTTATTCTCAGAAATCAAGGAATGTATCTTGGTAAACTCGTTTTTGAATTAGGTGCAAATACCTTACATCTTGATGGATTTTGCTTCACAATCTCCAACACTAAGTAATTGGTGCTCTTGAAAGGATATCATGGGCAAGGACAAATTACAACCTTAAACCCTAAATGCATGTTTATTTTGGAGTCGAAACTGCTATAAACCGGGATCTTCTTAAAAACGCCTTCTTCATGAGTTTTTAGAATTATTCTTTGTGAGTTTCCTGATGTGAGTTTTTTCCCATACCCTAGATCATTGCCATTGATGAGATCATAATCTTCAGAACATGAATTTCAATGTGCTGCTCAAGGTCGCCAAACAGACTTTTGGGGCTTCTAACTTCAGTATAGCTACGCAAATGCTTAGTAACTTTCGTAATTCTATTACACAGGTATATGGTAGTCTGCTCTTAACCCCTAAATGCCCAAGGCTTGTTTGGATCTCCTTGAAATTTGATCTAAATTGAACAAAAAGTCAACATTTTCAGAAGTTGTATCAATTTCTTTTGAAATGTAACCATACAAATTCAAAGTAGACATGTTAGAGATCACATAGGAAAAGAAAACATAACAATATCACTTACAGATTGAAAGATTATAATCTTTGACCATGAGGGTGTAAAAATTGTGAAAATTTTTCAATTCACTTTTTGCATGACAACTCTAAAAAGTTGGTCACTAAAAAAATATGAGGTTATAGGGCCCAGCATGCACAACCCCAATTAATTTACATTTTTTCAAAATCTATTCTGCAATTCTTTTAAATGAATTTCTAATGTGATTTTGCCTCCAAGATCTAGTGTATTTGAGGGTCATTTTCAAGAGCCCTCAACACTACAGGAAGTCAAGATTGCAATGGGCATCCTTGCACTAAATCTTCTATAGAAAAATCATAATCCTTTATTTTTCATATCAACTTTTTGATCCTAAAACTAGACTTCAAAAAGAATTCTCCAAAAATACAAACTACTAATATTAGCAATTTGGTTGGGTTTTACTTAACTTCAAAGTTTTCGAAACACCAAAATCTGGTGCCTTGGGCATTTAGGGGTTAAAGGGACCATTGAAGGGCTGGTTGGTCTTTTCGATGGTTCTTAGATGCACGAAATTATTTTTCCTTATTTTTCACTTGAAGAAAAATTGAAGTGGAATCGAACCCAAGTGGCTTCATATTTTTCAGAGCATTTTTAAATTACTTATGAACTTCTAAAGAATTCTGCCATATGCACCTATTTTTTGATTGGAGGCCTTACAAAACCCATATGCGCGTAGTCTGAAAGAAGATTTGGCTTCACCAAAACCAAGAAGTGCAGCATGCAAAAAGTAATAGACAAGGTTCCAAAATGCGACCTTTACTAAACTTAACTCCTTATAGGCCAAGGCCTATTTTTTAACAAAAATCACTTGAAATTGCCATTTCTCCTGCATTCATCCAAGAAAATTAAAATTAAAATAAAAAAATCTAATTGTATGATTTTGTACTATACTTTTATGAGATCATGTGGTAAAAACTTCATGAAGTTTGATTGTACATATTGGAAGATATTAGCATTCAAAGTTGTGGGAGATAAGTTAGGTTGCCTTGGATGTTGAGTTGTGTTAGTCTAGCTGTGGCCCTTGAAGGCTATATGTTTCCAAAAAAAAAATGTTGTGGGAAAAAATAAAGTTTTTTTAATAGAGGTAAACATTTTAGAAGTGGACCCATCTTGGCTCTTATTCCATCCACTAGCAAAGTATAGAGGAACATTTGACAAATGTTAAACTTCTCTAATATCATTGACAAAACATTCAATGTTTTACATATCCATTTTACAACCTCTTAATGTCTATTTCAGACCTTGGCTAGGGACATTGTGAAGAAGAGGGTCGGAATTAGAGTAGACTACCATATTCAAAGTATAGTACGTAGAAAAGATTTCAGATTATTTGGACTCCCCTATCATGATGAAAACCAATCATTTATATATAGAAGGTGGTCACATGAATTGGCCATACACATGATGAAATTTGATTGTTTAAAAAAATCAATAGTTTGTTCAAAATCCATGAGGTGAGCTCAAAGTTTGCTATGTAATCTTCAAGTTCAATGAAAAAAAATCCTCCTACATTTGGCCCCTAGAATGTAGAACCTATACTTTCTCAAATTAAGGCCTTGGGCTACCTTGAAATAATGGGTTTGGCAGTTTCTCAAACAAGGCTCTTGTACTCTGATATTACCGTCCTTGAGAACATAGAACTATAGCCATTTTAGATCTAATTAATTTTGAATGTCAATTTCTATACATAGTTGTAATGGTAAAAAAAAGAATAAAGATTTGGTCCCCTCAATCAAGGGTCCCTTCAAGATTTAGGAAAAATAAAAGAAATGTTCTATAGGCTACAAAAAAAATATTATACAGGAAAAAAATCCCTTTAAATATGCAAGCCCCCAGAAACCCACAAAGTCTACCACAGAATAAATAAATTATAAAGGCTTTAGATGAAATTATCAAGAACTGAAAACACAATGGTTAAAAACATTTTTTGTTTAGGACCATACCTTCCTCACTACCTTGTTTGAATAAGTATCTCACGAAGCTTGGCCTTGAATTGTATGTGAATCATGGGCCTCACTTGAGATTGTTCTATTTGCAAGTGTCCAAGGGACAAAATGTACATACTCACATCAATAGTATCAAAAAGAAAAAAAGAAAATGAATTCTACCATTTGTGCAACCAGGTTTGGCGAGAATACACAACTCATTTGCCACATCCACCACCCTCATGTAGGTGTATTCCAAGTGAAGAAGTGATATTTGAATTTGATTCTATGATAACTCCTCCTTCCTAGGAACACTTACTATCTCCATTCTTAGGGGGTAAGGTGGTTGAATTGGCATGGCATGTGTTGAAAGAAAAAAGACAAGTTTATTGTCCTTCCAAATACAACAAGCCAAGTCCCAACTTGAGTAGAAGTGCCACTCTCAAGTCTCTTGCAAGGCTTAGTCCATCTTCTTGAATCCTTGAATTCCATTGGTAAGCCAATTGAATTAGATTGCAGGGTCCTTGTTGCCTAAATTTCACAAGGCACAAATTTTGTGAAAAAACAACACTAGAGAAGTAATTGTTTATGGCAACTATATGGCCCTTCCCATCAAGACCTTATACCATTTTCTATACTACGTTATGTGCAAAACCAACTTCTCCATATTATACCACTTCCATCACATTGCCTCCAACTAGATTTTTACTACAATAAATATCAAAGTTGTAAATATATTTTGATATGGAGTCTACAACATTCCATACCTTGACCCTCCATTTGCATGGCTTTGGTAGCATATACTGACACCCTAAAAAATATGATCTTACATCATAGATCATCATTTCATCTATTGTTGCAAATTTGCCCAAAGTAAATTTGTGAATACATGCCAAATGTATTTCTTCTACTAGTTGATGAACTTGACCTATCTTATCATAACATACTTTCTCCCTATTTGTCATATAGGTTTCTGGATTTGTAATATGAAGGCAAGAAGTTATGAATTGAAAATGGTTAGGAGAAAAAATTTGAGAAATAATAGCACAATGGAAAGAAGAAACTTTTCTTTACTAATACGTTTAGTCGTTCAGTTGCTCTTTCAAACCAATGGTCAAATTCTTTGATTCCACCCAACTCAAAAGTCTTGCATTGGCATTTGATGTTGTAGCATACCTATTAGTTTCTACCATGATTTTCTACAATCTCTAGTCAAGCCAAAATGAATAAATAAAAACTCAAAATGGTAGGCATTCTCATCTCTAAGCTTCTAGGATCCAAGGCTTCTACAAATTCTTTCTAAAGTGGAAGAAATGTAAAACTCTATTGTAACTAAGTGGCACCCTAATACAAATACCTCACAATATTTGGGTCTAAATTGATCTAGATCATTTCATCAATATCAAGGTTTACATCATCACTTTCCTTCTTACAATTCTTGAGTCTCAATTGTGAAATTCTATAGTGCACCTTCTATACCTATTACACTACTCATGTAGCCATACCTTCCCATTTAACATGACAATGAAAGACATTCCTATGTGAGGCATTCTTTTCCAAATCATTTCTTCTATTCAACCAATCCTATTGGTTCTCTACATCTGGACTTCTCCCTTTTTCTTCTTTGTTAGTGTCCAACAATGATACTCGGTGACATGGTAGATCCCTTATAAGCTCCCATCCAACACCTTCCTCTCCTACCTTTAGAGTCATCAATTGTAGCCACACCATGATCTCTTACTTACAAGAAGCAATGTGTAGCTAATCTTTAAGTTGTTCTTTTCCTTTGGGGACGTCAGTGGTGCAGCTATGATGCCGATGCAATTGATGGCCCCTTGATCTAGGTTGTTGTAGTAATTGGGGGGCTACAAAAGGTCATCTTGGCCCTTGTGGTGGCCATCATCACTTGTCAAGTCTTCTTCGGCCACTAGTAGAAAACAATGTTTTTGTCAACAAAATTCAGTTGACGTGTTTTTGTGTTTTCTACCAAAAAACAAAAAATATGTGTTGATTGCAACACAGTTCTCAGAAAACTGAGTTGCAATCAATGCAAATTTTTTGTTTTTTGGCAAAAAACACAAAAACATGTTAGTTGAATTTTGTTGATAGAAACACTGTTCACTATGAGCTGGCTCCTCTTTGCAAGATGTACAATGGCCTTGTAGTTAGAAGAATGTCCAATCTCTAATTTTTAAAGAAAGTGGGATCTGCCTTTTCTAAAGCTCCATCAAGCACCTCATTGTAGGAATGGTTGGCAATTGGCAATGTTGGAATGAGATCATTCTCAATGTAAAAGTGAAGAGGAAGAATGATATTTTCTTGGGATGGACTACTACTAGCACTTGGGATTTGGAAACCTCCCCACAACTATGATGTTGCACTTGCTTGTCTCAATTTTATTGCTCTCTAATGTTGCCAATTAATCGGGAGCTCCAACATGGTGGGTTGACATCCCACATTGCTAGTTGGTTGCAAGAGGAACACATTATGATTACAAGATTAAGAGTAGTAGCTTGAGACTAGGAGGAAACGAATTGAAAGAATACAATGAATGTAATTAAGAAAATTTTGGATTTAGGTGGTTATTGAAATTTTTGAGAAGAACGAAAGTCTTCCTTTTTTTCCTTTCCATGATGTCCAATATTTGTCCATGTTGCTTGATTCTAGTTGTGTAATCTGAGACAAGAAGGTCAAAGGGACACTTGCCTGATTTCTCTAGAATGGAAAGAGACAAGAGGTGGGACTCTTCCAAAAGTTAGAGAATTTGAGTTGTTTGTATTGAGAAAGCTCTGTAGTAGTCTACATGCCACCAAAAATGAATTTTAGAGCTTGTAGGCATTGCATCATTGAAGGCAATGGATTGCAACGACATTTCCCAATTGCCTTTTGTTGTCATCAAAGTGTCTATGTTCTATACTAGAGTGATTGATTTTGCACACATAACATTGAGGTCATTCCTTGAAGTTGCATTTGTTGAGGAACTTAGTGTTAAATCACTTCGTGAAGTGCCAACTGAAAATATCATCCTCCACAAATTAGGATACATGTGTTGAAGCATTCCTCAAGGCAACTAAATCCATGAAATTTGATTGTAGTGATGATTATCCTTTGAGCCAAACAAATATAGGAGACAAAAACCTCAAGGTAGTCATTATCTCTTGTTGATTTTCACTCCACGGTGGAAACTCTAATGTATGCTATATATTAGCAAAAGAAGATTAGAACTTGCAATCAATGTCATTGCAATAGATGAAGTGGTTAATAAAGAATTTTCAATTCTCCTTGTTTGATTTGTGGCTATGCATTGAAACAAATGAAACAAGATCATGGAATATGTGAACTTGTACGTAAGGCCATTACTAAGCTCTATTTGGAGGTAAAATCTTTAAAAGTTGAAATACAAATGGAAGTGTTAATGGATTCGTAGTGTAGCTAGCTTCTTGCTACTAATTTGGAAGTGGAAGGTCCAAATTGAATTAGCAAAATTATTAGACCACTCATCATTTGATGAGATTTTGTTGAATTGCATTCAAGTAAACACCAATCAAATCTTGTTGTTGTATTTGGTGTGTGAATTGTTCAATTAGCTTTGTGAACATTCTCCTACTTGGATTGACGGTGGTTACATTGTTAATTGGTCTTAATGTTCCATGATTTACTCTGTCAATTGAGGAGAATGTTTGACAAAAACCACTTTGGCAATAAATACCATTGCAATTCTCTAGTATGTACTATTCACCCATCATTTTTTTGGATCTAAACAAAGTCACGCTTCTTCTCACTCCATAAAACTAGGGCACCAACCACAAATTTTAGTTGTAGTATTAGTCTTATTGCATGAATTGCCCCCTAATTGCATGAATTACCCCTAACTCCAAAAATCACTACATTGTAGTGGGTGATTGCAAGAAACACTTGCCATTTTTTTTTTTTTTTTGGAGCGCTATAACTTTTGAATTATGAATCCGATTCCAAATCCAAAAAAATATTTCTAGATATCTTTCTTGTTATTGTATTCCTTATTTTTCAGAAATTTTAAAAAATCATTTTACATTTAAAAGTCAATTTTGTTAATTTGTCACACTTTGACGTTTAGGGGGCTTTTATACTATTGAGTGGTTTAAATTATTGATTTTCAGCTGAAATTTCTATGGTATATTAGTTTAGTAGGCATACATGTGCCTACCAAAGGGAATCTAAAAATTCATTATTTTATATCCTCCACGTTTGTGCAAATAGGCCTCTCTTGCGGGCACAATTCTAAACAATAGAGATAGTTTTGAACTCATTTTTTTGCTCAAATCTCATCATCAAAAAGTCCTCCCAAATGTCCAATTTTTAGTTTTGTTGAAAATTGTTTTTCATATTTTCTACAAATTAAAACGTCAAAGTATGTATTTTCCATGACATATTTTGGGACATAGATTTCTAGCAGAGAAAATACATACTTTGATGTTGAACAGAGAACAAGCACGGGAACAACCCTGAAATAGGCATGTAGAGGCCTCAAATTTCCCCTAATGTCATCTTGTAATAAATACATGAGCTAGTGCTAGAGGAGTGAATAAGCCTATAACTTGACCCATTTATGAAGGGGGGTTCTAACTTTGAAATTTGATATAAATTTGATAAAATTTTGTATGTTCTTTAGAAAAGTCAATAATACCATAATGGGGGAATTTAAAATACTATTCACTAAAAATGTATTGAAACAACTTTCCAAAAAAATATTCGATGAAAAATTATTTCTTTCCATCCTACAATCTCATATGATATCATCCACTTACTATAGAGTCCGCAACATCCTATGGGTTAACAAACATCTCCATCCATACCTCATCACAATAGTCCTTCACTAATCTCCAAAACATATCCACTTTGGTCCTATGGGTATTTTTAGGCAATTTCATGGCCAATTGCTACAAAAAAATATGAACAACTTCAAGCCTATAGTAAAAAAGAAAGTAAATATGTATAAAAATGCAAGACTGTAATCAAGGCCTTGCACACCATTGCCACAATGTTTCCAAAACCTCATTTCATCCGTCGTGCAGAGCTAGTAAACTTACATGCAAAAATTGCATACACTAAAAATTGGCCTCCTTCAATTCAAGCCCCTGGAATGAAGAAGCCAGAAAACTCAAAGCCTACTTCAAAGAAAGGCTACATAACCATTGCTCCGAAGTCCCAAAAAAAACCCCACTGACGGGGACCGAAGGAATCCCGCACCGGAAAGCAGAAAGCTCAAAAGCTCGTAGCCATCGCTAGCATCTTCAACACGGATATCCTCGATCCCCCTCACTCGCAATCATCCAGCCGCCGAATCCCATCCAACCCCACTGAACTCTCAGCTGCCAGATCAACGCATGCTCAGATCTCAAACTTGCTTGAATAGTTGAAACCAAGGGATATTCCTTACAAGATTCCACACCCATTATTACCCACACTCGCTTGGATTTCGTGTCCACCATCGTCAACCAAATCGGCTGTGTGGCTCCTTTGGGGTTGACATTTATTGATTGTATGAGCGCACTTGCAAATGATGAATGTCAACGGATTGCTCTTCTGGTGAATCTCTTCAGTTTGTTCAAGAGCGAGGAAGCTTTGGTGGCTTTGCATTAGCCCTTGTGTTGGTAGGATCCGCATTGGCTCTTGTGGTAAGTTAGTTGCAGTCGTGGGGTGAGGAGGTGATGCAGGGGCTTGTGATATTTTGGCGACGGTTTGGGGAGGGACCAGCAAGTTAGTCTTGGGTGGTCATTGAATGCCGAGGTGGGAAGTGGTGGAGGGTGGGTCTGGTGGAGATCGTTCGAAGGCGGCGCCTTGGTGGACGTGGAGGTAGAAGAGCGCTGGCTGGGGGAGGGCGCTTGGCCAATAGAGTCCATCTGATTTCACACGGAATCCCGGATTGTTTTGATTAACGATCAAATCAGGATTCTACAGATCAAGTACGACTACAGGAAGGTTGGAGCTGGTGTGGTCAGATTGTGGGATTCTCCTGGTGCAGGTCGGCGGGGTTTCTCGGCGCAGTTTCATTCCTTCGTGTCGTGAGGGTAGTTTTGTCACCAGCTACGCCTTTGTGAGTTTCAATGCAAGTGGAGCCATTGAATCCTCCTCACGATGAATCTGTTCAAGAGGAAAGGTTAAGCGGGGAGTCTTCAGGAATTCTGCAGTCACTCTGCTGCAGCGATTCTCGTGTTAATTAGCGAGGATGTTTCGAATGGAGTTTCAATCGCACGTCACGGAGGAGGACGATGACAACTCCAGCCTCTCCATTACCGAAAGTGTGTACCAGCCTGTAATTTTCGAAGGCCGAGTAGGTCAGTTCGGCAAGGTGCGACGCCTTTCGCAGTCAAAACCCAATGGGAACTTCGGGGAGGCAGAGCTCATGGACTCGGGCTACTCGCCTGTTTTCAAGGGCGTAACACAAGACGAGACTTCCCAGCAGGAAATTTTCATCGACGCGCAGGTGCTGCGGGAGCTTGCGCGGCCGTTCGAGGCGCTTCAACATGAAAGCATTATCAATGTGCGTGCGGAGGACGAGTCGTCGTCGTCTTCGATTTCGAGTGGATTGTCCATGCGAAGTGATAGCAGCAGTTTTCGGAGTGATATGTCCTCGCCGTCGGAGGGGAGTGTGGCAGATCTGGAAGCGCTGCAGAGGGAGGGGAAGCCTTGGGAGGAGCCATTGCTAGCGCTGCAGCAGCAGAACGAAGTCGCCGCGGCGGAAACACGGCGGCGAGACGAAGAACAGAGACTTGAAGCTATTACGACGCAACGAGAGGTACATTTTGTTCGCCATAGCCGATTCTGGCTCTGTCTGGGATGAAAGCTACAAAATGTATCATTCAAACTGTCTTTCAGAGAAAAGATGGTGGTGGGCACTTACCCTCATGAACTCTGTGGTATGCATTATTCTTTGAAGCTCCTTAGGAGCTTTGCTATTAGCACCGTTCTCTGAAAGAATCAACGGTTTGAAACGCACTATTTCTTGTTGCTTCTGCTTTCCTCATTCAAATAGTTCATGATCATATTTGTAGTAGAATTGCATCATGGAACATTGCTTCTGTGAATAGGTTCGGGTACGCTATCTTTTGGGATCTTTCGATCATGAATCCGAAATATAATGAAGGATTTAACTCTTGTTTGGATTGGGATTCTTACTGTTTTCGTTTGGGTATTGCAGCTCCGGAACCTAGCAAACTGCGTGGAGTTTTCTCCAAGGCACGGATCCTTAAAGAAGAACAAACTGCAGAAGGTTTTGCGCAAGACCTATCGCTTCTTCAAAAACCCATTCAGCCTCTTCAAGGTGAGCCTCTATCAATCTCTTACCCTTATCATCGACGTCTTGGGCATGAACCCAAACTAACATTAACCAACCATGAACCAAACTTCACATAAGCACGAACGCGGTCTTGAATTAGGTCGATGTTACCCTTTTTTCCAATTCTATGCATGATCTAATTTCGTTACCTTATATATTATTTCTGTCAATTTCAGTCCCCCAGGATTCACAATGGATCCGCAGCGCAAGAAGGTGTGCCCTCTCTGGTGATGCCGAGGAGAGTCATCAGCGAATACTACCTTTCCAGTTCCGATGCTGCCGTTCTCCAGATGCAAACAGCTTCCCGTCGTCCAGCAGGATCAGTGATAGCGTTCGCAACGGTGAACTCGACGCAACGAGACGTCCCAGCGTGGACAACGGAAGAGTACATGAGGAAGAATGGGAAGTTGCACCAGTGGAAGCGCAGGAAGGATGACGAGGAGTTTGGGGGCATTGAGGGGAACAATCTGATGAACCAGAACTTCGACGATGGGAGGCATGCCACTTTCGACTCAGACAGTGACTGCGCTTTCCGCTGGACTGAGCAGGCAAATGGAAGTGTGCTTGCCATGAAGTGAAGACTTGTTTCTGGAAAATCAAGACGATGGAGTACTTACTACTGGCCCCTATAATGATTTTACGACCTTCTGGAAGGTTTGAAGGGTGATAATTATATATCATGTTGAACTACTCAGTTTCCTCATTCCACCCAGTATTGTTGGAGTTACGGCACTCCAAAGCTCTGCGTCCCTGGAGGTGCAGATTGGCGTATATGGGACCATGGGTGCCAAAAAATCCTTTTTACAACATGCAACAATTGTCCCTTGTTTCAGGAAAGTAAGACGATAAAAAAAACTCTTACAAATGTCCCCAGTTTTCTGGAAACTGAGGTGAAACTCGTCGGAACGATAGTCCCGTTTTAAGCAAATTGTGGAGGCAAAGTTCTTCCAGCAAATGTCCCCAGTTTTTCTGGAAACTGTGGAACTGAAAACCTGTGTTCAGCACACTGTGAAGGTGGAACTCTTCTTCAAGTTTACAGCGTAAACAGACCCTTCAGAGGTGTTCTGCAATAGAGTATGTTGGCACGAAGGTGACTGGAAGAGGCAGTTGAAGTTCGGGACTAAGGGTGATTAATTCACCTTGTGATATGCTCACAGCTCGGAATACATTACGTGCCACTCAGACTCCTCCATGTTCCAGTTTTGATCGAATTCGGAGCCACTACTTACTGGAGCCATGATTTGATTCGACCAGGTGTAGATTGAATGATCATTCTCATCGTGTGTTGTTGGTGATGGTGCGCAAGCATGGGTTAGGGTAGATGATCTCATTCATGGCTGCCCTAGTAGTGGGGCTCTAAATTCTGTGGAACAATGGATTATAAATTAATGTAGAGTACGTTTTCCATACATTCAATTCCAATCTCTGGTGTGCTTGTTGCATGCGCTTATGATCAAATATGGGCCTGGATTAATTCAGCATTGTAGACAGGATGCTGTTTGAGTATTTTGTTGGTTTTGGGGGTTAGTGTATTTGGCGGCTAAACAGTACTCCGTACTGTGGATTAAGTGATTTGAAAAGAAAAGAAAAAAGGGATTTCTTGAGTCATGTTCAGAGCATTTGACCATGGAATGTGTAATTCGACAGGTATGTATTGTAGAATTAGACTTGAGAGTTTTAGTTTTTTGGAATCGTGAGACACGTATTCCGGCCTCACCGATGTCACATGAAAAAATGAATGTGCAATGGTTCAAGTGGCATCCATATTGTGCTGATTCTTATGAGACACAGCTTCTTGTTGTGTGTAGATACTTGTTATCAAGTATTCCGTATTTCAAAAGTGGATACTAACTTTCAGCTTCGAGAGTCCAGGTATATGCTAAAGATATACCAGAGTGTCTATCAAGGACATAACATGTGTGGTAAAATAGTAATGTTGCAAGCCATTAGTCAAAGTCAATGCAAAAGATATACCAGAGTGTCTATCAAGGACATATCACGTGTGGTAAAATAATAATGGTGCAAGCAATTAGTCAAAGTATATGCGATAGATATACCGGAGTACCAGAGTGTCTATCAGTCTATCAAGGACATATTGTGTAGTAAAATAATACTATTGCAAGCCATTTGTCAAAAGTTAGCTGCTTCGTCTATTATCCAGTCAACTTCTGCATCCTGATCGAAGGAGTTCTTGTTGGGATTGTTGGCTATTTCCACTCTGAAATTTCTTATTCAACAGTGGCAGCTAGTCGGCTTTCCTGGAAAAGAAAGGGCAAAGTTGAAAGCCTACTTTCAGAAACATCAGAAACACCACTCCGTCAGTTCCATTTTCAGATAGGGGAGTTTTTATTGCCAGAGGCATCCTTTTGAGTGTTTTTATAAATCTTACCTCAAGGTAGCAGCACCACCAACAGAGACATATTCCGTTCTCCCACACCTGAAGAAAAAGCTCCGGAAGAACACTCCAAAATTACTCAAAACCACCATAATTTTTCAAAAGCAACTCATGAAAGGTGAGGAGTTTTTGGAAGCAACCACTGAAAGTTGAGACATTTTGTGCTTCAAGGTTCAGGTGTCCAATGAAGATGAGTCTACCCTACGCGAAGGTCAGATTTGGCAGGAGTTAAGTCATTTTTGTCAAGAGGTGTCATATGTCATCTTGTGAAATGGTGTGAGGTGACATGGAACCCCCAAGAATCTGACATGGAAATTCAATTTTGACACCTCCATGTTGAATCAGACCTTCACGTATAGTAGACTATCTTATGTTTTTAACTTTGGAAATTTGTAAATACTACTACAATGTCAGAAAATGACGAAACCAATGGGATTGCATCTCTCTTGAGTTTCCTAATAACCTCATCAATATTTTTTGAGGTCATTTGACCTTTCCGAGAGCGGGACTAACGTCAGACAGAGAGAATGTCTCTTTTTAGGTGCTGCTAAGTAAACGCATACCTTCTTCATTTCAGACACTTTTTCGCAGTTGTCCTGTTCATGCAGGCGCCCCGTGCTAAATCAGTCTGACCCAGTCAAATAATAGCAATCAGACTATTCAGTTGGGGGAATCAATGACGGAGCCCTTTTTTTCCGTTTCCTGAGCGGATTGCTGCACCAGACTGACCTGAATCTGAAACGGCGGGTCGTGACTTCCGCTGCTGCCGTGCCGTGACGGAAGTGACGGAAGTGACGGAACGCACGGGAGGTCAGTTCTTGTGAACTTGTGAAGAAGAACTGAAGAGGCTGTCTTGCCTGGTGACAATTAATACAAACACATGGAAGAAGGATTCCCAAAGAATCTGCTGCAGGGGTCCAGTCAGTAGGCCTTGATTTCTAATAATAAACACTACTCCAGTAGCTTCCCAGCAGCTTGGGGGAGCTTTCTGCCTAATAATTAATCAATCCTTGAGAGCTTTGTTCGCATGGGGAGGGGGTTTGTTCCTCCACTTGTTCCTGACGGGGATTGGTCCATGGTTTACCATGGCAGTGTCAGGTCAGTTCTTGTTGTGGTCCTTGAAGGCCGTATGTTTCAAAAAAAAATAATAATTAATCAATCCTTGACTGACACCATGGACGTTTTTAGTCATACGGATGACAAAGAATCTTCGTATGTAGGACAGAAGTGCAATTGTTCATCTTTGGAATTTTTGTGTAAGAAAGAAAGATCTTGCACAATAGTTTGACCTACATTAAATATTTTGGTTTTTTTATTTAAATAGATGATGTCACACAATCCTGAAAAGGATGACTTCCATGGCCGCCAGTTTGTCCTTTAACCCCTAAAGGACCATTGCCCCTCAAGGGACAAATGGGATTTCAAGCAAGCACCTATGGTCTCAACTTTTGTCTTGATTTTTTTAAACCTTTTATCAAGATAGAAAAAATGATGAGCTTCGTGGGAATATAATCTTCTTTTATTTGGTGCATGAGAACAAAAGTTATGCCCAAATAAGCTCAAAACAAGGGCAAGGAGATAGCAAAAATAAAATTGAAAAATTTGAATTTTTTTTTTTTTTTAATTCCTCAAAAATGATATTTTTGTCTAAAGAGAAAGCCTTGATTCATTCCATTTGGATTTGTTATGAGGAAGTTATGGACAATCTTGTTTTTCATGCAGTTAGAGCATCTTCTTGAAAAAATAACTTGTAGGATTCATTTCTGAATGTAATTTTTACAATTTTTTTAAAAAAAAAGGTCCACATGGTTTAATTCTCTTACTCTTGCTCTTGCTAGAACAATCTCACCGTTGGGATTCGTTCATTTTAGTGATATTTAGAATTTAGAATTTCTTTCTATCTTGTACCTATTTCTATTTAACAATCTTTTAAAGAATTAAAATTTTTTTTTCCTAGACTCTCAACTCAATTCTCCACTATAAAGATTTAAAACTCAAAACTCTATAGTGCAAAAAATTAAAGTAAAGAAGGTACAAAGTCAAATAATCTAGTGTTGCAATGTGTTGAAAAACTTGTTTTCTTCACTTTAAACTCAAATATCTTGCAATCTATGTGGTTAAAATTTCTAAAAACAATTCCACATATTCTCATATTAGTTAGGTGTAAGATCCTACCATTAGATGTGCAAATAATTTTCAATTCTTTTTACTCTTTCCCATAACTCTATCTATATCCCCTACGTGGAATTCTATTCCTTTAAAAATAAAAGAGGTAAACCAAACTTCACTTTTTATTTCAACGATTTCAAATACATGATTTAAAGTTTCAAAGTATCTCAAAGTATAAAATCAAAAGAATGAAGATCAAACAATTATTTTATCAAAGGTGAAAAAAATAGAGTTTCAAAGAAGTGTCACTCATTTTGCTTTTTGAGACTCCATTATAAAAAACTTTGGATCAACTTGCTAATATATTTTACATAATATACACATTTACAATGCAACAATGGGTGGTCATTTAGAACCTGGGGCACATTCTTGTGGCCCATTGTGTATTTCTACACTTTATTGTTGAACGCGATCAACTTTGATGGATAGCTACTAATGAAAGGAGATTCTACAATGTATATAGATGATGATGGGTAAAGGTGTAGATGGATTGCCAGTGGACACCATAGATGGACAAACGAATGAAGTAGCGTTGGATGCTATAGACAAAATGGGCGGGTTAGGATTTAGGGATGTTATGTAGTATTGGATTATTAGCAAGTGCTTTTGTTGGCTTGGTGGTTTTCCAAATGTCTTTCATGATCATCCCCATTTTTTTTGTTTTGGTGGATTCACAAAATATTTAGTACAAAAATTGACTAACTTGACTATTTGATCCCACAATTTGACTAATTGATCATGTGACTTGTTATTAATATGGTTGGAAGTTGGGACTCAACATAGAAAGAGCACGGACAAATGTAGCCAAAGAAGTGGAAGGATGGATTTGGAAGAATGTTCAGTAGCACCTAAATTTTTAGGTCTAGTAGAAAGTAATAGTTTTGTAATTTTGCAATTATGGATGACTAAGTGACTATCATGTGTTTTTCTCTTGAAGTTTATATAACTTGTGTGCCATTCTTGTTCTTTTTTTGCTAACATTGTGTATAGAACGTAGTGGGGTTCATTAGGCAAGAGAAGCCCAAAAGTCTAAAGCTTAGAGACATCCATCATCCAATAATTCAAGTGGGTGTTAGTTCACGAGTAATCTGCCTCTTTGAATGTGTATCATATCTAGGGTTGATGAAATCCAATGTCTCGAGCAAAATTACATTCACATTTGGGACATCCGAGCAGTCAAATGTCCAAACGTAGAGGACGTGCATGGCTAAAATTGTTGTGGAAAGAAGTTACCCTAGGTAAAATGGACAGGGCGGATGACCACTTTGTACTAGACTACTAGTAGTTAACTTCTTTTGCCATTTCTACCTTTAGTTTTTGGAATTTGTGTGTGTGTAATATTCCGTTGGAAAGGTATAGAAAAGACCTTTCCAATGGTACATTACATGACCCACAATTTCAAAACTAAAGGCAAAAATGGCAAAAGAAGTTGAATCTGCGGACGGATGGCAAATACACGAGTGGACAACAAACGGATTGGTGGACAGGGATAGTAGATGGGTAGATAGGCTAGCGGATAGGGGCAATTGGCATGGACGGATGTTGGCCTATGCCCTACGGCCTCTCAAACGAGTATAAAAATTTATCTTATGATAAATTACAAAAAATTGAATGTCATAGGACGTTCTAGGGGATAGCGGAAGTAGACACTAGACGTCCTGAGGTGCATCACTACGTCTGGACATCTTGTCAACCTTGGTCATATCAGTATATTTAGAAAGTTAGTCAATTGCATATGGTTGTTGGAGACTCAACATTGTTTTTCATAATTTCTTTTAATGTCTGTTCTATGTAGTGGGTGCAGAAGGCAAATGAAAGGTCCAGCTTGGAATCAATGTTACATATGAGCATTCTACGTTGATCCTAATTTGCATAATTAGATTTTTAATGAATGGTTACCATGATCAACTATGGATTTTTGTTGGAATTCTGTTGATTATTGTCAATCTATTTCTTTCAAGTTTTGATCATATTGGCCAATTGGTGACTTGTGTTGCCTTGAAGCACGATGATATTGAATTG
Organism: Straminergon stramineum; assembly: GCA_963920665.1. Taxonomy (NCBI): domain Eukaryota; kingdom Viridiplantae; phylum Streptophyta; class Bryopsida; order Hypnales; family Calliergonaceae; genus Straminergon; species Straminergon stramineum. Next base: position 749,591 of record OY987270.1, on the reverse strand, counting down.
GTAGCTATTGATGATCCTTTTATCACCCTTCAATATATGATAATGTACCTTTTTCTATAGAAATGCGCATGATATCTCCATAGTGGGGTAGTATATGAAGCTCATGTAGATTATTGCATCTCCTTATGAATCTTTGAATTGAATACTTACTTCAAATCATAAAATTGAATTTTTTTTCATGCTATTGATGTGTAACCTACATGTTGAATGTTGTTCTAGGTTGCCATATTAAAGCATGACACCACATATGATCTATGAAAGAAGATTTAAGTTACTCTTCATTCCAAAGGTCAATTAGTAGTCCATAGCAACATGGTGATGTTTCAAGTTTTAGGTACAATTGCGAACCTCTTGGCCTTCTTATGAAATTTGGTATGACAATTTTTTAAGTTGTTATTTGGTTTGTTAATTATCTGTTACCTAATTGTACCTTCATTTGTTGCAATCCAAGGACCCTTTTGAAATTCTATGAAGAAAGCAAAGAATTGAGTTTGTGGTTGTATCAACCAGTGTTTTCACAAACAAGAAGGTTTTTATTCATTTGAAGGTGAAGCATTTACATGGAATATCAATTTCTATTTCTTGTTTTATGGTTTGGTGAATGAAGTGAGTATGCATTATTTTCTTACCCTTAGAAGGCATGGTGAATTTTGAATTTGACTTTTGTTATAACTAATGTAGGTTTTCGGATACAAAGTGCAACAAAGAAGGTTATCATTTCTATCCACAATAAAGATATACTCATGTATGTCATGGTTGTTAAATGACAATAAGTATGCCAATGAGGACATTTTCCAATGCTACATGCACTACCAACTGCCTTGCACCTCTTGCAAAGATACTATATTTTTTGGAGGGGGGGAGACATGGGCTTGTGAATATGATTAAGCTATTCTTAGACTATATTGAATAGCATATTCTTTATATGCATCATTTTCCTACTAATATTGGCATCTCTTAGGCTTTGGAGCATATATTTGTAGTCCTTATCCATACATTGAAACCCACTTATTAATAACAAGTTTGAAATATTGGAAGGTGTGATGATCATTGTACATTCCATGCCTAGTGCATCATTCCTTGGCAATACAATTTTCACAACCTTTTTATATTTTAGCTCTCTGATTGCAAATTTTTGAATCAATTGCATGCCACATTGAACATCCATGGTTTGAAACACATTTGGCTTTCAATTTGACTTTTTTTGTGATATATAGTGACATGGAAGACCATAAATGGACCCTTAAATGAGGATTTGGAAGGCAAATGCATGGCATGCTCCAATATCATCCCTAGTGCCATTAAAGCTACCAAAGATGTTGATAGGTTATTGTCAAAACTGAATGAAAAGCTTTTAGGAATAGCCTTCTATGTTTTGACTTCAAATGTGTCAATATTAGATTTCAACATCACACTTGAGAAGCCAACTTCTCATGATTCCATAAAGGCGGCTATCAAGTATGTGTTAGTCATGAATGCATTCAATATTCAATTTCATTATTAATACATGAGCTTCTATTGAATTTGTCAAGGATTGTTTTCTAATTCTCTGTATGAATAGTGCAAAGAGGTAGGATGATTGTTAATTTCTTTTAATAATATTGTGTTTACATCTTAAGGAGGCATCTGAAGGGACAACGAAGAGCATTCTCCGTTACATTGCGGATGTATTGTCAACTTGTGACTTTAGCACAAACACTAGGTCTATCATCTTCAATGCAAATATCAGCATTACACTTAGTGATAATGTATCAAAGCTTTTCCTTTGGATAGATAGTGAATGGAGTTATTGGTATATTGAACTATCTTGTTTAAATTTCATTTGTTGTTTATGTCTATAGTTTATATACAAGTAGTTGAAATCCGACAACAAGAATGGAAAGTCCATTTGCAAGAGAATAAATTATCAGTGTAACCATCAAATTGTCAGTGAAGAATAGAGGGCAACAATTTTGTATTAAATTATAATAAAATAGAATAAATGAAAATAGGGATCCTCGACATTCTCTATTGTTGTAATGGGTGATTGCAAGAAACACCTGTCCTATTTGTTGCATTTTGCTGATTTTTTTGGGAGTACTTTAAAATTAGAAAATTAATTTTTAAAAAATTAAAAAAATATGAATAATGTATATACCTTTAAGATGAAGGTACCCATGGAAGGAATTTCATAGAAAAATTCTCTAAGTAGGAGAACTAGAAAAGTGGTCAGTCCCAAGAAAATACATACCTTGATGTTTTAATTAAGGAAAAATAGTAAAAATAAATAAATACACAAAATAAAAAGTGTCCATTTGCAACAACCCTATGGAGATGGTCATTCACCAAAAAATCCACCAAAACAATATTTTGTATGTTAGAAAATGCAAGCAGAATGAAGCTCACTTTGTAGACTTCCACACCACAAAAAATTAACTATTTTTAAAATTCCTCTCTTAGAAAGCTACAAGTCTACTAGAAGACCATCTCATCCAAATTTCAGCTCAAAATAGGGTTTTTTGGGTTCTAAATAGTACTAAACCCCTCCAAATTGGCAATTGTGACATTGAATCGGGGTCTATTTTTGGATAGTAAATTATTTTTGGAAATTATGAAAAAATTAGGGAAGGTATATGATAGTCATGAGTACCTTCCTTACAAATCTTGAGTCATTTGGAGCCAAAACACAAAAGTTATAGGCAAAAAACTAATCAGCACACATCGTGTGACACAAAATAGGACAGGTGTTTCTTGCAATCACCCTAATAAAGAGGTTCTTTACTTGGGTTCCTTTTCTAATGTTTTCTTAGTTTGATTTTATTGATGTAGCTATCGCATCATCGACTTCATTTTGCAAATTATCAAATTTAAAAGTTTTCAGTAAGTTACCAAAGGAGAAATTATTTATATTCTTTCCATATTTGAAATCTATTAGGACCCATTGCAAATAGATGACATATGTAATGGTTTGAAAACAACAATTTTTTTGGTTTCCTCAATTCATGTTACATATAAAAACATTTATAACGAATCAAAGACACAATTAGGCAATCGGCCTCATTGTGCCTCTTGATCTCAAGGAATAGAGTAGAAATTGGAGTGGAAAGAAGTTAGGCAATTGGCCTCAAGTCTTCAACGCACTTCTTGATCTCACGGAATGGAATAGAAATTGAGGGTTGTACGGACGTTCGGTCATCTAGCATCTGTGTCCGCCGCTTCTTGAACGTCTGGGGACATAGAGAATTTAGAGTTTCACCCCATCCACAAGACGGGTAGAAGGGTGGTTAGGCGGTCAAATGGTCAAGTGGATGGACGGGGTGGTCGGACAAGCGATCGAACAGTCAAGCGGACAGACAGTTGGACGGGAGGTCGGACACGCAATCGGATGGTCAAGCAAATGGATGGGCAGACCATTGACCAGATGGGCAAACGAGAGGACAACCAACTTTACTTGTCATTTGCAACTTTGTTTTTTAGAATTTTGGGGCGTATAATATAGCATTGGAAAGGTATTCCAAATACTTTTCCAATGGCCTATCACACACCTCCAAACTCCAAAAAATCCAATGACAAAAGAAGTTCATGGCTCCAAAAAGTGAGTGTCTGCTTTGCTGTCCGCCCTCCCATCCACCCTCCTGTTTGCCCTATCCACTTGACCGTCTAATTGCCTATCTGACAGCCCATCTGTCTACTTGCCCGCCCGCCTACAAGAAGGCAACTTGGCTATGTCTGACTACATCCACAGCATCCGCTCAAACCAGACATCTAGATGTCTGATTTTCGGATGCAATTTGGCCGCGAACGTATGTCCAGGACAACCTTGTTGAAATTGGATTGGGTAGAAGTTAGGTAATGGACCTCAACACTTTTTTTTCCCATAAATATTAGTAATAAATGAGGAACATAGGAAGGCAATCAACCATTGTAGTTTCTCTATCCTATTTTTCTTTCACATTAAAGGATTGGAAAGGAAGAAAGGCAATTGGTTTTTTCACTTATCCATTCTCTTATTATTATTTTCAAATTCCATTACACAAAACAAAATCCATTTAGCATACTCGTTTGGATTTTTAATGAAACATAATGCTTTGAGTGATTGAGTACCATTCTAATTTTTTTATGTGAAATGATTTTTTCCTAAAGAAAAGAAAGGGGAAACGCTCCTAAAACATATAACCAAAAAGGTTATTTTAGAGTTGTTAAGAAGGCTAAGATGATTGGAGAATTCAAAGGTGTAAAATAAAAAATGAAAGGTATTTTTTGAAAGAGGAAAATAAATTTTTGGATGTTCATTTCTATGTACAATGTTCTTGCATCTTTTGATAGGTAGTTTATATTTTTGTCTACATAGAAAGCTTTGATTCATTCCATTTGGATTTGTTATGAGAAAGTTATAGACAGTCTTCTTTCTCAAGCAATTAGAGCATCTTCTTGAAAAAAAAATAACTTGTAGAATTCATTCCTGAATGCAATTTTTATAATTTTTCAAAAAGAAAAAGGTCCACATGGTTTAATTCTCTTGCTAGAACAATTTCACCTTTGGGATTAGTGCATATTAATTCCATCTGAGAGATATGGATAATTTAGATTTTCCTTCTATCATGTACCTACTTCTACTTAACAATTTTTTAAAGAATAGAAATTAATTTTTGTTGTAATTTTTTTGTTTCCTAGACTCTCAACTCAATTCTCCACCATAAAGGTTTAAAGCTTAAAAATCTATAGAGCAAAAAATTTAAGTTAAGAAGGTTCAAAGTCAAATGATCTAGTCCCGCAATGTCCTAAAAAACTTGTTTTCTTTACTTTAAATGCAAATATCTTGTAATCTGTGCGATCAAAATTTCTGAAATTTTTCCCACACATTCTCATACTAAGTTTAGTTAGGTGAAAGCTCCTATGGTCAGATGTGCAAAAAGTAAAATTTTCAATTTTTTTACTCTTTGCTGTAGAAATGGCAGTTTTGAGTGTTTTTTCATAGAAAAAAAAGCCTTGGTCCTTCAGGGGTTAACTGTGAGAGAAGTATCATTTTTGTAATCCAGCTTTGTACTCTCATATGGTACCTACTCCTTTGTGAAAAACAGAAATGATACCCTGAAATTATTGATGATCCATCCATCTTCACCACAAAACAGTGATTAACTTAACCCCTAAATGCCCAAGGCACCAGATTCTGGTGTTTCGAAAACTTTCAAGTTAAGTAAACCCAACCAAATTGCTATTATTAGTAGTTTGTATTTTTGGAGAATTCTTTTTGAAGTCTAGTTTTAGGATCAAAAAGTTGATTTGAAAAATAAAGGATTATGATTTTTCTATAGAAGATTTAGTGCAAGGATGCCCATTGCAATCTTGACTTCCTGTAGTGTTGAGGGCTCTTGAAAATGACCCTCAAATACACTAGATCTTGGAGGCAAAATCACATTAGAAATTCATTTAAAAAAATTGTAGAATAGATTTTGAAAAACTGTAAATTGATTGGGGTTGTGCATGCTGGGCCCTATAACCTCGTATTTTTTTAGTGACCAAATTTTTAGAGTTAACATGCAAAAAGTGAATTGAAAAATTTTCACAATTTTTACACCCTCATGATCAAACATTATAATCTTTCAACCTGTAAGTGATATTGTTATGTTTTTTTTTCCTATGTGATCTCTAACATGTCTAGTTTGAATTTGTACGGTTACAATTCAAAAGAAATTGGTACAACTTATGAAAATGTTGACTTTTTGTTCAATTTAGATCAAATTTCAAGGAGCTCCAAATATGCCTTGGGCATTTAAGGGTTAACTGAGCAAGCATGTGTTGTGTCGTACCCAAGTTGAATAAAAGATTGAATTTAACCCCCAACTCCTGCACTTTCACCTCGCAGGTGGCCTGTTAACAGGCTATGGTGGGGCAGTCCATTTTCACCCGGCTTGCAAAGTGGATGGCCTTGGATGGCCTTGCAAGCCAAATCATCCCCACATTTTGCAAGACGGGTGGTGATGCTCTCAGCAATGCATACAGGTCCTCAGGAGACCCTTTCAATTATTATACAATAAATCATGAACACATTCATTTCCAATGTTTTAAGTCCCAGAAATAAGGGAGGCAACCCATTTCCAACCACTTAAGCAGTTACACCTATCTGGAGGGTAAGTTTCTTGGGGAGGGGGGGGGCGATTTTCAAGTTGTGCAGAAATAGAGTTAAGAAGGTTTCTATAATTTTCCAGATTTCTATTTCACAGAACATAATTACTATGAAATTTTTTAGCAGAAAATTCTGTTCCTCCCATTCTGGTCATGTAGACCTTCACGTCTCCCACAAGGGCTCATTGCAAAATCCACCCAAGAATTGAGAGTGTTGTAAAACAATCACAATGTGCCACAACTGCACAGGGAATTGTGCTGTAATTAATCAGTGTCATCTCCTGCACGGAAAGAGAGTAGTCTATTTTACCAAAAGGGGGCAGTGATCAGGAATGGGTTGCCTCCCTTATAGGACACTTCAGAGATTTGTTCTTTCTGAGAGGAACATCTGAAAGCAAAATAAACTTCAAACCTGCAATAATATACTCCGTAATAGAAATCTACACTAAATAGTGAAATTAGGTTGCCTTAACAATTAGGTTGCCTTACCCTGAGAAAGTTACTGTACAAGCCATCAAAGTCAACAAATATTTCTAAAAATATCTTCATTTGTACACATGGAGGTTCATGAGTCCCAAATATAGCAATATGAAATTCAAAAGTAATTCATTCTCATATAGTAACTGTAAATATTTATTTAGTGTCAAATGTCGAGAAATTAGTGAGGGGCAACCTAATTTCACTATTCAATGTAGCTGCTTAAATAATTATTCGTCAATAAGACATGCCAAAATAAACCCTTAAAACCGCAGAATTGTACCGCAGACTTGTGCGGCAATTCCAACTTGGAAATGCCATTTGCGAGGATCAAGAATGATACTACATAAATTCCATCAGTATGAGTACATGAGCTGTTAAAAGACACAGTTTGAACACTCAACAAAAATTGCGAACTGGGGTCATAGAAAGCTACAGAGACACAACTGCAAATAACTCAATGTCAAACCTAGGTTTGAATCCAGAGGCTCAGAGGCAAACAAGTAGTTCATGTTTCTTGAAACCCAAGACGGCTTCAACAATGAGCTAAACGCTGCATTAAGCAAACACATGTCAGATGCATAAGCAATTCTATCAAGTGGAATCGGTAATCTTTGTGAAATTCGACCAGAAGCCCACGTTCAAACATCTCACTCTGTTCATTGTGTATTTGACACCATGACAGTCGGTACTTACTCTAAGAAATCTAAGCAATAAACAGATACTCATTATCGAATGTACAAGTTGAGAACATCAAAATTACAGCAACGATTCAGAAAATCTACCTAGCAGACATTGAACCCTTGTAATTTTTGCATACGGTATTCAAATACTATGCTTGGACTTTCACATATGTCCAACCTAATTTGCCTATACGCGACCAGATAATCAGGTAGCCAAGTGCAATTTGCTTGGAAGTAGCTCATTCTGCCTATCAATCCTCACAAGGTTTTCTTCACGTTCAAAACTACTTCTCAGCCTACTCCATCCCTAAAACGACGACAGAGCCAAAATCGACAGACCGGCAGTTCTGATGATATGGAACAGAAAAACCACCATTTATATCGTCTCCCGATAAATTCCAGCTGACTTCGTGTTCACTACAACGACAAGCAAAAACACGGGTTCACCTGAGCCTGGAACCAAACCCTAATTCGTATTTGGAGCCAAACACGCGTCTGTTCACACGACCGCCGTCCCCTCCGCCTCCGCCTCGACGTGCTGACTTTGTGTTCACTACAACGACAAGCAAAAAAACAGGATCAGAGCCTGGCGTCAAACCCTAATTCAAGGAGTTCGCCTCAAGCGACCGCCGTCGACTCCGCCTCCGGTCTAATGTCCCTCTGCTTCCTCCGCTGATGCACATCCCAGTTATACACCCTCGCAATCGTAACCTCCGTAATCGTCATCTGGTCGCGCAAGAAATGCAGATCCTCCACGATCGACTTCAAGCTTTTATTCCCGGTTTCCAAGTTCCGTGTCAAAAGATCCTGCGCCTCCTCGCACCCGTACTCTAGCATCACATTGGCGCCTAACCACAAGCAAACGGTCTCGGTGTTTCGAAACTCCGCCTGCGCGTAGATCCCCTCCGCGACCTCGAAGTCCATCTTCATCGTGTCCTTCTTCTCCATCATCAGGTCCACGATCTGGAGGCACTTGCGCATATCGGGGATGCGGGCTAAGAGGTCGCGCTTCTGACCGAGGAGCTTCATCTCCGCCATCTTGTATTGCTGGAGCTTCTGCTGGAGGGCGGTTAAGCAGGTGCCCGGGTTGCCGTCGTATTGAACTAAAAAGTCTTGCACGTCTTTCACGAAGGCGGCCGCGGGGATGCCGCGTCGCTCAGAGGTCGACGCCATCGCTGTAAATTGGGACGCAAATTTTCGCAAAACCTAAGCGATCGGGGGGATCACCTTCGTCTTCCTCCGCTTCACTGCTTGTGCAGTCTTGGGACAACCCTACGGTGACGGAATATGAACGAACGTGAACGTTGATGGTTTCTGGCGACTTTTGGACGAACTTTGTATTACGTGCACCTATTATCACGAATTTGTATATTTTTTAAATTGAATTTTTACAATCCACGTACTGTACACCTACAATTAAAAAAACGAAGTTCTAAATTGAAAGGAAATTAACGTAGTCTAAATGAAATTGTAAATGAATTATATTGTAGTTCACAAACTCCAGTACTATCTTTGTACATAAGGTAAGAGCACCCAATGGTGTCCCTTTCTATGTTAGGAATTCATTTTAGAACATAAATGTAGCTAGACTATAAACCTCTTATCATTTTAGGTCAAAAAAATAAGCTATGTACTATCTACTTACATTTACAGCCTGGAATGATTTATGCTTTGTAGAATGTGATGCCATTGGGTACACGGAAGCCATTGGGTGCTCTAACCTTATACTAATTACAATGAAAGACCAAAAAAATTCTTCAAAAAAATTCTATACTAATAGAAACTAGAATTACTTAGGGCCTAACCAACCTCAATATTAATACATGGCTTAGTTATTCTATATCCCAATGACAAAGAGCTTCTAAAATGGACTTCCTAATTTTGAATCACATCCCAAATGATTAACCACTTAGTGTCCAAATATAAAAAATGGTCCTTCTATACTAATTGGTATTGAAACAAATTATTGAAATTTTTTTAATACTAATAGAAAGGGGTGTCTTGGATCACCAAGCTATAGTGTCAAAGTTTAGTAATTCAGAACCATATGATTACCAAGATGTTTCTCATATGGTCTTAGAGCACTGAGCTTGGTGATTAAGGACACCCTTTTCTACTAGAGTAAAGAGAATAGCAAAACTTACCAATAAAAAGATTAATCATGAGATACATTCTCAATCAACAAAAACATTTATTGAAGTTATTGCAATTGACTATCATTAGCTTTTAGATTTTTCATTTTTAAATTGGACACTTATTATTTATACGAGAACAAGTGATAAGCAGATAATTATTGTAGAGTTTAGAATTTTTCATTAATGAATAATTATATTAAAATAATTTTGAATAAAAATAAATACTTTCAATTATTTTATGAATATAAAAAAAATAAAAATAAAAATAAAAAAACATTCAAAAATTAGTATTTGATTGATGTCAATTCAACATGCATCTAAAGAAGTCTTGAGAATAAATTAAGTTAATGGAATACTTATAGTTTTTTAAAACCACTGTACTCATTTGTGCCTTCAAATAAAAAAAAAACTTGACCTATCCATCTAGTTCAAATTGTTGTAATGCCAAATTATTTGTGTTAACAACACTATTTATGTTAACATTTTTAAGGATAATTAGGTAACTTCATGAATAAATAAATACACACAATTAATTGATGGAATCTTGAAATATTATATACAATCCATAACAAATTTCTAACATATTTCTAGATGAAATCAAGAACTTACAACTAAAGATAAAATGTTCACTTTGTTTTCAAGTTTGCAAACATGATTGCCCACTACAAATCTTAAAGCATGATTACCTCAAAAGAACAACTATTAATAGGGATTTATTCTCTTAAAAAAACTCACAACATAAAGAATATAAATAATTGAATACCTTAAAGAATTGCTACATAAGAAATTGGTTATTCACAAAATAATTATTTAAGAAAATCATCAATCCATTACTCTAGGTGAGGGATGCTAAATAAACCAATTTGGATAATTGAAAATCACCAATGATTTACATGCTACGAGAATAAAGTTATAGTTGTAAGTCCATATGAATATGTTCTACTAAGATACATGGGCTATTTTCCATCATCCAATACTATTCTGGTAGTAAATTATATTTTCAATGAATGTTGGCCACAAAAATTGTAAAGATATAAAAAAATAAAAGTTGATAAGTATCTTACCTATTTAACCCCTAAGTGCTTCAACATCCATTTTCTAGATGATGAACAGATTGGAATTAGAGTTTCATCCTCCTAACTACTTTGATGAATGTTATTCTAATTTGTGGAGATACTTTATCAAGTTGTTATCCTATCTGAGGGTTGGATATGGTGTTACTAGAGTACATATTTTTCTAAAATTACAAATGTACAAGTATGTCAATTGGTCAAATTGCATTGACTTTAGTTCAAAATTGGATTTGCCAAAATGAGGTCATAGGTTTTAAGAACACAGAAATTTGAAAAAATCACCATGTGATGAAAACCTCATTTCAAATCCATTCCAACAAATTTTACTCAAAAAATGATAATATTTAGCTTGTAATTGAATTGAGAAGGAGTTTTGAAATTTCTCTTTCAAAATTTATAAAAAAAAATTGGTGATAGAATTGGTGAATCTAACCATACATATGGAGTCTACAAATCAAAATCTATAACTTTTTTTTGTATATCAATTCCAAAATATACTTCCAAATTGAACTTTATAATGATTTTTCTCAAATTGTCAATTCTAAAGATGATTCTAGATGTTTAGGGGTTATAACACTTCAAACACTCATCATAATTACAATTAATGGACAATTCAATTTTCTTTCTATTCTTGTCAACAAATACAAAGAAATTCTAAGCCACCTCAATAAGTTGTGTTCAAATATGTAATTACAAGAGTTACACAAGGTTATTAAGCATATGATTCAAAAATTTATTAACATTTTAATGATATGTTGAATACATTCTTGAATCCAACATGTACTCATCATCAAAGATGGTCCTAGTGTACTACAATATTTACCTTAATGCTTTATTTTCACCATATCACCTCATTATTTGATTACTATTTCTCAAAGACCAACCATAAAGAACCCACTGTCAAGAATCTTAGTCGATACCAAGATAGTAACTAGTAAGGTTTATTAAGCATAGCATTTTTGAAGAATGTATTTGTATCATAGTGACCCACATTGCATGGACAAGCTTGAGTTCAAGATGGTAACAAATTTATAATTGAAAGTAGTCGGATAGACATCTATGCAAGTGGGCTTCACTCAAGACGGAATGCCAAGCCATGGTATTTCTTGAATAACCCAAATCGGATTAAGTTAATGTGATTCTCTTTCAGTCTAGAATTCTACAATCTCTAGTTCCAGTCGAGCTTACCATCTCCTTCCGAAAAAGGCAATACTTTCTGCCAAGCTCAGGATGAAGATGCATGTTTGACTGCCAACATCGCGGACTAGATCGTAAATGGGTAACGCATGACCGCAGTCTACTACCCAGAAGAATTTAATTCTCCGCAAAATTGAAGGATAAAAATTTGATGAATGTTCTAAATAATTTTAGATTTTTTCCTTGCCACCTCACCGTACCAGCAACAATTGGCGTGGTCTCAGGAAGGGTTAGTCTCCGCATTCACTGGATGATTTTCTTTGTCGTTCCTGGAAAAATAGGTGACCAGTCGTCAGATTCAGGCGTTTAGAATCTGATAGAAGGATGGAAAAAGAACAAAGTTTAGCTATTTCATAGAAGTATCAAACTCACTTCTAAGTACCATGGCCACTTTAACAGTTACTACAGAATCCCGTACCCAACTATTTTCAGTCAAGGTATCTCCAGAACCCAAGCAACTTAAGGACTAAGAATCATTGGTTTAATTGAATTGAATCAGTGAACACCTTCGCATGAGTTGGTCAGGAATAGGTCCCAATATGACCTACTCAAAACTGCTTCAGAAATGGAAGGCCCAATTCGGTCGTTCAGGAGTTACAATAACATGCACTAGATTGCAACTTACAACGATTAGGATTCACAGTTTGTTACAACTACCTGAAAGGGGAAACTTTGTGGGTAGATTTTGAGGGTGCTCTCAGACCACTGGCCCGAGTTCCGTTCTTCGAGGGTGGCCAGCTAATACGAGAGCCAAGCTGTGCGCATCGAAATGGAGCCGAGCTTGACATGAACTCGTTCATGGATCGTTGAGCAAGGCTAACGAACTGCCCATGAGACGCGGAGGATAAACTTCTGGTCTTCATTGGTCTCTCTCCAAGCAGCTCGCTGTGAAAAGTCGGGATATGTTTTCCTGCAATCATTTTGCAGACTTGTCATTAGGAGAGGGCAAAAAACTTGGAACGATAAACTTGCACAAAGGGAAAGCGCATAAGCACGTAAGCACTATATTCCTGCCTCACATTACTAATGATTCAGTACATCACAACTAATCAAGAAACGATGAAAATTCTTGGTCTTTGTTGAACTTTCTTGACGGACATTCAAGAAACAGGTTGAAACTTACTCTTTCCAAAAGCAATTGCATCCGATTGTCCTCTGTTTGTTATATCCTTCAGGAGCATCCGTTTCTGAGAGATCATAAAGCAGCAGAATTGAATCATCATACCGACTCCAACTATAAAGACAAGTCCGTCTCAGAGCTTCAGGTGTTAGTACTTGATTCGGCTACTAGCACTCTCGCATTCTAAAAGCAAGTCCGAACAACCGCCATCACGCATCTCATGAACATTACTTATTTGGTGGGGCAGCTATAAGAAGAGTAGGTTAATTTGAAGTACCTTATCCGCATCTGAACGATTAATTACATCATTGTAACACTCCATGTCATCTGCAAGTTCAAACCCTTCAGAATTATTCTGAGTATTATTTGAGCTACTGCTCAAGAGAGAACTTTCATCTGTAATCCTCTTGCGATGGTCCTCTGAAAGTATACCAGGACCGTTTGGATGCAATTTTGATGGTGCAAGTCGAGAGATATACCCACTCCTTTTTACAGCAAACCCATTCGTCGCATTCATTTGTTGAGCAGCAACGCTTCGCAGTAAAGGAGGAACAAACGGCTTCCTTGCCTTAACTTCTACAGTCGTTGACGTCGTCTGACGGTCCATGCCGAATTGAGATACATTCTCGTCATTTCGATTCATGTCTGCACAGAAATGCCACCCAATTCAAATTGGAGTATCACAAACCAGAAACTACCAAACTTCAAATAGCTGGAGGAAGTATTGATCTGTCTACATGCAATAGACATAATATACGTACTGAATCTTATCAAGTGGCAACTGTGTGAGGAGTTTCACCTGAAAATGTGTGGATCCTTCTATAAAATGGGGGATACTCTTGTGTGAGACCCTGAAGACACAAGACAATTACTAGTTAGAAATGAGCAGACTTAAATGTAGCGTCTTGGCCTGTAAGACCCTAACGCTCCGTTTACAAGCTTGACAAGGATGCTTATTGGAGAATGTCCAGGAATTGTAGTAGTTATGACTAAGAATCCGCAATGGAGATTTCACTGAACCATTTTGAGAACCATTTAGACCCATTATTGACTTTATCTACAAGCCTATCACTAAACAAAGATACAGTCCGTGACCGACATACTTACAATGGTCTTTGGCAACCCTGCATCAAGTTCCTCCGTCACGAAGGGAGAAACCTGACTTGGGGGTGTCTCAAATACTGGTGACTGCTCACACGAAGAAGAAGAAATGCTAACTGGACTCGGATATGCTTGACTTGAGATAGTAGACGAAGATGTCACTTGAGATGCCGTCTCGTCTGAACTCGCATAAGAATGCAATGGTGTAGTGTCGGGTGAACCTCTTGGAGCTCTAAACAGCTTCATTACAGAAATACCTGGCCCCTCTGCTGAGAGTTAAGTGATAAGCATATCTTTTTCATACAATGAGCACAAAATGCATCCCAAGGGAGTTTGCACCCCTGAGACAGTTTCCAGAATTGGGAGATCCGACCTGAGCCTTATCTTTCACAAGAACGCTGCTTCATGCCCAATAGGAAATAAAATGAACTACCCCTCTTTATTGCATGCGAAGAGCATACACAATAGAGCCCATGAGATTAGAAAAGTCACAAGAGCAGCCTTTAAGTCAGATCGATCTACGAAAGACCTATTGTCAGAACATAGCTCGTGGATACGGGAGACTTTCGTAATAGCTGCATTCCTCGGAGCAGAAAGTTCCACTTGCATGTGGAAGGAACCTGAAAGCACGTCTGCATTCGGATCTGCATCTGCAATTCCAGAGCTACTGACGTCCTGAGACATCAACACCATTAACATCAGAACTGGCGCATCTCAAGCTAAAATTTCCAAGAATATTGAAATACAATGAGATGAGATCATACCTCAAAGGATTTAAAGGTGGTTGGGTCCACCTCACCTTGGGCTATAGCGGTGGCCATTGTCTGAGGGAGGAATGTAGGGAAGAGTCAAGCGCACAACATTTAGATATGCCAACTTAAAAAAGACAATAACTAAAAGTCACAATTTGCAGCCGTTGAAATTGATCTTTCAAAAACTGATGTAAATTTAAGTAATCGCTTACAAATCCTAAGCAGCTGACATATTTTCAGCAACAGAGGAGGATATGGTCCCAGAAAATCTAGGTCAGGATCAAGTTCGCATGGAACGCCAGTGAGATGAACCATCTCCCGTTTTGCAGGATCATAAACGAGGTGATGCTGAAACGTTAAAATTGCTCTCTGAAAGCCATGCTCATATTGTTGATCTATCAGAACTCCGCTGAACTTCAAGTGCTTCATTACCTGCAACCATACCCACGTTCAAATAAATTTAGAAAAGCATAAAGAGAAAGGGAGAATATAGCAAACAATGGCAACCTAATCCCCCCTGAATCGGACTACTGCCATTTTGACCTTGGGTGATTTGCATTGACTACAGAATATGGAGATGAGATGAGCAAACAGCGGTTCTAGACGTACTAAACAAACGAATCCAGAAATTGCTCAGACGAGTCAGTCGAAAATGTCAACATCAACCTTTTGGTAGGTCTTAAACCGTTTGATCAAGGCGTGAGCTTTTCTCACACCCATTCCTGGCAAAGAAGGCAAGTAATCGCAACCACTCATTATGCACAATTCAAGAATCATCCGTTTCGAGAAATTGCTGAAGTCGATATCTTTGTTGGCTGTAATGTCAGAAAATTGAAAGCCCACACCTTGCCCATATTTATCCATCTTAAAAAAAATCTGCCAAACATAGGCGATATTAGAAAAGGCATACCTAATTTTAAAAATGATGTAGATGCTCTCGCCAATAGCAAAACCCACTCCCACTGATGACGAATATTGAAACATTTTCAGATCAAAATTTGATAGGGTTTCCAGGAATACATAAAGAATAATTAGACAATACCTGTGGACATGCATATGCAACCAGATCAGAGTCTTCTGTAATGACAAGATCTACGTGTCCATTACGGGCTAAAAACGCCATCTGAGCATCTGCTTCATACGGAGCAACGACATACTCCACATTCTCCTGCCGCAGTACCTGTTTCAAAGTAACACACAGACAACTATGAACACTTAGTTCGTCCTTCGTATCTAAGCACAGGGTCGGTACAAAGATAGTTGTACAGTTTGAGATGAACCCCTTCAACAATGTTCGATCCCTGAACACAGAAACACTGATTGCGAAAATTCAATGGGTACCTGTATCAGCCTAAACGCTATTTCAGGGGTTATGTCCACAGCCTTCTGGTAGCATTCAACTGCCGCGGAGTGGTTTCCCAACCTCTCATGCTCAATGGCACGTTCTAAATTCTCCTTCCTTGATCTATTCCAGTACAAAATACCAAAACCAAATCAAAAGGGGCCTCGAGATTCAACATCTGGAATGATACAAGGGCACACTAAGTGCTTGATACAAAGAGAAATCAACTACAGTAGAAGGCAACATACCTGGCTCGTTTAATTTCCTGATCAGACTTCATGGGAAGACTGCCTCCGTCAAATACTAAAACGGGCTGCACACCGAAGTGCCGCAACATATTGACTCGATGCATGCAGTACTCTATGTACCTTCTCAAACGACAACATCAAACATCAAAATTAGATTCTCCACTCCATAGAAACATCCGCCATACCATGAGAAGGCCTTGAGAAGTTCAGCAAATAGATGCTCTAACCTAACAAAATTAACAAATTCCCCAAGCCAATCAGCTCTTAAACCTTAAAGGACCGAGGACTCATTGTTTGAAACTGACGAATTCAATTGATCATATGGTGAAATTGTGATCCTATTGATCAATTGATTAAACAGAATTACACAAAAGGAAGTTCTTGTATGACTTACTCAAACCTGCTACCCAAAATGACGCCCAATTAGGTCCTCGGTCATTTAGGGTTAAAAAATTCCTGTCAAAAGTGAAATTACTTGATATGCGTTGATCGAGTGCCCAAGTACTTACTTGTCATTACGACGCCCTCGACAAATGTCCTTGCTACAGCTGAACGCTGCCTTATGTAGCCAAGAGTAGGTGTCCACGGCCGCGCGCTTCCCAGCATAATCCCGTATGTTTCGTGGCTTCATGATGGACTTCAGGGTGGGCAGCAACCCCTGAATCCCCATCGCTGCTCTCCTCTTGAGCCCCAATTGTGCTACTCCTCTAAAACTCAGCTACATTCTCCATCTCCATTTCAGTTCGTGAGCAGAGTATTGGGTGATTATATCCCTATGTCGTCCTGGACCCTGCATTGGGTAACCTCACAACTCCTCAATCATAGTTCTTCAATTCTAATTGTCCCGCGACTTGATAGCATTCGCAATAAATCCAATAAGCTGAAACCAACAGAAGAAGTTCAAAATTAGGTTCTTTATTCAAAGACAACCCGAGCACGCTCCCAATTACTCAATCATAATTCTCCAATTTCGATTGCCCCGCGACTTGATCGCATTCGCAATCCATCCAATAAGCTGAAACTAACACAAGGAGTTCAAAACTAAGTTCTCTTTTCAAAGACGAGCAAACTCACAGAACCGATAAAGAACATCTCAATACTGCCGACCCAATTTGCAATATCAAAATGGCATCTAAGCTGATTCTGCACCACAAGTAACAGGAGTTCGCCTACCACCGCCTCAATTCAAATCTGATCAACCCTAAAACCAAGACGAGGAAATTCAAAACTAGCTTCTCTATTCGAATTCACCCAGGGCAAAGCTCACAGCACCGATCAAAACATCTCAATACTGCTGACCCAAATCTCAATGCCACATTGGCTTCTAAACTGATCTTGCAGCAAAAGTAACAGAGTTCGCCTCCCACCGCCTCAATTCGAATCTAATCAACCCAAAAATCAAGACGAGGAAATTGAAACCCAGGATTGACCATCACAAACGCTGAGATCACGAAGACTGAATGCAATACCGAGCTCAAGCTATGGCCACCTTGGAATGCAGTAGCAACCAGTCGGCAAGTGAAAAGAATGTGCTCGGATAATGAATCTGCTACACCAATTTGAAGACTGAGAAATCAGGGAGGACTAGATAACCCCTACTGTAGACATGGCGATGGAGCTGGCAAGCTTGTCGTCAGGGTGGATTGGGAATGCGGACCAGGCGAGGCGAGGCGATTCAAACTGAATTTGAAATCAGGAAGCGCAGCATTCAAGACCTTGAAAGGCGGGAAGAAGGAGCCGTAGATGGTACTGTTTCGTTGGGAACGCTTGGATGGATGTGGATGATATTCTGATGGACGAACGGACGGAGTTCAGGTGTGGTCGATGGATGTGCTCGTCGATGGGCAGAAGAACTCAAACTGAAGGGCTGTTTCAGAAACAGTGATGTCTTCAGTTATTTCTCTACACTGAATAGGGATATTAAGGGGACCGAAAAATTAAAGGGATTGATTGTAGAAAACTTTAGATGTTTGAAACATGATGTACATCCCCTGGACACTTCAATAACTACTAATGTACAATAAAGATAGATATTTCTATAGTGAGGAATGTTGATTAATTAGTATGGGTCCCCTTAATACCCCTATTTATGTAAAAATTTTGGAGGAAGATAACTAGACCGAAGGTGAAATTGTCACAATAAGCAATTTTGCATAGTTGGAGGCACCTAATTCTAGGAAAATAACCAATTATGAAGTATTAGCAATAGAAAATCATGAATTTTCAAATAAAATTATAATTTTTGGATATGACATATAATTGCTCTGAATTTTCAAAAGTGGAGCTCCCTAGGCTAGTGAAACCATCACATAGCTTTGTCCTAATACCAAAATCTTGAGAATCAACAATCCTCTAATAGCAATTAGGTACAGGGTTGGCTTAATTTCACTCTTGGGGATACTTTCAAGAGAAATCTACTTGCCATGGACAATTTTGGGGTTTTTTCACTTTAATTGTGACCTAATAAATTCTTCCCTAAAATGTGAGAATTTTGTGAGAGTTTTTGTTAGAACTTATTACCTCAAAACCTTATAATGCCACATCAACCGCAAAAGGACTAATGGGTGATTTTAAGGGGGAAATTTTGAATTTCCATCTTCTCTTTTATACTATATGTGGGATTCATGTAATGTATTAAGTACAAGAAGCAACCCATTTTTGCCCTATAGACTGTTTTCTTTCTAGTGAGGTAGTAATGAGTGGTGATTAGTTATGGCACAATTCCCCGTGTAATTGTGACATGCTTTGACTAGCTACAAGACTCTCAATATTGCAACCAACTCTTAGTCGGAAATAGGAAGACCTACATGACCAATATGGGTCAAACATAATCTTCAGCTAGTAAAAATTAACAATAATTATGTTTTGAGAAATAAAATTTCGGAAAGTTATGAAATCCTTCCAAACTCTATTTCTATAGACAAGAAAATTTCCCCACTCGAGGCCCCCACGCTCCATATATGCATCATTGCTTAAGTGGTTGGAAATGGGTCGTCTGACTTAAACAAAGTCTAGAGTTAGTCCCACAAATGCATTTCGGGATTTCTAGGCACACAACTATTAAGCGACAGGCTTTGGGGAATGTGTGCACGGGTGAATTTTTTGGTGAAGGCACAAATTAACATGCTTTGCAACAAACACAGATACCTTAGTTACCATATTCAAATCTGAGTTTGATCAAATTCAAAGTCTACAAAATACACATAATACAAATGAACATAAATTTATGAACATTGGTATCAATGTTTGTTAAGAGAATACATCAAATTAATATTTGAAACTTACTCTAGGAATTGGAAATTTGATTATATTGCAATAACAGCCCCACAAATTGTAGCAAAAGTCAAAAAATTATGCAAATTAATTTCAAAGATCATTGTTTGTTACTACCTTTGCCACATAATGATCTTTTGGTTGGACAAATTGTTCTAGATTAAGGCTAAAAATAAAGTTATTTCAACTAGTTGAGAGCTATAAGTAGAGTTTGGTGCACTCCTATTGTAATTAATTTTTTGAGTTTTAGAGCCTTTTCAAAGTATAGTTTCGGAGTATTAAAAAGTGAAAATTTGCAGGTATTTTCAAGGAGCATTAGTGGGCATTTCATTATTAAATGTGAGGTCATCATTCTATTAGCAATTAGTATGGGCCAAACCTTGACACTTCCCAGCAACTTTTGACGCTTTTACCCAGTCCAAAGGACTAATTGTAATTCATCCCAATATTGCTCTCGGATGGTTTATACTATTTGGCCGAAGAACGACTAAGAATTTTTAGAGATTAACAATTGATTGTGTGCATAATTTCAAGATATAATACGAACAGAAATCATCAAATTTGAGAATGTCGTATACGCGTAAATGATTTGCCAGCAAACCACGATCAGCGATTGCTAGTAACTATAACTCCACACACTCAAATCAGTGAAGACCCCCATTAGAACATTGCAAGGAATATTCAAAATGCATAAGTTGAACTGCGATAATCTCAGGAACAAAATCCCAGATAATGTCATGCTAAACAAACGATAGACTGGAGAACATCGCCCAGCAGCTTCCACCCTACTCATACCAAGACTTCTTGGGCTTCTCAGTCTCTTCCTCGTCATTGTAACTGGGCTTGGAAGCCCTGCCATAACCTGCAGAGTAAAGCACAGTCCATTAGAAACACAATTACACGAGTTCCGCTAGATGCATGACACTCCAGTCTGGTGACATCAAGTAATTTAACATGCATTAGAACTTGTTAAAAATAGAATACTTGATTCGCAGCTTCGTGAAGCAGCAGTCACCTGCTAAAATGTTCTAAGAAAAACAAGGGACTGGTAAAGACGACCCACCGTGGTAACCTGAGGCTCTATAGGATATGAAAGGCACCAGAATCGTATTCAAACTACAGGGAAATCCCAGTGAATTTAATCAAACCTAAGGTCAAAGACGTAAAACCCTACGAAACTCCTGTTATGTAAAAAAGTAGTAGATTCTAAGCAAACAGACTGCAAAGCCTAGTCCAGCTGCTCCGACCTCACACTCCAGGTCCTCTACAGTACAAACTAGCCAAAATCTGTAACCACCCAAGCGCTCCAAAACGCATTTAAACTTGCTGAATTCGGATACTTTTTGAAGATGTATTCACAAGTGTTATGTTGGGTGCAGTACAAGGATATCTTCAATCTAAACCACTCTTAAGATTTGAGATATCCTAGAGGAGGGTAAGGTATCTTAAATCCTGAAGAGGTCACGACTTAAGATAGCCTTGTAATATATCCAACCCCATCATTGGTACTCACTTACTAATAACTAGAAAGAGAGAAAACATAGATGTCACAGGAGGGCCAAAGAAAGATTAGACAAAAAGAGAAAAGGACTGAGAAGGAAAAGCAGCAGGCACCTTCTGATCCATAAGAACCCTCCTCAGCCCTTTGAGGACGATTCCCATATGGTCCTGGAGCGTCTTCTTCATCGTATTGTGATTTCTGGGGCTTGCGTGAGTAGCCACCTCCATACTCTGGATACACAAGCGTTGTCGTAGTGAGTATAAATTGAATTAGATACGTCCGATCGGAAGCAAACTACACTGATTTTTCCTACTAGTGTCACCGGCGAAACTAAAGTCACTAATAAACATTCTTTGGAGGAATTTAGCACAATACAGTAATATTTCAGCTCGCACTAATTAAAAGCTAGTGTGATTTGGGTAAACTAGTGTCAAATGCAGTAAATCAGCGTACTCCAGAGGGAGATTATGAACGTAATCCCTTTGGGCCATTTGGGCACAACTCTAGAATTGTCGATATCTAGTGCCATCGAACCATTCTGTTATTCTACACACAGATATCCTTCGGACATGAGTATATGATACACATCAGCGAAACTGAAACTGCAGTCTTTCCTTTGAAAATTCACAGAAAATACAAACAAATCCAAAAAATATTTAAAAAAATTCCCAATGCTTATGATTCCCATTTGTCTACAAGTAGAATAACCACTAATTGTAGTTATAACTCTAAATGGAATCTGGGAAGGGAACAAACTCATAGAGGTGCTGAAGCATCCATACCTTCGTCTTCAGTTTGGCTCTTCTGAGGGCGGCGTGGCCCATCATACTCTTCCTCGTTCCCGTACTGTGAGGGTCGTGGCTTCTGGGGACGATCACCGTATTCAGACTCCTCATATTCTTGCCTGGATGGACGAGGCTTCTGGGGACGATCACCGTATTCAGACTCCTCATATTCTTGCCTGGAAGGACGAGGCTTCTGAGGACGATCCCCATACTCAAAGTCCTCCGAAGGGGGAGGTTTGTGAAGCTGTTCCCCGTACCCAGCCTCCTCCGATTCATACTTGGAAGGGCGAGGCTTGGAAGGGCGAGACTCTGGTTCCTCGGAGTCGTACTTGGAAGGACGTGGCTTGGAAGGGTAAGAGTCTTCGTCGTCCACATTTGGTCGACCTTGACCTACAGTGCAATTGCAATTGGAAGTTAGACCTCAATAGAGAAGTAAATGGTTTCGTTCCAGCTCTCAAGAAACTTAGGAAACAACAAGCATACTCCAGTCAAACACAGGTAGATAAATATAAGGTTGGTATAGCAGATACCAAAAGGAGATGGCTAAAAATTGTGCAACTGAGGTTGCAAACTAAGGTAGAGGATACTAACACCATTAGGAACCGGATCTCCTCTCCTAATGACAGACACTCGTTACCAACAGCAACTCATCTCTTCCAATACACCAGGTTGAGCTTCAAATAGAAAAACGGGGATAAGCACAACTTCACTAAATGGTTATGGCTACTCATCTTTGAATGAAAATGGGGTTGTCTATCTACTGTCCCTTCAATACACTTCGTAAAGTAGATACGAAGACACGATGGCTAAAAAAATAATGCAACTGAAATTGAAAACTAAGGCAGAGGATACTAACACCGTTAGGAACCGGATCTCGTCTCCTAATGACAGACACTTATCACCAACAGAAACTCATCTCTTCCAATACACCAGGTTGAGCTTCAATTAGAACACGTGTGTAACCATACATTCGCTAAATGGCTGTCGCTACTCATCTTTGAATGGAAATGGGGTTGTCTATTGTCCCTTCAATAGTGGTCTACATGACCTCTCAGTGTATAAAAGATTGCATAAGAAAAACCCATTAGATCCATTAGATCTGGAGAGAGATTGGATCTTGCAGTACCCAAAGTGAGCTCCCCAGTGAGCTTTATTGAGAGAAAGCAAACTCCCACATTAATCGGTAAAAATGCTTAATCTAAATGGAAAGAGTACCTCTACTACCTTAAACTGAAATCCAGAAACTTACCACTGGGAGGTTTCACAGCCCCCTGGGCACCAGCTGGAACCTCGTGCTTCTTTCCATAGTTGTCCAAGTAAGTTTCCGCCTGCTGCGCGTATTTCCCGTAAGGGCTATTCTCTCCTCCGTACATTGACAATCCTGCAAGCAAGTCAGATGCCGCTCCTGTATTCAAAGATAGTCATTAATTAGCAGTCGTTCAAATACTTCCCATGGCCTAGCCTTCAGCACTATACAGAGAGCATCAAAAGAAGAGTTTAATCCTTCAACATTTGCTATGTACAAATTGAAATATCGAATTTTAGGTGATCTGAAAATGGATGTGACATCGCCATTTAGTTCCAATTGTCATAGTACCTGCCAGCTGGCCTTGATCTACTTTCCCTCCAGATGCAGCTTGGTACAGGAGCTGCAAGAAACAGAGCCCATAACAGTATAATGAAGGACTGAATACATAAAATGAGCACATTCGGTTGGCCTTCAAAAACACTTCTCTCTTCAAGTATACAACACTTCATAAACATGGCCCTTCAAATTCATACGGTTAACATCAAATGATCGTAGCTCAGAGAAAACAAAATTTCAGACACATACTGTCTGAAATTGTCCCATAAAATAAGAGCGGTCGTAATTCATTCGGTCACAGGCTCCAAGAAAGTTAAATTACGATTTCATGTAAACAACAGACATTCTGATAGAGTCCAAACATAGCGGCATTAAAGTCTCGAATAATTTTTTCACGACTCCCTACTGATGTTTAGAGCAGGGAAGAATACAAAGGTAGAAGAACCCAATACAACACCCTAAAATCTTAGGCGACAAGTACATCCTGATTTATGAGAATAGACACCACTTAAACCACTTCATCTAGCGTCGGATTTAGGTTATCTACCAGTAAAACTTAGACCTTCAAATCTTTTCCATACGGTATCTAAATAACGAATGCATACGTCCATTGAAATCCTCTTTCATTTGCTAATAAGAATCTATTGAAAATCCAACTAGTTTGATGGATTAGAACCAAAACCACGAAATCTGACACAACAGCTTCAACATAAAAACGAAAAAATGACTCTAATTCTTCAAAAAGCATACAATAAGGAAAAACCAACCTTGGCATCGCCAAAGAGCTCCCCAGTGGACGGCTTCTTCTTGTGTTCAGCACTCGACTGGCTCTGGCCCCCATGGGGTCGTTCCTGCTGCTGCTCATAGTCTTGCTCCTCCTCATCACGGCTGGGCTTGTGGCTCTGGCTACCATAACCTCCTCCTGATCCTCCACCCCCGCCGGGACTCTTCCCTCCCTGCACTTGCTCCGCAATCTTCGCCGCATTCTTCAAGAAATCCATATTGATGGGTACCTACAACTAGATCAAACTCTAGATTATCACGAAACAGGCCAAAATTACACCCACAACCATCATCACCGACACCAAAATCACATCTTACACATCCTCTACAAAAAACAACCTCACCCAAAACTAAAACAAATTCCAACAAATTCGACGAATCCCAGAACACACTAACGTCACGAAGATCTATTCCAACACCCAATCTTGCACACAAAGCTCACAGAACAGGCGAATAGTATATCCACAGCCATCATCACCGACACTACATAAAATCACCAAACTTACACCATACACATCCTCTACAAAAACCAACCTAACCTACAACTAAAACAAACGCCAAAAAAATCCAATAAGTCACTAAAATCACGAAGACCTATTCCAACACCCACTCTTACACTAAGTTACGAGCACACAAATCTCCGCGAACAGAGTACACCCACTCTCTTTCACAGAAGCTAGAAACGCAAGTGACCTCAGCTTGGATCCCAAATTGGCGCAACAAAGTTGAGAAAATCAACACAGACACAATGTACTAACGAAAGGACTACGTTGAGATCTGAAGATCTCAAAACCAAAAGCGCCATCTCTGTTTTGAAGAGAATACGGCAAGGAAATGAAGCATTTTTTTCAATCACAAAACGACCAGAGCGCTGTGGAACTTACGGAGCTTGTGGAGGCGATGGCGGAGAGTTTGCAGGCACGATCTGAACTAGAAATTGCGTGAGATCCGAAGCTGATTCAGGTTCCTTCGAGGACGGCGCTTCCAGGTGGTCGGCGACTTCGTTGGAGCAAACGAGGCTCTGGGACACGTGGAGAAATGAAGAAGGTTGTGATAATGGTCTATTGGTTGGTGCCAAACATTCATTTGCTTTGTTTTTTTCAGTAGACAATATCTTAGCTTCTGTTGAGAGAGAAATAACTCCAACTTTTCTCATAGGTTGGCATATGACAGGCAGAATGAGTGGTCTGCCCTGTTGCCATTAGCAGTGGGAAATGAAGGAAGCAATGGAAATTTTATTTTTTGGACAAAGTAAGAATTTTTTATGAATTTTCGAAGTATATAGCCCAATTGGCCCCAAAAAGTCTCTAGACTACCCCAAATCAGCAAAAAGTCTTTCTATAATGGTCATCTTACCACCTAAAGAGGCATAACATTTTCTAACATGGCTGCAAGATTTTTTACCATGGCCATGATATGAAGGATTAAAAAAATAACTTTTCATGATGAGTTTACATTAAAAAGGTGTAAGTGTCCTACTACAATCACTAGTAACTCCATAACCATCTCCCAAGGCATTGATTATGGCCACAAATCAATCTATTGTAGTCCTAATCCAATTTATTAGAAAAAATTTGTCATGACTTGATAGAAGCCTCTCATGGCTACTTATCTAGGAGCCTATCATGGAAGATTGGCATGCCATAGACAACTTTACCTTAACCCCTAAATGTTCAAAGTCTTCTCCAAAATTGACTATTTGAAAAAAATCATTATAAAGCACTATTTAGAAGTGATATACAAATAGACTTTGAGTTTTAGATTCCATCCATACAAATAAATTGACCAATGCTATGACCAATATTTTTGTATGAATTTTGAAAGGAAAATTTCAAGATTCATTATAAATTCAATTGCAAGAAAAATATTATCATTTTGGGGGTAAAAATTTGGGGGGTTGGATTTGAAATGAGGCTCTTTTGAATGGTGATTTTTTTGAAATTTTTGTGTTATTAGAATCTATGCACTAGTAGAAAACCTCAGTGATACATTTTTCCATTTTTTGCCCCAAAACGCAAAATCTACGTCTACTGTAACACAATTTTCTAAAAACTACTAGTGATGACTTCATTTCTACTAGTGATGACTCCAACTTTGCAAATCTAGTTTTGAATTAGAGTCAATGGAATTTCGGCTAGGTCAACCACTTGACATACTTGCACATTTGTAATTTTAGAAGAATTGCACTCTAGTAACACTAAAGCTAACCAATAGATAAGACAACAACTTAATAAAGTAATTACACAAATTAGGATGACTTTCATCCAAGTAGTAATGAGAAGAAACATAGTTTGAATCTCTTTGTCATCCAAAAATTGGACATCCAAGGGCTTCAAGGTTAAAAGTCTTTCATTTGGGATCCCATGACAAAATCAAAAGGCCTTAAACAAGTTACACCACAACTACATACCTCCATTAGAAGAGAGACTATGTGAATACTTTTCCTAAAATTATAGTAACCATAGAGTGTATTTAAATGGTATTATGTTTGACTTTTGTAGATTGTTTTTAATTAATTTTTTTTAGAATTATAAGTGTAGATTTGCTTATTACAATAAATCAATGTTATTTTGGTAATGCTTGGTTGTTTTCAAATTTACATTTGTGTAATAATATGTAGGAGGAATATTTGATTGCTATTTTATTAATAGTATTTAGAGTGTGATTGACAACAATATTTGATAGTGATAGAATTTTGTGTAGGTTAGTGATTGATTGTCTATGTGTGGTTCTTCTAGCACTAGCTATAATTACTATGAGAGGTTTAGCATTCTATCCAATGCTATTGATGTTATCTACAAGTGGTTGGTATTTATTGGTTATTAATGTTGTCATTTCTTGCAAGTATCTATCATTGTAGTAAGGGAATTCTAAAAATTATATTTAGTGATTTTTAGTTGGTTGTAGCGATAAGAGGGCATTGGTGTTGTATGGTTTTTATACATAATAGATCAAGGCAAAGTTTGGCATTGCAATTGCAACATAGTTTAGGTTGGCAAGAACGTAGTAGTAGCCATGGTGGTATTGTTTGTATAGGTATTTTTTCTTTATATATGCTTGCATTCATCATGTGAAGCATCTTATAAGTGGATGTATGTGACATTAGCAATTTGCATATTTCTTATATTGCTTTATCGTACCTCTAGATACATAATGTTTTTGAATTGGTCTTTGCACACCATGGGGATACATATATTAACCTCTAAAGGACCAACATGCATTTTTTGGCAATATAGAAATTTTGGGCAAGTACATGTGACTAGAGATTTGCATATTTTAGGTTGAAATTGTACCAAAAGGTGGGGACAAGGAATATCCTTCATATGCACAAAATTTCATGACATTTGGAAATATGAGTCAAAAGTTATAGCCTAATATGTTACTTTTTTCCTAGGCGGGCAGTTTGGGCAGATCAGAAAAATTCACTTTTTACATAAACATAAATTTGAAATTGGTCAACTAGAGTTATGTATATATATATATATATATATATATATATATATATATATATATATATATATAAAGCTTTGAATCATTCCATTTTGATCAATGAATCAAAAGCTATGAGGATTTTTTGTTTGCAAGCAATTATGGATTCTCTACTCTAAAATAAACTTTAAAGTCCCTTATCTTACTCAATTTTCAATATTTTTGGAAATAAAATAAAATCTTAGGATGGAGATTGTTATTTATAACATTGCCACCATTGGGATTGGCATTGTTCAATTCCATAACAAAATTCTTAACAATTTAGTATTTTGAATCATTCTCTAATTCTTTCTACTTACTATTTCTTTCCTATATATTTTACAACTCCAAATGATGTGAAAATTTTTAAACATGTAGGCAACTTTTCTAGAAAAAGGAATCCAAAGAAGCACCACCATTTAGGACATTTTTTCATAGAAAAGTGAGCTTGCACTAGAAGAAACCCCCATTTTTTGTGATGTTTTAGAAGTCGTAGTAGTACGTTTTTTTGAACACAAAGGGGCATCAACTGTAATGTCACCTAAAATCCGTCGCATTTGACACTACAAAAAACATCCAAAATCTAGAAAAATACACCATAATGTCAACTTGTTTGATGAAAACAAATGCAAAAAACAAGTGTTCTAAACTTTCTAAAATGCTCCACGTGTATACCACATAGATTCTACCTCAGCACATGCCGGGCAAGCAGTGACACGTAAGATTTTTTTCATCCAAAATGTTGATGATGTGGCACATTTTCATGTTAATTGAGAATTTGAATATTATTTTTTTTAAATCAATTATTTAAAAGAAAAAATTATTTTATTTTCTTAAATAATCATTTAAATGAAAGTCCACAAAAAATGAACCAAAAAAACTATCAAATTAAACAAGAATTGACCATCTATCATTAAGAGTATTTTTTATGGCAAACTCAAGTAAATACTTCATAGATATTTTTTAAGAATAAAGGGGGGAGAAGTCCTTGTTATACTAAAATCTATTGTCTATCCATGACAAAGGATATGGGATAATTTAAAGAGGGGAATTTGATAGTACTACATTTAGACATTGTTTTCAACATCTACATGTTATTTTTGACATTTGGATGTTATTTATGACATCCGCACATTATTTCTGACACCCACATGTTATTTCCGACATTTGCATGTTTTTTCAAACAATTTGCTTTGAACAAATAAATTTGCTTTATATGTCCCATATGGATTGTCATACTTCCTACTACCCCATTGGTATAAAGAACTTTCCTTTTCATCCATAGTGTACATCCATCCATTTCCTTTTTATTTAAAACATGCCATATGGCTGTCCTTCCCCTATGTTTTTTACATCTAGTCTACATTTTACCTTAGCCTACTGTAACTCACAAAACCTCTAGCTGATGTGGCACTTCCATGTTTGGAGGGACGTTCTAGTAAATATGACCATGTTTTATTTGATGTCCAAAGAAACATACATGTCTCCTACGTCATCCACTTGTTTTTGCTCTAACAACCCCACGTCTTTCCTAACATCCAACAAAAATCTGCCTCCCATAAGCTCAAGATTTGTGACACACTAATGTCGATGAAAACACGACCCATTTCATCGAAACACTACAAAAAAGGCAGGTTTCTTATAGTGTTGTGAAGTGCAACTTCCCTATTTTTCGTAGGGCCAAAAAATTCATCTTAGAAAATTTGAATACTTATATCTTGCAATCCACGCGGTGAAAATTTTTGAAATTTTTACCATATGTTCTCAAGTTAGCATAATACAAGATCCTATGGTTGCATGTATCAAAAAAAAAAATTCCAAAAATTGGTACTTGTATTAGAAATGGCAATTTTGGAGCATTTTGGGTGAAAATATAGTCAAGGAACTTAAGGGGTTAAAGTGTTTGTTTGATTTAGGTTACATAGAGGGCACTTTGTAGATGACTTTTATATTGTCCAAAAGAGATGTCTATGGGCTTAACCTATATGTTGTCCACAACTAAATTTTAGTAATTGTGTAATTGACATTTGTAATGGTGGGAGTAAGTTGGTCCAAAATTTATTTGACAAGTGGTAATGGATGATTTTATTTTTTGTCCATTTGTTCATGGATGGAAATTTGAAAGTTGTATCAATATTTTCATTAGTTTTTTTTGCTTGGATAAGATTTTAGGAAGCAGATTGGTCCTTTGTATGGCAATTGTTATGGTGATAACTAAGGTAAAACAACCCATTACAGACCAAATGGGGGGTTTGCCATCTTGTCATTTCTGAAATTTTCTACTTTTTTTTCTAGAGAAAGTCAAGTGATAGAAATGGCGAGAGCATTTGAAACTATATTTTTTCGACAAAATGTGAATTTGTTATGAATTTTTGAAGTATTCAACCCATCACAACCTAAAAGAGTTTGTAGACAATCCAAAAATCAACCAAATCTGATCCATAATACTCACCTTAATCACCTATTACGGTCACAATATTTTCTAACACATAAGACCTGAAAAAGACACTTCCTACCATGAACTAACACTAAAAAACTAAAATTTCCTATTGTGGTCACTAATTACTCTATTCTAGTAAGCTAAGACATTGAATGTGGTCCAAATCTTAATAACTAAAGGGATGTTCCCACTTGGCCTTAGAGGGGCAATGATATAGTAATAAACAAGAAGTACAAGGGAAGTCATTCCCACCTGTGGGTGTTGGCAACCACTGAACCTCGGTGGCGCCTGAGCTGGCAAGGTGATAAGAGCGGTACTATAGGCATTTAGTGAGGCAAAGTTGGAGGCCCACTACAAGGGAAGTAGCTGTCACTTGCAACTTTCAAATCTTCAAGAATGCTAGATTGTAGAGTTCCGCAGGCGTTCTTAATTACATGGTGGGCTAGGGGTACTATTAAACAAAGAGCGGTGTTGGTAGTTTAATGGTAGTCACAACAGTAGCTGCCAATTGACAACAATCTAGTGTTGCCTTAAACATGGCTTTTGAAGAGCAGATTTTGACATTATCGAAGATAGAGTGCTTTTCTCGCACTAGGTTAATGATGTTGTTGGATGTGTCAATGTAGCATAGTAGATTTTGTCAATGTCTTTTACAATCGTGAATTTTGATTTGCTTTTCTATTTTTTTGAAAGAGACTTTGACTGCATCTATAAGATAGATCAATTGAATGTATGTAATTATGACTGAGGACTTGTTTTGTGCGATAGAAGTGAAAGCAAGAAAGTGTCTTGTATCACACATCATATCCACAAACATGGAGAATCGACGTTAAACGGAAGAATTCAGAGCCCCATGGCATCCCACTCTTGTTCATGTCTACGGTGAGTGACTTTATCCCAGCTATCCTTGTATTAATTCAAAACGTCATCATTCTTCATAAAGTATACAACATAGGAAAATTAACATGCATAGAAACGAACAAAAAATGATGCTTGAAGGAGATGCAAAGTCTTGAAATGAAGTGTCTAGGTACACCATATGTTAAAATAAAGTCAATCACTACGTACACATTGTAGTAAAATAGTGCAAATCATAATGTATAATGTCCTGCACGATGTAGAGCTAGCAGACTTTCTTCAATACCTGCGACACAGTGCTTGAGAGGAATTTCAATATTGTCGTATGTACCATTCCTCCCTATAGTCTCAAAAAATGAAAGCCAATGGACTTCTATTGCATTGACTTCTTATGCAATGCTTCCTGTAATTGTACTTTCATTGAACATGAAGATGTTGTTAAAATTACAAATGACATTACGTGTAGTCACCCTCCACCTCACTACACAGCAAGTCAAAATCAGAATCCCAATTCTTGAAATAAGTCATGGAATAGCTACAAACGCTATAGTAAGACTTCCTATCTCATTTTGCACTTCCATCGTACTCCTAATTGTAGCACGAACTGTTCAACTAAGCATTGGTTGTTGTTGTTTATAGGGGTGGCTGATGGCAACCGCCGAAGCCTTGTGCCTCTGGCTATGACTGCAATGCCTACAGTGGTAGTAGGGGTTGCTTAGATAGTAACACCACCTCCATCCACAACAAGACCTAGTCATGCTAAATGCCCTCAAAAATTTCGTGGACCCAATTGGCTACCACATGAAGTCATTGTCCTCATCCGCGCTAAGCGAGATTTGCATTTGTAGGAATCAAACGTTGTGGACAATCGAGATTTAATGATACCTAATAGTAGCAAGTGGCTTCACATCTCAAATGTCATCATGAATGCACACATTTCACCATGTCAATGTGATGGAGCTACCTGCAAGACAAAATGGAACAAGCTCATGCCTGACTACAAGCGGATTGTAGACTACTTGGGACGAAGTGGACAAAACTTAGCTAACTACTGGGAGTTGAGCGGGGCATAGCGCAAGTTAGAAGGACTACATGGACACTTCCCTCATGAGTTCTTTGAAGTGATCCATCATTGATATGGGACACGACCTCAAATCCATCCATCGCATGTTCAAGACCTCCTATCTCCAACTAATTCCAATTTTCAAAGAATTCTGCAACAAAAAGAACAAGTAGATGACGACAAGGAGAGTGATACAGAGATAGACAACCCTCTCAAGATTCTTGAGCACGTAGTGCTGTTGTCCACAAATGATAGTTCGAAGCCCTTGTCACTACTTTGCAACAGTAGCAGTGCACGTTGACACCCCTCTGTACACACCTAAACCAACACACTTGGCAGGACTACTTTCACTACTGTCCCCCCTAGAGTGATGCCTCAAGTTCTGAGCTTGTCTGACAATTCACAAAGCGGTCTACAGAGGTGGATAGGTAACACAATAGTTCGACGCAATAACATTTAAGGGCACACTGTCATTGTTGATGCCACAAAAACAACTAGAGCTATAATGGCTTCTCAAATGAAAGATATTGCTGACGCATTGCTCCAGGTTGAGCATTCGAAGATAGAAGTTCAAGTTAGACTTTTCACAGAGCAAATGACCTATTAGAGGGAAAGAGATCTAAAACTACATGATACTACAATGCTAGCACAAGAAAATGCACAGCTTATTGTATTGAAAGAAAATGAGATGGTTCATTGCTTTATAGAGCTCACTGCAGTATTAGGAAGGGCCTTACTACTAGTAGCCCCACCGAAGTTCAAGCAATGCAGCCCCCAATCCAAGTCGTCCACCAATCTCAAGGAGCAATGCACATGGCAAGTGATAGAGGCACTAACACAAGCAACATGCACATGCTAGTGATGGAGCAGGAAACACTATACTATAACAAAACATGGTAAAAAAAACCATAGTCAAAATCGATTATGATTCTTTTTGCCATGCTTTTGTGCATGAGCCCGTAGTGGGCTGTTAGCTTGTTTTGCAATTTTCCACTGCAATTTTTGGAATTTGGGGGCATGTGATGTACCAATTGGAAAGTTCTTTTCAATACCTTTCCAATGGTATATCACACACTCCAAAATTCCAAAAATTGCAGTGGAAAATTGCAAAAAATGTTGGATGCACGAGTAGAGGGCTTGCACAGAAACGTGGTAAAAAAAACCGCACTCAATTTTGAGTGCGGTTTTTTATAACCATGTTTTGTTATAGTGACTAGCACTAGTCTAGTGGCAACAACCAACATCAACAAAAATGGTGTAGAGCCTGAGACAACGTCTTTTACTCCATACTATGCAAATGGAACTATATAGTAAAAAAAGGTGGCAACGTTAATGCAGTGCATGGTTATGTATGCTTCAGTACGCCTATACAGACCTTTTATGCAGAAGAAGAAGCATAAGGCATTAGTTGGTTGCAGTAGCGGCATTTTGTATACCTCTATTAATTTTCTTGCAACATTTTGTGCTTGTGTACTTTCCTACATATGTAAATAAAAACTACAATATGAAAGGATCTATGTTTGCAGAAGAGCATAGTACATAGTGTCCTGACTTGACAAGGCCAACCTTCAATTCCATTCATATGAAAGTTTAGTAGGGCTTACCTTCAACTAACTAAAAGCTAGCTGACCCTATGCCTTGTGGTGAGATACACTCCTAGAGTTGAGTACTTGTCGCTCCCAATTTGTGTTGTTATATCCTCTGAGATGTCACCACAACCATCCCCTGCTTGACTGTCGTCTTCAGCTAAATTTGCATCCAGTCCTTCATTGCGGAGGATGAGTAGCAAGTCCTCCACTTCATCATGTGACTAGCAAAGTGAAAGGTTGTATAGAATAGCATAGCAAATAACGATGTCAGGGAGAAATGTTAAATTGAGATCACTTTTGTCCAACAATTCCCGATAAGAATGCTTCAGAATGCCAAATGCATTCTCAATGATGCTTCAAGCTCTTTGTAGTTTTTTGTTAAACAATCTCTCTATTAGTGATAACTCTACCCCTGATCAATGGGGAACCATCAACCATGGAGCAAAGGATAACCGAGATCACCTATCAAATAAGGCGAGTGTCCATCCATGGAGTAAGTGGGATCCATCAAGTTTTCATGAGTGGTCTGATAATGTAGAGAGGATTGTCTAAGCATGCGGTTGTTGTTGGTTGATCCAAGCATTCCAACATACAAATCAAGAAACCTCTTTTCACTGTCCATGACTACCTAGCAATTGATGTTGTATCCACCAAATTTGAAATAATAGTAATCGAGGGCACCAATGTGAGGCTTTGAAATGGACACTTGCATTCCATCTGCACCTTCCACTATGGCTGGTAGAGAGTACAGGTTCTTGAATTTGGACTGTATATCACATAATCTCCGTCCTATAGGCCATGAAATTTCATGTCTCAAAGTGTTGTTGATGGTGTAAACCACTTCACATATTACTTTGCAAACAATACTTTACCCAATGGCAAATATTTCACTAAAGATCATCAAGTTTGTGCCATGCGTTAACTTAAACAAGATGTAAGCAACATGCACTACAACGGGCATTGTCAAACAGTATTTCGTATTTTTTTTCTCAACATGGGGTTTCAACAATTTAGCCAAGTTGAAAACTGCACCCTTGGTCATGCAAAACATTGAGATCCACTGCTTATGATTGTACTAATAAACAAGAAAGCAAAAGAACCAGGTTGTTGAGTGAGGTTTCACCCAAAATCTAACTTCATTGGAGAAGCCAGAGGATGATAAGCATAGTCTGTAGTTAAACAAAGTATTCATCATCAAAGAGAAAGTGTTGAATACTGGTGCCTTTGATGTCGTCAACATTGCTTCTATAGGATCTTCGTAGTAGTCATTTGATTCCAACAATGTTAGAAAATGAAGCGCCTACTGGGCATCCATAATCAATGCTAGTAGCCAAGAACTGAATGTTACAACATTCCAAGGGTTGTTGAATTGGTCCATCGTTACTTGCCACCTCTCCAGTGCATCAACTTGCAAACCTCCATCACTAAAAAAATGGAACCCTAAAGCTTGTTTTACCTTTCTTTGATTGTTTTAAATGGATTAGAAGTGCACATAGGTGATGTGGATAGACTTATGAAGGATAGGAGGTGGCCCATGGGTGTTAGTATGCAAAAGTTATGAGCTTGGGAGTGAAGTGTTGTGGAGTTGCATGGGTTTTCAAGAAAGAGAACTTTGGTAAACTACAAAAGTCGGACAATATCTTAGTTTTGAGTGAAACTTGAAGAGGTTGTAGATAATTTCTTTAGATTTACAAAAATCTATTATTTTCTTAGTTTGGAGCTAGTATGTGAAAGTTATGAGCTTGGAAGTGAAGTATAGATGAACTGCCTTTAAGTTGGGAAGAGTAAACTTTAGCCAACTATAAAAGTCGTACCATATCTTGGTTTTGAGTGAAACTTAAAGAGATTGTATAACTTTTTGTTAACTTTTTAGGGACATATCACACTCTTATTTTGGAGTTGTAGAGAGGTTGTGGCACTCATTTTTCTATCAAACACTTCTTCAAGGGGAGTTTATGGAGGGTATGAGCTTTTTCCACAATCGTTTACAAACATATGATGTATATTGAGATTCCATGACATCTTGTGAGGGATATATGGAGATGTAATATTTTATTTGTTCATATGGCATCATCCGGGGGTTTACCATTATATTTGTAATTTTATATGACCATGGGATCTTTCATTTTTTGGGTCACATCTAGTTGCAGCTAAAAGCCCCACGTTTTTCCAAGGCAAGGCCTCTTTACTCAACACCGACACCTTCAACAATAGCACAACGACAAAACTAATGATAGCAAGCCGTACTAAGACATTGCCTAAAGAAAAAAACGTTGCAATGCCGGCAAAACCCTCACTCTAGTGATGACTTCGAATTACTCAATTGTGTAGTGAAAACAATGTAGAAGAAATTGATCGGCAGTAAACAACATAGGCACCCTGCTTACTCCAACATATCGCAAAACAGCCAAAACCTCACAAGGAGTCGTAGGGACCCATTGATACAAGCAAAGCTATTAACACAATAGGTGGGAACAACCTGCAAATCACTTTCAACACATCAAAAGGATTTCACTAAACCCCTTTGTTAGTGGGAATGCACCGTGCACTTTTAAGGAACTAACTCCACGAATATCAGCCTTAGGGCCTACCTTTGGGTGAACACGACTTCTGGTTTTCTTTGAGAGCTCTTAAAAAAAAGGACACATTCCTAGACACAGCCAAGTAGGAACATCTCTTAAAAGATAACCATAATAGAATCATTCTTAGGAGTCCGCAATGGGTGAAAGGTCCATAATGGATTGTTTTACCTTAATCATCTCTATAAACGTAGTATGGTGTAGAATGTGCATGTTTGTAGTCTAGTCTAGGTAGTCTATATTCTTTTGCGTTCCTGCAACAACTAATGCATTGACTAAGTCATTTCTTGTAATCTTAGTATGTGCTTTGACTTTTTGTGTTGTAAGTAGGAAAGTGTGACTTTAGAGCATGTAGACAATGGAAATGAGCATTGCTTTGTCTAGATGGTTACATTGCAATTTTGTGCATTAATGTGATTAGAAATTTGATAAATGGAGTTTGAGCTATCAATAAAAATGTGTGCAAGTTTATTGAGTCTTTTGTTTGTTAGAATTTGTAGTAATTTGTGTATGTTTGTTAGTTATACTCATAGTATGTTTTGGGCACCTGATAATCTACTTAAGAGTTTTATTTTTCTATCAAAATTGTATAATCCATATGCTACAATTTTTGTTATCGAATTTTGTTAGGTTGCTCCTGAGATGGTATGAATGATCCATCAATGTGTTGTAGTACAAAGGGTATTTAAGTAGTGGTTTCTTTATGTAAGAGGGCATTATAAATGATGGTGGATTTTAGTTAGGCTTAAGTGTTGGTCATTTGGGTGTAGAGTTTAATTTTAAAATGTTATTGACTTTTATATGTTGTGGTGTACTAGGTATTATATGTAGGTATAGTTTGGACATTTGTAGCTCTATGGAAAATTTGTGTAGATTGGCCAATAGTGTTTTATTTCCTCAAGTATGTTGTTAATATTGTTAATGGTATATATATAGTATTGGAATAGCCATTGGCTCTCTTTCCTAGATACTTCACTAGTGTTTGCTTTAGAAACAACATGAGACCTACTATAAGATACATTCTAAATGTCTAAGCTAATAATTTTTTAAATATTCAACTTACTATAGCATCACTTCTTTGAAGCATTTTATATTACGACTATTATATAGTACATAGTAATGATTCATAGTACATAATTTATAAATCTACCCAAGAGTTAGTCTAAAAGGGAGGAGAAAACCCTCCATGAGGAGCTTCCATTTTTTTATTTTCAAATAGACAAATTAATGAACAATTTCTCATTTGGGGATCCAACTCAAATCATTGATGGGCATTTTTCAACCTAGGGAGATCACTCTTAGTTTTTTAGGAAACTATTCATTAATTAAAAAATAGGGTTCATTTTATTCAAAGGGGGTAAATTTTATATAATATATAGGGCTACTATAGGGTCCATATATGAAATTCTACATACTCTAATATATATTAAACTACATAAATACATTATTTAATAGGAATTTTTATTAATAAGTTAGCCTTAACAAATAAGAGTAGTGCAAATTTTTCATAGTACCATGAGTATAGATAAGGACAAATAATTTCATGAGGATGATAAAATGGACACAATCAAGAAAAACTACAATGAAAGGTGGTTTATTGAAATTGTGCCATAGTACTAGTAGTATATATATTGAAAAAATTAAGTGGAAATGTAAGAAATTGACCACAAATGGCATAAATTGTGACACTGCTCAAATAGAAAGGTTTACCTTGGTGGATTCAATGACTTAAAAATTTTACAATACGAGGATAGAATTTAGAGTCTATTTAACTTCAATTCTTGAGGCCATACATGCCAAATACACTTGTATTGAATGGGATGTTCATGAGATAGTTTCAATGGGGATTTTGAAATGTTCAATGGTAAAGTTATTATTAAAAACCACCACTTGGTTATTGGCACTTGAATTGAATTGAATTGATTGTTGTTGGTTTCATAGTGTATTCCCTATACATGCATGTAATAGAGGGGAAAAAATTGGAAAAAAGGATGGTTCAACAAGAAAAATTTCGACATTTAAATTTCACATTTAAGATAACTCTACTTTAAAAATTGCATGAATGAATTTACAAAAAAAACATAGGATATAAAAAATACACACTAGTAGATTTTTATGTAAAAATATGGTCCTCTTAAATGCAACAATGAAGGTACATAACCCTACATTAGTTACCCTCTTAACTCAAGTGTATACCTTAAATTATAAGGAGTAATCTCCCTAAGGTTTTCAAAGATGCATTGCATAAGTCAAGCTTAACCAATATAATGATATTTGTGAGTTTTTTAGTTTTTGTGGTTTTCTCTCCTATTGTACAAGTATGATTCATTTGTATGAATTGTTTGACATATGATGTCTATATATGTATTGTTAGAGTAGGTTGTATTCAACAATAGTTAGAGTAGACATGTTGTACTAATCAATCCTAAAAATACTTATAAAAATATTGAATTACAATATGGACATGTTTAAGTGCATCAAATTTTAGATTTAACTACCACAAGGTATAGGAAACTAGGCAAAAAGTAGAAGTAGAAAAAGATAGGGGCATATCTATTATGAAATAATAGATAAATAGCCTCCAAAATAAAAGGTTTTGACACATGTATATATATGGTTTACAATGTATAATGAAGTACATGGGCTCTCTTTGGAGTTGTTCTTTTAGTTTGTAGGTGGGTTTTTTTTATCAATGTAAGCAATGGTATCATCTAGGAAGTAAGCTAATGCGTGTATGTCTTGGAATTGAGGTGGATTAGGAGGTGTTTAATTA
The DNA here is from genome assembly GCA_963920665.1 of Straminergon stramineum. Taxonomy (NCBI): domain Eukaryota; kingdom Viridiplantae; phylum Streptophyta; class Bryopsida; order Hypnales; family Calliergonaceae; genus Straminergon; species Straminergon stramineum. Next base: position 710,661 of record OY987270.1, on the reverse strand, counting down.
TACCATATAGGATCTCAAAGTATTGGTACCAGGATAATATTTGGATTTGATTGAGTTGCAATCCAAGCCCAATGTATCGCTTTTGTAGATGTTTTGATGTAATGTAGATGAGCTATGCCATGGCCTGACCATTGTTGACTACAAGTTGGTCCTAAAGAGCCAGAAACACAATTTCTTTTATAATGTGAGTAGAACTATGTGCATTAGATGAGACAAAGTGATCAACAAGAAGAAGTATGAAATTGTGATGTCAAAGAAAGAAGTGATTTGGTTGAAGATGGATGTTGGTAATGTGCATTGCGAGTTGTCAAGTGGATGTTTCTTGAAGAATTTATATTTATATCTTTAGTATAAACAAATTATTTTTGCTTCAAATGATTGAACAATCTATTTTATGATGTAGGTGTGAATGTATGTGATATTGTTGCCACAACCATTGTAGTCTAACTTTAGTAATAGTGATAATAAATTTACTTGTTGCATCATATAGAGTTTTTTTTCTAATTGTCTATGAATGTATGCGCATGTCATTTGTATGTTTCTACTGGGGTTGCACTCTTGTAGAGCATTACAAATGTTGGAGAGTGATACAACAAGTGAAACATATCTTATATCTTTTAATTGTGGTTGGTGGAAGTGTTGGATTGCAAGTTTGTTGAAGTGTTGGTTTTGTCATCTTTTGTAGAATTGATGTAGTACTAAATTAAGGTTGTGGTTATTGATGTTTTGTGAATTTTTTGGGAAGACGTGTTTCATGTTTGTCCATATTGTATATTTTTCATTTGTGGGGGTTGTCCATTTGCATTTGATTTTAGTAGTGTGTTTGGCAATGTGGTTTTTATTGAAGCTTGTATTGTGTTTATTGACTACAGTGATTGATTGAATAGGGTATAATTATATTTTTATTTTACAGTATTATTAGGGGTAGTGAAAGTGTGTCAGATCTGTTAATGATTTTTCAATTTTATGTGAGTGGAATTTGTGGTAATGTTTATTGATATTGTAATTGTAGTTTATAGTTATAGGTACATGGATGTAGGCATGTTGCATTGCATTATGTGTTGCAAAATAGTTGAATAGTAATATTAATGGCTTTTTTGATGAGTGGTGTCGGTGTTATGTATTTTTTATGGAATTATTTGGGTGATAGCATGTGTATTCTTGGTGTAGTGATGATTTGATCTTAGCTAGTGATGTGGTAGCATAGTGGTTTATCGTGCTATTTTTGTGAGATTTGTTTAGTGATATTTGGAAAAACAATGATTTTGGAGATCCATAGCTATTCTAAAGGTATTTGTATTTATGGAAATGAGGAATCTAGACTTTGTAAGTAGGTTTTTGATTCTTTTTTTAGCAGGTATATAAGCTATGGGATATTGGTGAATGATGTAGGTTTGTTTTAGATCCTTTATTTTTGGCACGTATGTAATGTACGTATTCTTTATTGTAATTTCTCTTTGTAGGTTCTAATTTAGTGAAGATATCATTTGAGTATCCAAATAGGGATGTGCTTCACTTTGATGTAATACTTGTATGTTTTGGTATCAATAATTAATGTTGTGAGATAAGATGTAGGCTTTGAATGCTTCAGGGGACATTTAAGGTTTATGTAGGCATCCAATGATGGCACATTAATTTACACCTAACTCCATATTAACCCATTCACAAAATTTGTCTATTTGTTTCATTGGTGCTAGATTAATTTACCCTTGAAATGTTTTAGACTATATTTTTTCCAAAATTGCTCCAAAATTGTCATTCCTACTACAAGTACCAAATTTTAGAAAAAAATACATATTTTGACACATGTAACTATAAGATCTTGTAGTACACTAATTTGAGAAGATGTGAAAAAAATTCAAAAATTTCTACCATGTAGAATTGTAGATTGTAAGATATTAGCATTTGAATGGACAAAAATCCTTCGGGGGGCCCTGTGAAATAATAGGCAATTGCACTTCACAAGGCCACATTCATATGAAAAAAACTCCAAAATGGTGGTTACTCTTTGAATTCATTCTCTTAGGTAAGTTGGCTACACGCTTGAAAAAATTCAGATCATTTGGAATTGTACAACATATAGGGAAAAAATAGGAAGTACAAAGAAGTAGATAACGATTTTGTTATGGAATTGAAAAATGTCAATCCCAATGGTTGTAATGTTGTAATAAATAATCTACATCCTATGATTTAATTTAGTTTCCAAAAATATTGGAAATTGAGTTAAATAAAGACTTTAAAGTTTATTTTAGAGTAGAGAATCTAAAACTACCCTCAAACTAAAACTCCTCATAACTTTCATCTTGTTAATCACAATGAATTGATTCAAAGCTTTCCATATATATATAAATCTAGAAAACCAATTTCAGATTTTTATTTCTTAGAAATGTATTTTTTTAGGAAATTTTTGGGTTGCCCAAAGATCAATGAAAATTACATATCATGCCATAACTTTCCAACCAAGTAGTCAAAAGTTATGAAAATTGTTGGGCCTTACAACTACTCCTCAAGCACATGTTGCGAGAAAATTTCAAAGAAAAAAAAATTCCATTCGTAGTGAGCTATCCAAAATCGCTATATTACCCAAAACACAATTTGGTCCTTTAGGGGGTAATATCATCGAATAGGGATGCTAGATGTTTGACCTAGGTTGTAGAATTTATGATTGTTTTAGACATGTAGAACAATAGAATGTATATCTATGGTTGTCTCGTTCTAGCCATCAAAGTAGTGATTCAAGTTAAAGTATGACACTACAAGAAAACGGGTATTTCATGACTACGAAAATATAATTGAGGATGACTGACAATTGCTTGTAGTCATATTTTGGGAGGCCAAGTCTTTGAAAAAAACTGTAACTACAAATATGACTGCTAGTAATGTTCTAGCCTCGTACATTGCGGGCATATAGTATACATTCATTGGGAACGCCAAAATACTTCATAGGGCTTCATAGAAAACATGTTTGGGGAACGCACAATCATATTTCTTAGTCATATTTTTGCATCAGTCATATTTTGCAATCATATTTTTATGACAGTTGCATTTTTTTTCTTTTAGGCAGCTTGAAGAAAATTTGGGTGGAGAACATATTTGGAGAGTAATAAATCGTATCTGCCACTTATAATTTCACTTTAGTCATATTTTTGAGTCAATCATATTTTGTAGTCATATTTTTATGATAGTCACATTTTTTTTTCTTTTGGGCAGCTTGAAGAAAATTTTGGCGGGGAATATATTTGGAGAGTGATAAATCATATTTGTCACTCATAATTTTTCTTTAGTCGTATTTTGCAGTCATATTTTGTATAGATATTTTTTTGGTAGTTATTTTTTTTTCTTTGGGAGGAGCCTAAGGAAAAGGTGGGCAATGTAAGATGAGTCTTTTATATTTTGCCCCTAGAGGCCATTCCTTGGAATAAAGGCATGACTTTGTTTAATAACTATTAAAATAAATTCTTTTCTCTTGTATGATGTGTCTATTACAAAATTAATGTCTAAATAATTTGGGATGGCACATGTTTATATTTCAATTAACATATTTAAAATTTTCATAGGAATTAGAAAAAGACTAGAGAGGAATAAAACAATTTATAATAGGAGATAATGAATTTTTATTTGAGTATTTAAGAAAAAAATTAGAAAGAAATAAAAGCCTATAGAAAAACCAAAGCACCAAGGTAGCACTAAGCTTGAGAACCCAAGATAGAAACTGGGCCTACCTCGACCCACTACTGGAACTTGCTGTGGAATTGGCTAATTATGTTAATTGATTGTGATGGCTAATACAAAAGCGAAATCTAATGCATTTAAATTGGTAATGTAAATTGAAGGCTATAGAGTTTAGAAAAATTACTTCAAGATTGGGAAAAAATCTAATCCAAAGAGAAGAAAGAAGAGTGTGAAAAAAATTCATACCTGAGTAGGCATGGAACAAAATTAATTGAAGAGTGCGATTTGTGTTGAGAGTCTCTAAGTGTTTGAAGAAGAAGCGTAGATTTCAAGCTGCTACTCTAAGCTTTAGACATAGTTAGGAGAGTAATTAAACCCCCTTATAGGGATTTGACTATGTATTAACCAAAGATTGCTGATAATAATACACATAATTAATCAAATGAAGTTTTCAAGTCTCTAGTATATATTTAGTTATCACTTATGAGGTTGATGTCATTACAATTGTTTGATTCTTAGAGTAATTAGAAATCAATTAGTAGTAATAGAAATCAAAGATTGCAATTCTAAACTATCCTCAAAAATGAAGGAAAAAAACAAAAACAGTGGAAAATAACTTGGAGAAAGTCAAGAAGGGGAAGTAGAAAAAAATAGGTTGAAAGAAATGAATAAGATCATATATCTAATTTATACCCCCTGTTGTAAAAGTTGTTATTTAAGTTGTATCCAAAAACACAAAAAATGCAACAAAAATGGATTAAAGCAGACCTCATGATACAATTACAATATACATGTTGGAGAATGGGGATATTGTAGAAATAGATTCCAAGGCATGTCCTTAAATTTGACACTTAGTTTATTCTCTTTTTGTAGAAACTATAGTTGTGCTAGAAATTAAAGGTTTAAATCAAACCTCTTAGAATTTATTAAATCCAATTTTGAATTCAAAATCACTTAGTTAATTTGTAGAAGATTCCAGTAACATATCACACTTTAAAAAAAAGATTAAAATTATGGAAGATAGAGTATAATGAAATTAGATAATCTATGGCGTTAGTTTTGGATAAAAAATACCAAAGTTCATTCAATTCAAGTAGAAAAGGAAACTTGAAATTTAGTGACATTTAGAATCCGATTTTGAAAGTATGAATGAATTTAGAATTATAGGCTAAAATAAAATGTTGGATGAAATATTGAAGGATAAATTAAAAACAAACTTTCATCCATCTATATTTTTTTGCTAAAAACATTTCATTATAAATATCTTTACAATTTCAGAATAGGCCTACAACGTTCTATAACTTAAGCTAACAAATTTTTAAATTTCTCAATTAGGATTTGAAAGACTAGAGTTTTGACTTGGATTGGTCAAAACCATCTAAAACCTCTAACTTTTATAGTTTGTGTGTGGTTTAGTTTAGATGTGAACCACTTACAGTTTATTATTAGAAAAAAAATGTTCATTGCTTAGAATGCCCATTGAACAATATTTAAATAACCAAATTAGGATTTGAAGCCCAACAACAAAAAATATAGTTGTCTTTGTTTTATCTCAAGGATATAGATAAAACATACACATATATATTATGTATTGAAGTTTGTCTCTTTCTTAAAAAGGTTCTCTGTAATGTCATATAAGTCATATTTATAGAAGGTCTCTATAGGGTTGTTTAGAAGTCACAGAATTATTCATATAAATATTGAGGTTCACCGTGATACACATGGTTGAATTGCAATTAAAAGATAGTTATTTGAATGTTTTTACAAGGATATGGACTATAAAAACAGAATCCTTTTTTCAAATGCAAAGATGTTTTTCAATAGTGCCTCTATCAAATATATTTGCTCTTATATATTTAGTGCCTGGACGTAGATACTTTGATTGATACAGGACATTTGTTTAGTTGTTTGTTAACTATAGGTGCTTAAGGCCTTGTAACTTTCCTTTAAACATTTTGTAGAGTTGTATTGCAAAATACATTTACTTTGTAGCAAATTTTGTTGTTAAAATAGCTTAGTTATTTAATATAGTTATATTTTGTGAGTCACATGACTACATCAAGTCACATAACTAGAGCAAGTCATGTGTATGACTAGGGTTTTAAAATCCTAGCTACCACTTCTATGTAGCCACCACTAATTTAGGGTTCTATAACCCTAACCGCCATTTCTTTTTTTTCTTTATTTTTTGTTGTTTCTTAGGTCTTTTTTTTTTTTTAGCTCCTAGTTCTTCTTACTCCCTAGTGCTTACTTTTTGTTTCTTCTGAGTTCTTAATCCTTGCTTCTAGTTTCTTTTTATTACCTCTTAATTCTTGCTTTTCAGTTCTTGATTCTTGTTTGTAGTTTCTTCTTGTTACTTTTTAATTCTCACTTCTTAGCTCTTGCCTCTTATTGCTTCGAAGATCTTTGCTTCTAGTTTCCTCTTGTTACCTCCTAATTCTTGCTTCTTTGTTCTTGCTTCTTGTTTGTAGTTTCTACTTATTACATCTTAATTCTTGCTTCCTAGTTCGTGTCTCTTATTGCTTCTTAGTTTTTGTTCTTTATTTCTAATTTCCTATTGTTACATCTTAATTCTTGCTACCTAGTTCTTGTCTCTTAGTTCTTGCTTTTAATTTTTTTTTATGCATTTTAACTTGTGTTTCTTGTTTCTTTTTAATTCTTGTTTTTTTTCTTCTTCTTGTTATTTATTGCATTTTAAATTGTGTTTCTTGTTGCTTCATGTGACATCTTAGTTCTTACTTATTTTTGTTATTTATTGCATCTTAAATTATGTTTCTTGTTGCTTCTTGTTGCATTTTAGTTCTTACTTCTTCTTGTTATTTGTTGCATTTTATTGCATCTTAAGTTGTGTCTCTTATTTTTTTTTTGCATCTTAATTTTTACTTCTTCTTGCGTTTTATTAGCTTTTAACACTTGTCGTCTCTTAGTTCTTGTTCCCGTTATCACTATTGTTATTTTTTTCTTATTATTTATTTGTGATTTCTAAAAATATTGTTGTTATGGATTTTTCTCACTTTAAACTTTTGCTTCATATTTTTTGTTGTCTTAAATTTTTGAAAGTTAAGTTACATTGTACATGTAGGCACTTAAAGCTAAAATGAAGTTATCGGAGGCTACTTAAAACATTAGAGAGGCAACTTCTTCACATTTTTGTAAGGAATATAGGTCCTAGAGCATGTAGGAATATACATTTACAAAGTGTTATTGTGATATGTTTTGTGTTAGTGACTAATAAATGTCATTAAAAATAGTCACATTTTTTTAATATTTTCTTCCTTCAATATAATTATCTCTTGTACATCTCAAAAATCATATGCACTCAGTTTTTATTGAATGGAGTCATTTATTCAACTATTAAACCATGTTGATGCATGATTGCAATGCCTCAAGTCAATTTACAATGTATAGAATGTGATTGTAGTTTATAACAGAAGCTACTAAAAACCTCAAATCACCCCAATTAGAAATATTACTTGTTTAAGTCATATTTTATAATATATCTTAGCCGAAATATGACTCGTTGTAGTTATATAATGCTCACAATCATGCCAATAATGTGACTCTATACTTTTAAAATTATGACTACATTCAATCATAAAATTACAAGTAACATTCCATGTGAAGTACTACATGAGCTAAAATATGACTTACATTAGTCATATTTCACATCAATAAAAAATATGACTCAAGAAGGTCATATTGCACATCAACATAAAATATGACTTTCTAGAGTGATTTTTACATCAACATGTAGAGAATATGACTCATGAGAGTCATTTTTTACATTGACAAAAAATATAACTCATAAGAGTTATTTTTCACATCAACCAAAAATATGACTCATAGAAGTTAAATTCCACATTAGCCAAAAATATGACTACATGGAGTCATATGCCATATAGACTTTTTTTCTTTTGCCTAGAAAATTCAAGGAAAAATCAAGACTCTAAAGATAGTCAACATATATGTTATGCAGGCAATCTACGGCTAAGTATACCCCCAATACAAATGACTGCAAATATGACTCATGAAAAATTTGACTAGTTGGTAATGACTAGACCTAGTCATATCGCGCATCATCAACAATATTTTCAGCCTAAGTCATATTTTGAGATTTTACGACTCATTGCAATCATTTTTTGCAATCATAAAACACCCGTATTGTTGTAGTGTGAATAAATAGGGATTGAAAGTGTCTCTTTGTATGTTTCCTCTCAAAATTGGTATAGATTTTGTATAACAAAAGTCGTCTATAGTGAAATAGTAGAGGTGTGAGTATATGGTTCTAGCTAGATTGATGGCATCTTCTGGATATCCAAAGTCACTCATTAAATCTAGTAGTCTTGGGTGGCCTCTATTGATCTCAAAGCATTATTATAGTTTATATATAGTATGCATATGTTTTGGAATGTGAGTCTAGCATCTTCTAGTGTTGCGAAGAATGAATATATTTGTCATATAGTACATCATTCTTGTCTCAAAAACTCTTGATTGTCATGCAATATTTTGTACTTTCTTCTTATGAAGCTACAAATTTTTGTAGTGTGCTTGTAGATAGTTTATGTATGGTGTTGGCTAGTGTAATAGGTCTCTAGGTATTTAAATAGGTAGGATCTAGTTTTTTTGTATAATAAGATGGTGTGGCTAATTTTCCAATTGTTAGATTGATGTCAATTATAGAAGTGTTGAAAGAAGTTGAATAGTAGATCATAGAAATATTTTTGCATCTTTTTGAAGACAATGTTGGGAATGTTGTCTATGAGGCCTATTGTTTAGCTACTAGCTAGGTTTTTGAGTGCTTTATCATACATATTTTTGTCAAATTGTGTCTAGATTGCAGAGTTTGGTATCCTCTTCTTCAAGGACAAAGCCTGTTAAAATTTGTCATAGATATTCTTTTACTATTCATGTACAATTTTTTTGATGATGAGGTTGGTATTTGCATGCAAGTATTGTGGGTTGGTTGAAATGGATTGTTGAATGAAGATTTTGTGTGCTAAATGTTTTAGAGTTGTCAATATGTTATTTTTGTCAACTTCTTCTATAGTCCAAGGTTGGGATATAATTGTTTTAAAAGATTGATTTGTATATTATTTTTGGTTAAATTTGTAAAATCTATCTCTATTCTGATATGGATTTTTGAATGTTTGATGCATTTTCTTTTTTTAATATTTTTCAAGCATCAATCTTAGCATTTTGGATTATATTTTGTTTCTGGATTGTTGGATCTCCAAACTAACTTAGAAATAACTGGATTGATCTTGGCATTTTGGACTATATACACACAATTCTAGAGATCTCACCGTAACAAACAAACAAACCTCGTGAGTTTGTTTTGTTTGTTTATTACAATGAGATCTCTTGGACTTTGTGTCCTATAGTTTCATTCTTAGTACCATTGCAAACCTCTCTACATAGAGGGGTGTATGGACCTTGTTTTGTAATGTTCGAATATACAATGTGAAAGTTATTTTATTTCAAAGTTTTTATGAATTAAAATATTATAAAATAATTTTTACTTTTACTTTTAGTTAAGTGTTGCAATGGCATAGGGCATATTGGTCTATACCTTATAAGAGGCATTGTTTTATTTATTTGTTATGGTGAAATCTTCAGAATTATGTATCTCCCAGTTGCATTTTGGGTACTGTTAGAAAGCTCTTTGCAAAGAAGGGTGCACAGACTTTGTTTCATGGCATTCCACTTCATAGTACAAAAAATATTGAGCTTCAAAATTTTTATGAACTAAGAATTAGAAACTTATTTTTATTTGATTATATTGTGGCAACAACACATGGCACACTAGTTAGAACTTGAAAATTTGTATAATTGGAAGTGCATCCACAAGCAATTCAAATAGGTACAAGAAAATTCAAATTTCAACATTAGGCAACTACTTCAAAAGGTAAAATTCAGAAATAGAGGTCTTGGCAAATTACGGTTGCCAAAGCAAAATTTAGCCATTGACATGCCACATTTCACTACAAGAAAATGGGGGTATAAATAACTTGTCCACAATGACTACACCGACAACAATGACTGCAAAATGACTATTTTGCAATCATTGTTGTCGGTGTAGTCATTGTGGACAAGTCATTCATACCCCCATTTTCTTGTAGTTTTTGGCCACATTTGGAGAATTCTTCCCTCCCCTCTTCCATTTTCCACTTCAATTGAAGAGCTAAAGTTAAATACCTTTTAACTATAAAAACACATACAAAATTGCCATTTCTATTGCAAAGAGAGGAGTTTCTTAAAATTATTTTGTTTGCATTTTTTTCCAAAAGGATCTTGTTCTAAACTAATATAAGTATATTTCAAAGAAATTTCAAAACTTTGACCTCATGGATTGCAAGATACTTGCATTTAAAGTGAATTAAAATGAGGTTTTTTGCACCTTTTGTGACTAAACTAAAAGACATTAATCTTTTTAACTTAAAATTTTTATTTTAAAAATATATATCAAAAAATGAAATTGATATGTAGGAGACCTAGTTGGAGATTCTATGTAATTATTTTAAAACTTTCTTTTTATTCTACAAATTTTGGTAAGTAGAAGTAGGTATGAAACATAAGGAAAAATAAATTGTTGACAACTCTTAGATTAAATTGAAACACACTAATGCCAAAAGTGGGATTGCTCTAGTAAACAAACAAACCCCTATAAACCTTCTTTTTCTAAATATTGTGAAAACAAAGTTAAAAAATGAATCCAATATATGATTTTCTCAAGTAGATATATACAATGCTTGCCAGCAAACAAGATTCTCCATCACCAAACCAAATGGAATGAATAAATCTTCCCACATAGATAAAAATATAATCTATAATAAAAAAATATTCAAAAAAATCATTTTCATTTTTTGTTTTTATTTTTTGCCAAATTTTAACTACTTTTAGTTTAGGTGACATAACTTTTGATCGTGGGTAGCAATTGATATAAAAATGATATTAATAAAATGATAATCTATTTTGGGGGGGTCTCCTTGAAACTCATTGCAAGCTTAAACGGATTTTGAAAAATTTGGACATCTAAAATGAAGTATCTGATTTTATTTTTCTTTATATTTTAGGTGAGATTAGTGGAACAAACAAAATTTTGGGGAATCGAATTTTTATAAACATCCAAACGTTTTTCCAAAAAATCAGGCTTTTTTGTTTTGGGCCCCAACTAGAGTAGGAGGATGGCACCATCATTTTGCTTTGATAATTTGCATACTTCTTACTAATTTGAGCCCTCTTCAAATCTACAGTCCCTACATCTTCTTAGCAAAGGAATTTTGAGTCATGGGCCTCAAAAGCCCAACAAAACCATATTGTCAAAAAAATTGGCAATTTTAAAAAAAAAATTGTTATACTTTGTAAGCTTTGTTCTTACACATACACACATAAATTATCTTCAAATCCCAAATTTTTGTGTATGATCCTAAAATACTAGTCAAGAATAATATCCTATAAATACAATTTTTTTTAAATGAATGAATATTGATTAATAGCCCTTTTTAGAAAGTGTTGATGTTTGGAAGTTTTGTAAGTATTTACTAATTCTTATCTTTAGGGAGCAAAATGACATTTCCAATAATCATGCCCAAAATTGACATTTTGGAAACTTGTGTAAACTTTCATTTAGCCCTTGAAGACTTTGATATTTTAGGGTTTAAACAATAGACGATAAGAATATGATATAAAGGTCCAATTTCTTTGAACTAACATGCATCAATATATAGGAGCATGGTTCCAATTTATGGACATCTCACTTTATCAAATAAGGTGATTGTTCCCAATTGTGACGTGTTTCTACGACCAATTCTTATGTATTCATACCTAAATGTATAGCCCCTATCAATGAGAGTATGAAAATTTATAGTTTATACATACTTGGTCTAAGAAAATGTAGTATCTTCTTTCAAGACTCTCAACAAGATCCAATAAAAGCTTCAATAATAGGAACTATGCTCAAACTTTTACTTCTATGATATTCAATTATATTACCTTAGAATATCCACACCCTTACTCTAGAAAAATGACAAACGAAACTAGTTTTAGAGGTCTCAAGCAAGATTCAATTTGGAGGGCAAGCTTTGTTATCCCACCCTTGCACACAATAGAAATCTAAGATTGGACATGTATCACCTCCACATCTCCTTTGTGAGAGCATATGCCCTCCAACCAAGAGAGATCTAATTTATGACTTGTTTCCGACCAAGGCCCCATTTGCAAAAGATAAGGTGGCCTATTTTCATAAATGAGGGGAATATGATGTCAAATATGACTTTCATTATTGTGTAACAAAGAACACATCGACACCTAATGAAAGTTGCTAAGACCAATTTTTAACTTTGCACTTCTTGGAAATAGTTTTGCCTTTAGGTTGAGAACAAGTTACATTATAATCTACACTTTTTTTATTTCAACTAATTCCAAACTTGATGGAAAATTAGCAAAAAATAATGCAATCTTAATTAATTCTATTCCTTGCTTGGAGAAAATTATCCCCCACCATTGCCCAATTGGACATATGATAAAATACTTAACATTCTTGAAAATAGGTCATCTACCTTATCTTTGGTTGTATGACATATTCTCCTACGGTAGGAATACCAATACCAATACACCCACCCACCCCTCTAATGATAGAGTAGGGTGTCCTGAAATGGACAATAGCTAACTCTATTGTTCGTTGAAAAAGATTTGATTGGCTCACACTTGATCAGAAACAGTTGCAAAGGAAACCATTTTGGTAAACCTGATAGACAAGAATGGGGTCCTAGATGAAGAATTCACATTTCTACCGAATAAAATGTTCATTCTTGAGGAAAAAAATTCCTTATTTTTGCACACATTGAGCTCAATTTCTCAAGGAATTCCCATACCCTACAGGCTGAAATGTTTTTAATAGTTTACAATATTCCTATCTTAAATATTCCTAACATAGGAAATGTGCAGGCCCCAACTGTTGACTGGCCTGGCTCAATTTCTGAAGCAATCACTTATCTTTGATTGTTGTGAGGTTATGAGTCGGACATCGAAACTCCAAATTGGGCACATGATGGGTGTGGGTGCTCATATGCAATAGTCAGTACTATGCAATAACTTCCTCTGACCACAAAAGAAGAATTGTCACTGAGGAATATGGTACCAAATCATAACTTAAAGGAATTTTTTAGATGAGGTAAGTTACTTCCCAACCTCCAAGAAAATGATGGTTCCCCAAAGAAGGATGAGTAACCTATCAACAAGTTGGAGGTCAAACTATAGTAGAAGACCTCCCTTTTTTACAAAAAATTTCAAGGATGAATAGGTGCACTTTTGTCCTACATAAAAGGATTCTTTATCATTCATTGGCCAAAAAACTGTTGAAGGACATCCTTCCTTTTAAGGGTTAAAGTTGAGACTAGCAATTATATATCCTTCCTTCCTAGCATTAAGTTAGCATGTTCGGCTACCCAGCTTTGTAAGTTAGAGCAAGCATGCAAAACGTTTATCTTGCGAACCTTGAAATCAATAGAAGCTTACAGGACGCAAGCCATTTCCAATCACACACCCATTTCAACCCTATAGACTATTTTCTTTCCGATCAAGTATTGATGAGCAATAATTAATTATAGCACACTTCCCAGTGTAGTTGCGGCACATTATGATTGACTATATGACTCTCAATATTGCAACTCGCCCTTTGTTAAAAATAAGAAGGCCTACATGACCAATATGGGTTGAATAGAATCTTGAGCTAAAAAATTCATAGTAATTATGTTTTGAGAAAATTATGGAATCCTTCCATACTCTAAGGTAGCCAACCCATTTTTTATCACACACACACACACACGCCATTTCCAATATGTAGGATGCTTTCTTTCCGTGAAGTTGTGGTGCAGTTCCTGTAGTAGTTGTGTCGCATTATGATTGTTTGCAAGGCTCTCAATATTGCAACCAGCCCTTGGTCGATTTTGCAAATAGCATATGGTCACAAATAGAAAACTTTGTACCACCACTACATGTCAAAGAGAATCTTCGACTAAAAAATTCATAATCATTATATTTTATATAATAAAATTCTGAAAAAATATGCAATCCTTCTAAACTCTATTTTTGCACATGCGAAAAATTCTACATTCAAAAAAACTTTGCTCCAAATATCCATAATTGCTTAAGTGGTCAGAAATGGGTCAACTACCTTATTAGGATAGCTTCCATAGGAAAGTGGCATGAGCCGATAACGACACGTCTTCACAGCCGTTTGTACTAAAAATCTGCATGGGACAACATTTGCTGTACCTTAAGTTTAAGAGTCATTCTCTGAGCTGGAGTGCAGGTTCCCAACTGAAGCTCCTTGGAGTTGGAGAAGCTTGACTTTCCCAAAATATATTTGGCCATATATTTGCATGCAAAGGGAAAGCCTAGGTAGCAGTCTCATGTTCTGCAGGTAAGGTCAGTATGAACGCAATGAAATCACTTTCATTTGTTTCAAAGAAAAAAAAAAGGAAAAAAAAAGGGGGTAAGGTATGAACATAACAACTTACAAAATGTGTCAGGTTTAGGAAGGTACTGTGAGCTTATGTAAGTACGGATATAAACTATAAAGGTATTATTGACATTGTACCAAAATTTTGTAGGACGTGAAATCCTCCATTCGAACTGGGCCCTGCAGGGTTATTTTGTGGGTTATCCGGGGGTAAAAGTAAAAAATGCCCCCTATTTTGAGCCGCGCCTAGAGTCTGTTCTAGAACTCTCCTAGCTCACTTGGGGTTTCAAAATTGCAAATATGAATTCAGAATTTACAAAAAAAATAATGTGCAAAAAATAAAAAATTCCTGCGTTTTCTCCAAGGTAAATTTGTCCCTGTGGAGCTCAATTCAAAGGGAGGATTTAACGTCCTCCCAAAATTTCCTTGTTGGTGGTACGTAAGGGAGGCAACCTATTACCAACCACTTAAGTGGTTACACCTATATGGAGGGCGAATTTCTAAGGGGGAAATTTTCCAGTGCGAAGAAATAGAGTTGGGAAGGATTCCATAATTTTCTAGATTTTTATTTCTCAAAACATAATTACTATGAATTTTTGAGAGGAAGATTCTGTTCCTTCGACTCTGGTCATGTAGACCTTCGTGTTTCCCACAAAGGTTGGTCGCAAAATTCACCAAGGATTAAGAGTGTTGTAAAACATTCACAATGTACCACAACTACACGGGGAACTATGCTATAATTACTAACTCTCATCTCCTCTTATGCAAAAAGAGCGCAATCTATATTGCCAAAAGGGGTCACTGATTAGGAATGGGTTGCCTCCCTTGACTTATATAAGGTAGGAGGCTCGAACTCCTCTTAGGCATTTAGGGTCGTTTTACATTTGGAGGCTAGGCCAATTTGTTGTGTCCAAGGCCAAGAATCCTCACTTGTGATTGGACAAAACATTGAAATCGGTCCCAAACCCTTTACACTTAGAGTCCGGGCCAATTTGGTGGAATGAAGTATTTAATCAAAAAAGACATGATCTGACATGGCTCGAGCTTGTTGAATTGTGTTGAAGAAGGATAATGACCGAATTGGAAACTATCCTATAAGTATAATAAGTTCGTTCCAAGGAAGATGGTCAAGTAGGATATTTCTATGCTAATAGGTTCTATATCTAAAATCAAGTATCTTGACTTATTCAATAACCCAACTTGGAATTCCATACCCCCAAATATAACTACAATGACACTGCAAACCCAATTTGGATGTTGACTTAAATTAGCACAAGTCACATTCCATCAAACACACCAATTCAGCTTAAATACTCTTTTATTTTTATTTTCGAATTGGTGATAAAATCACCGTTACAATCAATATTTTTCTCTTTATTCTCCACTCACTTTCTCATTTCTTCCACTCTTACATTCATATTTTTATTTATATTATTATTATTATTATTCCCTAATTGGAATACTTGATCTTTGTCACTCTAGAATTTCCAATTAGGTTCTCACTTACTTCACCACTTCCATCTATCTTCACTTCGCCTTCTCAGTTCACTTCACACAAACTTCTCCAAATAGCAAACACATCCAACCAGGACCTTAACACAAAGTCCAAAAACATTCTGACATCACGCATCTCATTAAATATCACACACACACACACACACATATCCAATTTGGAAACACTTCCAAAACAAAGAAATACACAGCTTCACCAAGCTGGGACACAACTGGACTCACTCAACAGACGGTAAAGACAAATGAAATAAAAATCAGACCAAATAGGAATTCCAAACTTGGCAGTTACCAATTTGGAAGAGACAACTCAACCACTAGTTAGCTACCAAATTGGAATAGCACATGCAATTGCCACACACATAAACAATGCCAAATTGGAATTAACTTCCACATAATCAACCAATTGGACTTGACATAAATATCACTTAAAAATCCGACTTGGACAGAATCAACACCCAATTTGGAATACAGATTAGGAAACTTGGAACTTGGCTGGATAGCTGCACCATTCCAATTAGGAAACCACCCATCCAAATTAGCACATACATACTCAACATTCATTCAACATCTAAAAACACACCAAATAGAATTCAATTAACCCATTAAAACACAAAATTACGACAAACAAATCAGAAACAACAGGTCAAAAACAATAAAAGACACATAAAAAAAACTAAAAATTTACAAATTTAAATCCTAATCGGCATTCTACAAATTGGGTGCACCAAAAATGGGAGGCCAATTTTGGGCCTAGGGACCAATGTTAGATTTCAATTAAATTTATTTTTCTTATAAAATATTATTATTTTTCAACAAATCTAATCCAATGGATTTTGTGCAATTGGACTCAAGGGAAATTGTCCCAACCTCTAGGTGCAAAGTGGCCCTAAAAATTTCAGCCCCTCCCTCTCTCTCTCCTTTCTAGATTTTTTGAATCGACCTAGCTTCTTGGCCTTAAGGCCTTTACACATGGGAGAATTGGCCCCTGATTTGATCTTAGTGACCCTTAGAATTGTCCCTACTTTAGCTCTAAAATGGACATGAAATGGTCCTTAAATCAACCTCTACAGTCATTTGAATGGATTGAGGAAAAAAGTGTAATTTATTGCCAAAGACAATCATTGTCTTTGCTTTCGGCTTTCACCATTTCTCATTATAACTTCTAGTGAACAATTTATGGAAGACCTAGTGACATAAATAGGGACCTATGACACAACTTATTTGAAATTTCACAAATAATTCAATAATGCTTCAAAAAATATGAAACCACTTGTGTTACATTCTACATATATTTTTCTTTGTATGAAAAATTCGATAATAATATTCCCATGAGAGGAAATACATGAAGAAGGTGGACTAGCCCTTAGATGGACAATTTATGAGCCTTCTACCTTAATTGCCATATCAATATTGAATAAGGTAAGCCATTCCTTGGAACTTATATCAGTAAGGTAACTGCACCTAAAAGTGTCTAAATACACAATGCATCATAGTTCCCATTATTATATTAGAAAACTTATTGTGGGGTCTTGTTGATAGTTTAAAGGGGATTTTAGATTCTCTTAGAATGCATTTTTTTTGGCATTGTATGAATAAACTATGAATTTCCAAAGTTTGTGCTAAAAACAAGTATTTCTAAAATCAACCCTAAATTCTCATCAATTGGGGGAGTACATTTTAGGCAAGAATCTATAAAGGTATGTTTTAGAAAGAGATAGATTTTAGGTGTAGTGACCTTAACAGGGGTTGTTTGTTTCATTTTTTATGAAGGGCCACAATAGTGATGTTAAATGTTTCAGCGGTGCTCCAATATCCAACATTCATCTACATATTGGAAAGAAAATATTACATTAACATATATGAAATATCCATAATAATTCAGTTTTTATCCACAATCTGGTGATTTCATCCAAGATTTCTTTTTAATTTGAAGTTTCTTAGCAATTTAGTGCCCCTTTAGTACTATTTGTGTTCTTAGGGCATGGGGCAAGGCCCATTACTTTGGTGCTAATGGTCACCAAATCGCCCAATAAAACCCCGTTGTTGATTAAATGGTGAGAAGCAATGTTTGGGAAGTTCTAGGAATTGCCTCCTTTGTTGAAGAAGATAATTATCTTTGCAAGGGCATAGTTCATCCTCTCTTTATCACAAAATCTCACAATTCATTTCTTCTAGTATCAAATTCTCACCGGCCGCTTTCCTTCAATGTCATATTTGCAAAGGCTATAGTCCTTATTTCTCCAAGATATGTCAATTTTGAAACTAAACTCCATATTCCATTATATTGAGCAAACACATACAATGGATCAAAGTTGGCCACCATGGCCAATTCTACAGCAATATATGCCCCTAGCTTGTCCAAGCATTCTAAGCCTAAAGTAATATCCACCTTGTCCAAGAATACTCCTGCCTCAAAACAATCCAAATATTTACCTTGGATTCAAAATGGTTAGTGGTTAAAATCTAAAAATTTCATGAAAGCAATGGATACAATCCACCTAGTGTTTTTGCACATTGTTTGGTTGCCGATCCTCCCAATTTTTTGTTTGATTTTGGATACTTCATTTTCACACTCCATTTTTTGGTTATCTTCCCAACGGCATTGGCTAACAATGAATTAACCAATGATCCCCCCTAATTATTGGTTAACCATTTGTGAGAAGTCAAATATTTTGTAATTGTTTGGACCTTGACCCTAAACCCTAAATACAACAAGATTACCATCAAAATACTTCTATTTCAACTACATTGTTCACCACAAACATTCAATGTATACAAAATAGTAATGTTATAATTTAGTAGGTGCTAAACATTACCTATGTTTGTATGAACTCTTCATGAAAACAATTTAAGTATTTAGTAGTATTGATAAATATGTTCCCATTTTAATAAAAGGTGGATATGTTAGCTAAAGTTTGTTGGCCATGTCATGCAAGTTCAAAAAAAGACTTTCTTTTCTAACTTCAAACATTGTAATCTTTCAATTCGTGCAATTAAAGTTTCTCAAATTTTTTCTTGGAATTTCTATAATATTCTAGTACAAATTCGTACAATTTAACTTGGAAGACAAAAAAAATTCCTTTTTTTCTCATTTCCCTAAAAATTAGCAATTTCACAATTTCTGCCTAAAATGTGCCTTGGTCCTTTAGGGGATAAATTAATCTTGACAATATATACTACACTATTGATTTTGACTTTGGCCTTATTTTGGCACTAAAGTAATGACATTTTTGTACATATACATCAATTAATTGAAAAGCATTTAAATTTATTTATTTTTTGAAACCCAGAGTTCAAGCATTTAAAATTTTCATACTTTGTAGGTACATGCTTTTGTAATATCAATGTAATTAATCAAGTAAGGAGATTATTTAGAATTTAGGAGTAAAATAATGGCAGTTTACTACATAACAGTCAATTAACTTAAAAATCATTCAAACTACTAAAATTTTGTACAAAGGAACTTTTGCAGTATCAATGTAATTATGTAAGAAGATAAATGAAAGTTTTAATTTAATTCAAATTGGATTACACATTCAAAAGCATGTTATGATAATATAGATTCTTCTTCTACTAATTACCTATGAACGATTTCAAAATCCTTATTCATTTCATTAATAATTAAAACATGTCATCTAAATATGGATGCATCCAATGTAAAAAAGGATATAGAAAATAAGAAATTTAAGTTGCTACCATAATTCAAAATTTATTGTAAAAAATTTATTGAAAAAAGAATGGGAGTTTTTAGTTACAAATTTTAACACAAATTTGAAAAGTTTTACATCTTTGTTATAAGATAATTCACTTCACTTCTACTTTCAAAACATAATCACACTCTAAATTCCATTGATTTGTCCAAATTCATTCACAAAAAATACACCTAACTAACATATACTTTAGATTTACTATAATTAGGCTTTGAAATTTTGAACTTCGAATTTTTTTCTTTGCTTAGGTGGGTCAATTAGTCCAGTTGGTGCTAAGTGGTATGAAAAGATACAATTAATCCCAATGGGTAATGAAGAGTGTGAATCCAAATTGGCTAGTTCAATAGTTGCAAATTTGTGATATAGAAAGCCAAGTTGGTGGTTATTTGTGGTGGGAGTTGGAAGGCCAATTTGGTGGTTGGCAATTATATCCTAGCTCCTATTAAGATGGAGGCAATTCATTTTGTTTTTTACCCACTGCAAGAGAGGCAAGTGAGAGTCGCAAGCAAGTAAGAGTCTCATCTCCAAAGTTGTTGTGTATTTTTTTCTTTTGAATTAGATAAGTGTAGAGAGGATGGTGGAGAGTTTGGAAATTCAAGTTGGTTGAGATGTTGCAAAGAGGTAAATTAGCTATTGAGCAAACTTGAATTGTGAATTTGGTAATATGCTCACAATTCAACTTAATATGATGATATCTTCAACCTAATTGGTCTCATTGTGTGGTGTGTATATGCATGTGTTTGTGGAATTGGTTGGGTTTGAAAGTTGTCGACCATAAATTCAAGTTGGAATTGTGTGTCTAAGTTGGTTGAATGCATTTACAAGTTGGAACAAATTGTAGAATAGATTATGATTTGTGTGTGTATTACCAATTTGGGTACATAATATGAGAAGTGCTAGTTGAGTTAATTAATTGCAAGTCACAAATCTCTCTTGTTGTTTGAAGTGTTGTTGTAGTGGTGATTGTTGTTATTTTCCAAAGTGGGAGACTATGCCTATTTGAAGTTTCGAGTGATTGAGTTGAAAATAGAGCCCTAATTGAAACTAGAAGCCAAAGAGAAATTCTCTATTGATATTAAAATTTCTTTGACAAGCCTCCCTTGGTTTGAACTTATTATACTAAAGAGTAATTTCTATTTGGTCATTATTCACTTCAGCACATACATGTCTACCAATAATGTACAACCATTTATAATACTATAGTAATCCTATTTTTCTAGAGTATGATAAAAAAAAAGTTAAATAAAAACCCTTTGATGAGTATGAAAAATAATCATTGTGGATATATATCCCTATACTAAAAACACCTTCTAAAGGAGGAGGGTAACCGAAATCTAAAAGAATGTCTTGAATGAAGTGATTGTTAGAAATGACTTGAATGGAGTTTCTATTGGGAATGGCCCAACTATCTAAGCCTCATAGACTTAGATGGTAGGTTCCATCCTTGATGTCTCTGTTAGGAGGTAGACCCTTTAAGAATCAACATGACAAGATCATTTGACCTCATTGTAGTTAGGTGGACTATGGTGGTAAGCCCCACCACCAATGCTCAAGTCTAAACTTATGACCACCTCACCAATGTACTAAGGCCAAAGTCACAAACCAAGATTGCAAGTGTAAGTATTTTTTCCATTCTCACCAAAGTACACTTCAATCGCCAATACAAAGTTCCTTCTCAATTCCAAATACCAATGCATTGATGAATTAAATATTGATCTTAGGGCCAATTGAAAAAGGGGCCAACTCTCACTATGTCTCAAATCCCAATTCTAGAAGTTCCAATTCAAGGCCAAATGCAAAACTATATTGGATTGTTGAAGAACAATAAAATTGTGGAATTGGGAGCTCCAAAATTTGAAGAACAAAAACCCAACCTTAATTTTTAATTTTTCTCACATATAGTAGTTTATGACAATAATAGGTCAAAAAGTCAAAATTCCTATTTTGGAAGCAATTTATGCTTAGAATTTGAAATGGGACTTAAATTTGTAAACAAAATTAGCCTTCATGTATGTCTTGATTTAGTTGTTTTTTTAATTCCATACAAAAACTAGTTGGGGATTTAAAAAAGAATCAGGTTTAGCCAAAATAGAATCCTAATTGTTGCTCCAAATCCTTCTCCTTTGGCACCAAAATTTCAAAAAAGTGTTGTAATGTAGAGTAAACTTGTCATTTATCACACACATCCAAAAACCACACAACAACGATTGCCATTTTCCGTGCACTAACTGCACGATGCAACTACCAATTCAATTGCCATGGGAACAAACTTTTGTATCACCACCCAATGACCGCACATTGTGCGGTGAAGGATTGGAAGGAATTTTTAACTAGATTTTAGCTTCATCGCCTCAGGATTGTAATAAAATTTGTAGGAGGAAATTTTTTTGCATTCTATTTTTTTAAGGTAAATCTTAACATGACATTTAATGATCACACCAAATTTCAAAGCATGCAAGTCTCCATATTTATGTGGAGAAGGATTTGAATTTTATCTGTGCAATGATTCGCAAGTTTACTATAGGCATTTCTAAGTGAATTCAAACTCATGGTCAAAAATTGGTATTTATTGTGAAGACCCAAACTTTGATTTTGAGCTCTCTACCTTAAATCAAATTTTAAGAATTCATTGGGATTTTGGACTTGGAAGATAGTGATCAAGAACCTATGATCACTCTATCTTATTGGTGCACCTAAATAGACCTTACACCATCATATTCAAAAGGTGTATAATTTAGATGTGAATCTATGGAGAGTGCTAGCACGAGAGTATAGAATCTATGAGCATAAGGGGCTATATTACAAACACATTTTATGGTTATAGGTATTCATATTATAGGTATCTATATCATAGACTCTTTCCATGTTATAATATACCAATGTTATCAATACCTATGTTAAAAATACCTTCAAATGGTTATAAATAGGTACATATCTACAACTAAGTTCAAGGTTTGTAGGCTCATGCCTTTGTATCCATATGCTAGCATTGTTGTGAATCTCTTAAGGTTCGTTTTGTAACAATTTACCTTGTAGTTTCTCCAATAGTCTTGTTATGAAGCCCATTGTGATGATTTTTGGATGAAAAGTAAGTAGTAATGTGTAGTCCTACCAAAATATTCTCTTTAGCATGACAAAAATTGTTGTTGTTTGCAACTCCACAAAATGCTACCATTCCTCTTCAAAATGATACTTTGATATCAATGATGATAAGATTCTCTTTGATTTTATATACAACAAAACTTACCATTGGTTAGAAGTTAACCATTAACTGCTTGATCAACCATGTGTGGTTGATATAAATTTTGTCTTGTTTGTATGTGGGCAATAAAGGTAAATATTTGATTTTTGATAGGTCCTCCAAGGGATATATGTACCATTAGTGCATGATAACTTGTGCTTTTGTGAGGTCACTTCCATTATTCACACAAGCTTGCCAATTATAATTGATTTTGAGATCTAGAAAATTGTACTTATTCATTTGTTTTAATAATGGTCCCAATGGAAAGAATAAAGTGTATTCATGATTTTCACCATTGAAAATTTAAACATGCAAGTTTTGATTTGGAGTTATTTGCAATTTCTACTTATAAAAAAATTGCATTTCAACAATTTCAAGGTGGATTGTGTAATGGGTTCTAAAGCTTTTTGAAAGAGCATTTCAATGTGCTAATACAATTTCTAGTTGTTTGTGTCACCTCCAATCTCCCTAAACTCTTATATGCAAAGTTCTCAAATATTGTAGGGAGGGGTAGCATACTAAAAATATGATACCTATATTTCTCTTGTTATATTCTCATATTCCTATGCAATTTCACACTCAAAATTGGTATGCATACTAATAAGCAAGTTCTTTAATCCCTAAAGCACTAAATTGCATTTTTTTGGCAACTTAACAATTTTGGGGAGTTCACTATGAACGGAATGTTTTTTAAAGCATATAGCCAACTTGCCTTGAAGAATGAATCCAAAGAAGCACCAACATTTTTGGCATTTTTTCATACAAATGTGATCTTGTAAAGTGTAGCTACTTGTTTTTTCACGAAGTCTCCAAAAGGGATTTTTGTCACTTTAAACATGAATATCTTGCAATCTACAAGATGGATTTTTTTTTTAAATTCACATCTTTTCAAACCAATGTACTACAAGATCCTACAATTACATGTGTACAAAAATATTTTTTTCCTATAATATGGTACTTGTACTAGAAATGGCAGTTTTGGAGCATTTTTGATAAAAACATAGTCAAAAACCTTCAAGGGGGTAAACATCTATATAGTTAGATTTTGGAAAAAAAACCCAGTTTACTTCATTGGGGATAACTATAAGCCGATGTTCTATTTTCATAGAAAAGCACTCTTAGAAAGGCCTAGACATTTAGGGGTTACAATAGCAAGTTGTAAACATGGGGTAGACGACCTAAGGGAGGCAACCCATTTCTAACCACTTAAGTAGATACACATATTTGCAAGGGAGGTGTCAACAATGGGGAAATTTCCTATGTGCAGAAATAGAGTTCAAAAGGTTTCCACAATTTTTCAGATTTTTATTTCTCAAAACATAATTTCTAATTTTCTATGACTTTTTTCAGCTGAAGATTATGTTCCACCCATATTGGTCATATAGACCTTCCTATTTTTGACCAAGGGCTGGTTGCAAAATTGAGAATCTTGTAGTTTTTTTGTGTGCCCGCTTGTCTTGTGGGTCCTTGGTAGTCCTTTGTTGTCTTGTTGTTCCTCTCCCCATGCCACTTGTGGTTGGTGGCCTTGTACTTTGCCTTTGCAATGGAATTCCGTTTCATTTGTTTAAAAAAAAATCTTGTAGCTAATCAGAATGCGCCATAGTTGCGCCGGGAAGTGTGCTAGCATTAATCATGTTAATCACCTCCTTATTGAAACTACTCCACCCTACACTGCCAAAATGGGGCGGTGATTAGGAATGGGTTGCCTCCCTTATCCACTCTCCAAATCTTCCATTCCATGCATATAAAAAATTAAAACTTAAGATTTGAAATCTTACCGAGGGTGTTAAGCCTAAGGGTATATTTGTATTTGATGTTAAAGAGTTTTTTTATTGAGGTCTAAGGATTGAATTTAGACATACTGCTGGACCAGATTCACATTGAAAACATCACCCTTGGTACCAAGAGTGAACATTCCATAAATAACCTATTCTATTAGACCATTAGAGATGCTCTGATTTAAGCTTAACCCCTAAACGACACGGTGGATGTTTTTCATCCGATGAACATCAAGGAATTTTCCTCTGTAGGACAGAATTGCAACTATTCATCCTCAGAATTACGGGTGAAAAGGGGAGATCTTCTACAGTAGTTTGACTCCCAATGAGTATTTTTTATTTTTTTAAAGTGGATGATGTCACACGGTACCAAAATACCTGATTTCCATGGTCACCAGCCTGGCGTTCAAGGGTTAAATATACCTTAGAAGTTCCAGAAGAAGAAATCCCAATGTCTTGCAGAATGCTGCAGAGAACAAATATCTTATCTGAATGGACAGTCAAAGCCTGGGTTTGGATGTTGCAATTATGGAACAGGTTCAATTCTAGATTTAATTAAATTTTTTTAAACGAATGAAACGTTCAATTCTAGATTTGGTGGGAACTTCCCTTTTCTTTACTTTTTGAGAAAGTGCCAAGATGGCAATCACTTAAAATTTAGTGAAGCATCGTATTTCTATATTCATACACTTTTTCATCCAAATTTGGTAATTTCATCCACATTTTTAATAGAATTGGAATTTTTTTGACAAAAAAAGATTACCTTTATCTGGCGAAATCGAGACATTTATTTTGAAATGGTGCAATCTGGCCCCATGGTGCCAAAAAAAAAGGGTTGGTGGGAAGTTACCTCCTGAAGAACAAAGTCTATGATTGTGTAGTCAAACTCATTTGAAAGTCCTTCACTTTGTATCCTTCATTTCTTTATTATTCATAAGTGAACTTTTTAGGTTTTATTTCCACAAATGGAAATCACATATCTAATATTTTTCATAAAATTTTCAATTTTTTGGGTGTAGATATCAAATTATTATGAATTTTCGAAGAAAAAAATGAAGAAAATTCATATCAAATGCAAATCATGTTAAAAAAAACTTAAAATTTTTAGAATAAAAGTATATCATAGTCTAGAATAATGTGGTGTAAAGGGTGATTGCAAGAAACACTTCACATTTTTGGCTCAAAAACCCGATTTCTAGCTGTAGGACTAGCAGTACTATGGACTACTATCAATTTCGCGTGTCAGACTACGTCTACGAATTTCAATAGTCGATCTCGGGTGCCTACAAAGCTTAACTATTGATTAATACTATACAGTACTATAGACTACTATGAAGTACTATAGAAGCCACTGGGAGCAAAAAATAGCAGAAAAGAGATCTATGGACCTTTTCATTTTTAGTAATTCAAAAAAAATTCAAAAAATTACTAGAAAAAAATCCATTTTTGTAGACAAGCCTGCTCTCACATTGCACCAAAAATTTCTTCAAAGAAAATTTTCTCCTGCTCAACAAATGTGCGCAAACAACGATCACTTTGGCCCTATGTAGATACCTCATGCGAAGGTTTTTTGCAAAAAACTCTTCGTTTCTCATTGGAATGCAAGTACACCTCTAGCTTCTCCAATTTGTGGCTTCCATCTTGCATTTTTGGGTACAACTTTGGCTCAAAAAAAACCCAAATGGCCAAGGTAGACACCCAATCGGGGTCACTTTAAAAATAGTAAAGTAATTTTGAAAAAACCCCAAAAAATTATAAAATGTGTGAAACTTTTATGTGTACCTTCATTCCAAATTTCAAGACAAACGGACTTACGATGCAAAAGTTATGACCAAAAAACCACATGTCTAAGGGCAAGGGGACAAAAAATAGGACAAGTGTTTCTTGAAGTCACTCTATAGTTAATCACGTGATTATAGATTTTTAACTTCAAACTTCACTACAATACTTATTTTAAGGAATTCCTCAAAATTTCCAAGCAGAATAGAAACTTTACTTCCAAAGTTTCATTTTAGTCATTCTTTTTATCAAAGACAAAAGAAATCATTTTGAATGTCAAAAACATGTTATGAGGAAAAAAACTCAAAGACTTAAAATACACTAGTAGCGTAGTGCATCATTCTTTTGAAAAACTACCTCATATAAAACTAAAAAACAAACAAAAATGTCTTGAACTTAATTCAATGATTTGGATATAGCAACCTTAAGTTGCACACAAAATTGGATGAAAATCATCCATTCTTCAATATGTATAAAGCCTAGTTGACCATCCAAAAGGACACAAAACATTCTCAATATCATAATAAGAATAATTGTAGGAACAAAGAATGGACCTAATGGTTTAACCCCTAAAGTCCCAAAGTCCCTATAGGGGACTCTTGGGATTTCGGGTAGACTTGTGTGATCTCAAATTTTGATAAGATTTTTTGAAACTTTTCATGAAGATGGGAAATCAAATTAGCTTTTGGAGAGTATAATTTTTATTTCAATTGGTGCTCGGGAGCAAAAGTTATGCCACTCTAAGTCCAAAAAGCAGCTCGAGGGGACCCCCCCAAAAATATCACAGAAAATTGAATTTTATATTTTATAATTTTTTTCTCAAAGATTATTTCTTTGTCTACATCTAAAGTTTTGAATCGTTCTATTTGGACTAGTGATGAGAAAATTATGGACAATCTTGTTTTTCAGGCAATCTAAGCATCTTTTTGAAAAAACACTTATAGAATTTATTTATGAATGCAATTTTTACAATTTTTCAAAAATAATTGTTAGATAAGATTGAGTTTGTTTACTAGAACAATCTCACGATTGGGATTATTGTGTTTCAATTCCATCTCAAAGCTATCAATGTTTTAGTTTTCCTTCAATCTTGAACCTACTTCTATTTAACAATTTTTGAATGAGTGAAAATTAAATGTTTTTTTGTTGAACTTTTTTCCAAGTTTCTCAACTATATTCTTCAACATAAAAAATTATAAAATAAAAATCAATAGTGCAAAATTTTAAAGTTAAGAAGATTTAAAGCCAAAAAATCTAATCAAACAAGGTTTAAAAAACTTTGTTTTCTTCACTTGAAATGCAAATATCTTGCAATCTGTGCGGTCAAAGTTTTTGAAATTTCTTCCATACATTCTAAGATCAAATATAGTACAAGATCCTACGGTTGGATGTGCAAAAAAATTTTAGTTTTTTACTCTTTGCAATAGAAATGGTAGTTTTGAGAGGTCTTTGATGGAAAAAAGCCTTGAGATTTTAGGGGTTAATCCCTAAAGGACTAGGCTGTATTTCTTGGCAAGATGGCAATTTTAGGCACCTCACAACGAATAAAATTTTCATTTTTTTCTTTGAAAATTTCACACGACATCGGGACGAGGTTTTCTTGAAGGCCCAACAATTCTTAGAGCAGGCAGTCCAAGCAGATCATAAAAAATCACTTTTTTCATAAACAAAAATTTGAAATCGGTTTTCTAGATTTATGTGGATTTGGAAAGCTTTGAATCATTCCATTTTGATTAATGAGATGAAAGTTATGAGGAGTTTTAATTTGTGGGTAGTTATGGATTCTCTACTCTAAAAGAAACTTTGAACTCCTTTATTTAACTCAATTTTCAATCTTTTTTGAAAATACCCATAGTATGTAGATTGTTTATTACAACATTAAAACCTTTGGAATTATCATTTTTCAATTCCATAACAAAATTCTTAGCAATTTAGTATTTTGAGTCATTATGTACTTCTTTCTACTTACTATTTTTTCCCTATATGTTGTACAATTCCAAATGACCTAATTTTTTTCAAGCATGTAGCCAACTTGCCTTGAATAATGAATCTAAAGAAGCAACAACAACATGGACATTTTTTCATATAGATGTGACCTAGTGAAGTGTAGCTATACAGTTTTTTGCATGGCCAATAAAAGGATTTTTGTCCATTCAAAAGTTGATATCTTGCAATCTACAAGGGGGAAATTTCTGAAATTTTTTCCATGTCTTCTCAAACTAGCTTACTACAAGATCCTCCATTTATATGTTTCCAAAATTAAATAAATAAATAAATTTGATACTTGTAATAGAAATGGCAATTTTAAAGTGTTTTTGGTGAAAACATAGTAAAAAAAACTTCAGGGATTTAAACCAGGACTATTTAGGTGATTATCTCGGTCAGGAGGGGTTGTATCCTTCGAAGGTTGAATCCAATCTAGTTGTAGTATAATTTTGTTCTCATGTATTTGAAATGGTTTATTGTTTTATTCAACATAATTTCACCATGCATCTTACAAACTATGATAGGTACACTCAAGGTCTTTCTATAGCCTTTCTCAAAATTTTGCACATTTTTTGTTTTTATCTTTGTATAAATAAATTGTGTACCTCATGAAGCCCCCCCCCTAGTAGGGAGTACAAAGCCCCTCTCGAAGATTAATGACGTTATTGCAAAGAGAAACTTTCTTCTTAAGTCGTTAGGGGGGATTAAAGGGAAAGAGAGGGCTGTTTCAAGGTTGTTCCCCTTGTTGTCCAAGAACTCTTAACTGATCGTTGCCGTCAAAAAAATTTAATTTTATAAAAAAATAAAATGTTTTTTTTTCAAAAATTTCAAAAAGTGTTAGAAAATAAATAAATAATTTTCAAAAACAAATATTTAAAAAATGAAAGAATTAAATAATGAATATCATTTGACGTGGCATGGTCTCGACCATGTCAAATCATTGATGTGGTGAGTTTCCACGGTCCAAGAACTCCAGGAAACTTGTAGGCTTCTTTAGCCCCAAAATCTCTTCTAATGTCTTTGATAAACCTTGTGACAAGCATACCATTGAGATTAGTGAGGAATTCTCTTTGTTTTTTTTGTATCAAGAATGTCTCTAGTGACATTCACTTGCCTAAGTGGAAATCGATCCTTCTCTTCAACTAATCTTCATCCCACTCCCTTGTGACCCAAATTTGTTCCCTGTTTTGTATTGTTTTCTCTCTCTTTTTGCATGGAAATGAAAGGCTATTGTTTCTCCAAAATAGATTATAAAAATGGCTATTGTGGATGTACATAATTTAGCTTCTAGCTTGAGGAGGGGAGAGAAATCCATACATTAAGTTAGGCTATTTATTTGTTTTGTTTTGTTTTTTACATTGAGATCTCTTGGATTGTGCATCCTCTAGTTGTGTTCTTGGTACTATTGGAAAGCTTTCTTTGAGGAAAGGTGCATGGGCTTTGTTTTGTGGCATTTTAACTTTTGACCTTCAAGAGAAAGATATTGAATTTCTTAGTTTTATATATAAAAAAATCAAAAAAATCCTTATCATTTTATTTTATTTCATTTGACACAAATAAAGGCGAACCTTTACTGCAGAGAAATAAAATAAAATATAAAGACCCAGCCACAAGCTGCATGGGCCGGGGAACCAGAACTTTTACTTTTATTTTGGCTGTGACAACGGCACAGGGCACACTACTGTACTGCAGTCAGATTAAACTTTGCTGGGAGATGCTCTGCCCTGTACCGTGATCCCTGACATGGCTCCATACCCAACTCTGCATGGACGGAGTTAGTTGGCATGGCTTGTACTGGCTTGTACTGGCTCCGTGCACACCAGTTACAGTTAACTTTAATTTACTGTAGTCCGCTGGAGATGATGGAGTTTCTCCCACAATTTGCCCCCATTCAGTTCCTGGGGCCCTAACATACGGCATCAACCCTAACTTGTCCCCGTCAGGCTGCTTGCAGCTGGTTGCTATATATTTCTATGTTTGCAATGAAATTCCGTTTCATTTGTGTCAAAAAACCCCATAAAAACAAATCCTAACTTGTTGTTCTTCACCCTCTCGCTTGCCAATCGTCACTAGGAACTTCCCTTTTTTTGTCATTTTTTATGAAGTGCCAAAGTGGCGATATAAAGTGTTATAGTGATGATCCAAATTTCAACATTCATTCACATATTAGATAGAAAATATCACATTAGCACATATCACATGTTGGTAATTCTCTTTTCATCCACAATCTGGTGATTTCATCCAATATTTTTTTTTCTATTTTGACAAAGACTTCACATTTTTTTTCTATTTTGTGGCCTAATCTTTTTTGGTGCAATTTGGCACCAAATAAGCCCTCCAAAAAGCCCTATTAGAAAGTTCCAACAACCTGACTCAGGCCCATAGTGGGAGTAATTTTGGTAGTTGTGCCCTGGCATTTAATATTAGCTAGTGCTCTAACCGGGGAAGCACTCACTATCTTCAGAGCAAGCCAATGCGCATACTATTACAAGCACAATATCCAAATTTTGAAGAGGAGTTACTTGGACCTCATTTGGTTCCTTCAACTTTTTTTTTTTTGGAACAAATGAGGTTCCTTCAACTTTAAAAACAAAATACCCTAGTGCAAAGCTAGCAATCCAAATTGCAAATGAACCTTTACTGCATTATAAAAAGAAAGAGAAGAAAGATTTTACATTAAACATAGACCTTTCATGCAAAATAGGAGAGCTCGGATATATTAGTATGTAAAACAAGGTTGAAAAGGGATGACATTGTTGACTTTGGCTATAGTGTGCCACCTCGCGGGCTCTTCATATTCATTCAAAATGTTGAGCCGGGGATGGAAAATAACAGGCCCGGAAATGAACAGTGATTAATGCCGGTTGCATTGGTGCGTGTTTTTTTAGTACACCCCCCTCCCTCATCATGCACATGGCATATGTATTTCCATATTGCATTGGAACTACTCTTAGCTGAGAGTGAGGCAATCTTTTCTAGGTGGGAATGACATTCAAGTGTGTAGAAGTGGTATTTGGTAGGATTCCAAGGCCTACACAAACTCCAAATAGGGCTGAGACACTTTTGCATTGCACACCCGCAATAGTGCATCCCTCTCACTTAAGGCATGCTTATAGACTGTCCCGGTGGGTAGCTCTCCACCTAATTCAAGTATTAAGACGAAACAGGCTTAATGGATTGTCTTGCGAGGGTAGGCATGAAAGAAAGGAGGAGTTGAAGTTTCATCGATGTCAGTGGAGAACCCCATTGGTAGAAATTAGACAACCTTGAAGGAATCCAATACGTGTGGATTTCTTAGTGTATACTTTCCTACCTACTGGGTCCACATGAAAGTGCAATTCCTATTTTCAATTGTAGCATTTCCTCTAAAGTTTATTTGATGACTAATACATATAAAGAGGCCTCTAGGACCAACTTAGATATGAGACCGGGGGGTGCGCTTTGTGCTAATTGAAGTAATGAGATAGAAGAGGCTCCACTGATTGTTGCGCCCTTTAGTGACAATTACTACCTTAAGCTCACCTCCTAGTACTTCTCCAAGCACTTAACTCTTTAGTGATACCAAGGGTCACGCTCTCCTAACACTTCACATGCCACGCATCCACAATGTTAGATTCCAATTCAAGTCACGGGGGTCCTCATTCCTCCATGACTCCCAACACTTAACTCCCAAAAGACATTGGGCATGTCATTTGATGACATGGGGTGGAACTTCCATCGATGTCCAAGCACTCGATAAAGGCACTACTCTACACCGGTCCTAACAACCCTTAAATGGAACCCAACTCCCCATTAGGCCCAATTCAACTCATCTCAGGACTCACTAATCAAAACTCACCAAATGGGACTTACACCATGTCCTAGTGTAGAGTGGGACACCACCCAACTGGTATCAAGGAGTGCACGAGCACTCCACAGTAACACACAAGTGGTAGTGAGGCTCCAACACCAATCTCACCACTTTCACTCATCATGGCACCATCCGGAAGGGAGAATGGAGACCATTCCTCCTCATAGTACTCTCTACAAGATTCGGTAGCCCCCCTATGCTAGAGGTCACCAGAAACCCCAAGATACTCCCTATCTTGGAAGACCACCCATTTCCAAGTAGTTTCCCTAAAACCAGACACCAAAAGACTCTCAATCTTTCCATCGGGATAACTTCTAGCTCAGAGCTCAAAATTCCAAGTGCAAGCCTATTTTCGTAATTTGTATTTCTTTTAGATCACTGTGGACTATTTACTTTTCCCAATACGACAAGTATTGACGAAGTTATGGTACTCCAAAGGTACAAGTCCCCAGGAGGTGTAGTTCTCCAGGACTCTACCCTCTTTGAATGCCCATAACTTTTAGCTCATAGCTCATCTCTTCATAAGCCTTAGCATTCTAGAAAGTTTGTCTTGTTAGCTTTCCAATGATATGTGGCATGCCCTATTTGTATCAAAGGATTCCTCCCAAACCTTGTTTTCCACGTCCCCATGCCGTGGGACGCGGCTAGGACATTGCCAACTTTGAGGAGCCAGAACTTTTGACTCACAACTTGGATTCCTGCATTATTTGAACCCATGGACGTGTCTTCTCACAAGCTTTCTAAGCATGTGTGACACGCCCTCCAATTCGTCCGAATCAAAGCACTACAACGTTCTAATCACTCGGGACTTCTAGTCCCACTCACCCCATCTCTTGCAAGGCTTGAGGAGTCACCCCCAACGTCCCCCTTGCTCACCAAGGTGGCATGGGCATGCCTCTAAATGACTGTCGTGACACCAACTGTCCCACCGATCATCAATTAGTAGAAAATGAAGACTCCATGTTCCACTGATATTGGTGTACAACCCCATTGGTTGAGATTAGTCAATCTTGGAGGAATCAAAATGTGTGGAATTCTTATTGTATCACTCCCCACCTACTAGGTCCACATGAGAATGCAATTGCTACTAGGACCTATAGCACCCCTTGTGAAGTTTATCCACCCATGGGTACATGAGCCCACTTTCAACAACCCCTAAAGGACTAAACATCATTTTTTGGCAACATAGAAAATTTGGGCAACTCACTCGAGATGGAATTTTCATTTTTTTTGCTTTGAAATGTTTAAAAAACATATGATTAAGGAATACCTTTAAGGCACAAAAAATTTCATAACTTTTGACTACATGGTCAAAAAGTTATTGTATGAAATTTAGTTTCTTTCTCAACTCAAAAAAAATCACTTTTAAAAAAAAAATTGAAATTGATTTTCTAGATTTTCATAAACGTGCACAACTTTGAATCATTCCATTTTGATGGATGAGAATGAAAGTTACGAAGGGTTTTTGTTTGCGGGCAATTATGGAATTTCTTCACTTAAATATACTTTGAAGTCCTTTACTTAACTCAACTTTCAAATTTTTTGAAAAAAAATAAAATCATAGGATATATAGTACTAGATTGTATAGCATTACAACCATTGGAATTGGCATTTTTCAATTCCATAACTAAATTCCTAACAATTTAGTATTTTAAATCATTCTCCACTTCTTTCTACTTATTAATTTTTTTCAAGCATGCTTATGAAATAATTCTTTTGTTAAAATTTTTTGTATGTATCTCCAAATTATTTCTTCAATATATTATAGGGTATTGCAAATTGTAGGATCTCCACATTCTTGGGTAAAATGTTTGAAAGATGAAATCTAACCATTTGAGAACAATTGAAAATATTTCTTTTTGAACTCCAAGCATCATGATCTTGCAATTGGTAAGGTTTTTTATTTTGAAATTTTAGGAGGGTTCTCCGTTGTCTTTTTAGGGTACCACCTTTCGGAAGCCCTAGAAGGCAACAATTTGCTTCTCATATTGATGAAATAGAAGAAATGTTAACCAACAATTGTACCTGGAAACAACAATTAGTTGTGTACTCTAACAAGATAACTAAAGGATCCTATAGTTGGGTTTGCTAAAAAATAAATATAGATGAAGATTTTAGCCTTGCTTTGAAGAGTAGTATTTTGAAGTTGTTTTGGGCCTCTAAACATGAAAAAACTTTATGGGGTAAGTTAGTCAACTCTAAAAGTGATTGTACCCTAATAGCAACTACTAACATAAGGGTACATTTTGCTTTCTTCAATAGACCAATAGTAAACATTTTAGGAGGTGGTTGCTTCTAGTGACCCCTCCATTTTAGCTTCAAAACTTCATAACCAATTCTACAAAGGTCCAAAAAGTATCTTAAAATGACTTGGGTTAGATGCCAATTCCATTGTTCTTCTTGCAAAAATTTACTGAAAATTGGTCCAAGGAGTTTAGCTTCCCCCCAAATGCAATCAACTCTTAAATGGTTGTTTTAACCCCTAGATGACCAAGGGTTTTTTGAGCTTCTTGGAATTGGCTCTAAATTAAACAAAAAAGTCAAAATTTTGATAAGCTTTCTCATTTTTTAAAATTGTAATCATGCAAGTTCAATTTTGACATGTTAGAGATCACATGGAAAAAGAAAACACAACAATATCACTTATGAATTGAAAGATCATCATATTTGATTATGAAGGTGTGAAGGTGTGAAAATGATTTGAAGTCTTTCAATCCTCTTTTTACATGTCAACCCTAAAAAATTGGTCAACAAAAAAATTTGAGGTTAAAGGGCATAACATGAATAACTCCAATCAATTTATGGCTTCTCAAAATCTACTCTACTATTTTATTAAATGAATTTTTAATGTCATCTTTTTCCAAGTTCTAATGTAATTGAGGCTCATTTCTAAGAGCTCTCAATACTAGAAAATCAAGATTTACAATGGACACCCTTGCACAAAATCTTGAATAGAAAAATCATAATCATTCATTTTCATACTCAAATAATTGATGCTAAAATTAGACTTCAAAAAGAATTTTTCAAAAATATAAAATAATAAATATAATAAATTGGTTAGATTTTATTTAACTTCAAGTATTGTCAATATTAGAATTTGGTGTCTCGGGCATTTAGGAATTAAGAACAAACTACCTTATGCCCCATGGCATAACTAGCAAAACCACTGCAAAAGACTAGAACCATCTATGTTAGTTTTAAAAATTGGAGTTATTCTTCTTTTTTCTCTCATGAAGTAATTAGTACTATGATCACCTGAATCGTTGTTTGCTAAACTTAGCACTCTCAAAGTTTAGTACCATTTTTGGAGAGGCCTCAAACTTCTTGTCTTCCATTCATTCTATAAATACCCAATTGAAATAATATAGAATGAAATTAGCTAAAATTAGATTTGAAGGACAATTGTTGCCATGCAAGGGGCTTGGGCTAGGAAATTATTGAGAAGGTCTATGAGTACCTACTATCCGTATGTAACGTACACTTTGGGAGCAACAATACAAATTCTTAAAGGTCACTATATAGTAGTATGTTGTTATTGCCACCATCTTTTTCAAATAGCCCTGTAGGTACCTCTAAAATGGGTAGTAAGTGGTTCTAAAATGGACTACCAACAATGTGAGAGCATAATTATGATTTGTTAGGTATTGATTTATACTTTGCCAATGGATGGAATAAGAGCCAGAGAGGGTCCATTTCAAAGCCACAATGTGTTTACTTGATTTTTCTAAATGAGAATTGATTGCCCAATTGCCTTCTTACAAATGTTAAAGGAATTTAGGGTCCATTTAAGTTTATTAATAGTTGCATTTAGGAACCTTATGTATTACTTTTTGAATTCTACAATGCTTGTTTTTGGTCAAGCCATATCTTTTTTCACACTGCATGGGTGTGGGTTTTGCAAGGCCTATAATCAAGAATAGGTGCCTACTACAAAATTCTTTGGAAATTCATAAGTAATTCATAAATGCTCCAAAAAATATGAAACCACTTGTATTAGATTCCGCATCAATTTTTCTTCAAGTGAAAAACAGGGGTAAATATTTAGGGGTATCTAAAGGCCATCAAAAAGGCCCAACAACCCTGAAATGGACGATTTTTTAGCACACTACCTTACATAGTATTGATCATCTTAACCCTTAAAGGACCAAGGCTTTTTTTATGCGGAAAAACACTCAAAACTACCATTTCTGTAGCAAAGAGCAAATAAAATTGAAATTTTTATTTTTTTCTCCACATCTAACTATAGGATCTTACACCTAACTAGCATGAGAATGTGGAACTTTTTTTAGAAATTTGGACGGCACACATTGCAGGACTAAGTTATTTGACTTTGAACCCTCTTAACTTTAATTTTTTGTAGTACAAAATTTTGAGCTTTAAATCTTTATGGTGGAGAATTGAGTTGAGAGTCTAGGAAAAAAAATAAAATACAAAAAAAATTATTTTTATTCTTTAAAAAATTGTTAAGTAGAAATAGGTACAAGATGGAAGAAATATATAAATTATTAACATCTCTTAGATGGAATGAAAATGCACTAATCCCAATGGTGAGATTTTTCTAGCAAGAAAATTTAACCATATGGACCTTTTTTTTTAAATTGTAAAAATTTCATTAAAAAATGAATTCTATAAGTTAATTTTTCAAGAAGATGCTCTAATTGCCTAAAAAACAAGATTGTCCATAACTTTCTCACAATAAATCCAATTGGAATGAATCAAAGCTTTCATGTAGACAAAAATATAATCTACGAGGGAAAAAAATTTAATTAACTTCAAATTTTGGAATTTTTTTGTTGGCCCCTCTCCTTTGTTTTGAGCTTATTTGGGCATAACCTTTGCTCCCAAGCACCAAATGAAAAAAACTATATTCCCAGAAAGATAATCAATT
This sequence comes from Straminergon stramineum, assembly GCA_963920665.1. Taxonomy (NCBI): domain Eukaryota; kingdom Viridiplantae; phylum Streptophyta; class Bryopsida; order Hypnales; family Calliergonaceae; genus Straminergon; species Straminergon stramineum. Next base: position 673,783 of record OY987270.1, on the reverse strand, counting down.
TTTCTATCTTCATGAAAAGTTTCAAAAAATCAGGACAAAAATTGAGACCATAAGTGCCTGCCCAGAATCCCATTTGTCCCTCAAAGGGACAATGTTCCTTTAGGGGTTAATGATAGTGTCATATATCAACATTTGTTCAACATTTTAGTCTATATAGTTTAACATGTATAGATAGGGGACACAATTATTAACCCCGGTAGGACTAGATGTTCAAATTTTGAAAGTGGATGAAAGGAAAGACGTTGCAAATACACATAATTGTATTTTCTTCATTCCTTTTTAGTAGATTTTTGTGTTAGATCTTTAACATTTGTACAATATAGATTTTAAATACTTTGTTTGGACATATTCTATATTCAATGGATATAGAATATGTTTGGATATTTTCAATGGATAACGGTATGTTTCACTTTAAGAAACAACTTTTTCAATTCTAAAAATGACCCTTGAAAAGTGACTTCAATAAATAAGTAAAATAAAAATATTAAAAATCAACATAATTAGAAATTAAGGTTTTGAATTTAAAGAAGAAAAAAATCATGTGGTCATTACAAATAGTCAATCTAAAATTAATTTTGAATTTACTTGATTTTTTGCTTAAAATTTTATTAATAAATTGATTAGTGCAATAGTAGATCCAACTACATGGGTAAAATCTATGGATCGTGTTTTTCTACTTTTATTTGAAAGCCTTCATTAAATTATTATTCTAAGTTGCATTTTGTAAATCTTCACAATTTTGGAAATTGGAGTACCATTTGTTTTTTAAGGAGTTTAGGAGGTCAACAAACATGTTAGCTTATTTTTTTGGCATACCCTCAAGAAGTTTTACACAAGACTAACATGTAGAGAGTCCAACAAGGTATAGAAGGATTAGTTGCATTTGGGAAATTCAAAACAGATATGACCATGTTTCATGAATATCCACTCCAAAATTGCCATTTCTAATGTTAAGAGGAAAATAAAATAAGTAAAAAAAATTTGGGCATCAAATAATAGGATCTTGTTTTATAGCTCTAAGGATATTGTATGGTAAGAAAATTTGTATCATTGATTCTGTGAAATGCAAGATTATAGCTATTGAAGTAAAAAAGAAATACAATTTAGCAAGATCTCAAACAAGGTCCATAAACTTTGGATTCTTTTGGCTTAAGATTTTGCTCTAATGAGACTTGAATTTTTTCTTAATACACTCTAAGAATTGAATTGAGAATATGTAGGACCCCTCCCCCTTTAAATAATTTTTCATCTTCAAAAAACATTAGAATAGATGGAGTATGAGACAAATTGAAAATCCAAATAATTAGTTATTCTAGAGAGTATAGAATAAAAAAATCCCAATTGTGACAATGTTGTTGCCAATAATTTAAACTAAATTCACAGTCTATTTTTGAAAGTGGTAAAAATTTAATTAAATAAAAAACATCACATCATATTTTTTCTATGAGGTACTGTAATGATTTGCAAAACAAAAATCCTTGTAGTAATTTTAACCTCACAAATCAACATTAAATGAATCAATGTTCTCTTTGTAGATATTGACTTACTCTAAATGATCTTTTAAATCATTTTTTAATATTATTTAGTGATTTTTTCTCAAGGTTCAATTATAAATTGTATCCCTATAAAGCTTGTACATTTCTACACCTTCTAATAAAAAAAAGTTAAAAATATTGCTATAAAACTTGACATTGTAGAAATCAATCCTAAATCCTAAAAAATCCATTCCAAGACTTTGAGCCTATGGAGGTTAAGATGGCTTCACAAGCAAGAACCATCCACTCAAAGAACATTGGATTAAAGAAAATGAAATGTGACTTCTTATGGAAAAAATAATTCATATTTGGCTTGTATTGGTTTGACACTAACTCCAAATAACAACTCAAGGTTCTTGTGCAAAAGTGGAATAGTGACTCTAAAATGCATTTTCATTTGAAAGAATTTCAATGCCCTCAGTGTTGGACCTTTAGGTATCAAGTAGCATCTATTCATAGCTATAGAATATACAGTAGAATTTTTTGGAATTTTTTGGGAATAATTTATAAACCATTATCATAAATAGCTTCATCATTAGCATATTAGACCATTTTAGAAAATTATAAAAAAATTCATTATCCATAATTATTTATATTTTAAAGTGATTGAATTCTATTTGGAGAAGAAGAAAATGATGATGCCATGAAGGGACATGTAATGAAATTTCAATTTCATTATAAATTTGGAAACAAGCAATACTTCAAGAGGTGGATTTTATTGCATTGGGGCGTTTGATTTCTGAAAAATAAAATAATTTTCCATTACCAATTACAAGTACACAATAGATATCAAAGTAAATTAATGTTAACATATATAAGGAAGCTTCCACTCGTGCATCTTTACATGCTTGTTACAAAATCTTCATGTATAGCTCAATTATAAATAAAGCTAATTCTTACATCTTATATCATTGGCACCAAATAAATCAATTACTTCATATTGGGTTCTACTTGATTGTTTTTATGCCAATGTATTATGCTATATTAGATGTACTTGTCCCTTAACTTGTTGTATCCCTAAGATGTATAATTAAGTTGTGTTATAACAATAAGTTCATTAACACATTACTTGTCTTGTGATTGTTGTGTCCCATTGCTTCCTAAAGATGTAATCAAATTTTCCCGTCAATCTATAAAGAGGCTTTATAACCAATATGTTTCTACCCTAATTTTGTGCTTGACACCAATTTCAGCCATCAAAATGACTTTAAAAAAAGTGTATATTCTTAAAAAACATGGAGCTTATTAATCATAGTTTGTAATTAAATTTAAATAAAAATGAATCCTAAAATTGGATTTTCTTTTGCAATTCAAAGTTCAAGAAGTATGACCTATTATTTTTTTAAATATAAACTGACCAAATCCTTTAGTTTATACTATGATATTTGATGCTTTAATACAAATTGGTGGATAAATTTTAAAACATTAGAAAGAAAACTTGTCTGCCACAACCGGTAAAAGGACTAAGTGTCCTATATGACTACCCTTTGACTACAATCATTGTTTGCAACCATTGTTACGGATACCAAATCTTACCTATACATTGTTTTAATTGTAGTCGTAGAATTAAGCAGTCGTAGAATAAAGTGTGGGGTTATGAGAGTGTAACAAAGTTCAAATTCAAAAATTAATGTGAGCTATTGTCTATCCAATATTTATCAGAATTTTTGATTTGGACAAATCTCCACTCCATGGAATCCATCATGTCAATGTACAATTACAAAAGAACTAACTTTGACTAGAAAATGGTTGCAACCACAGTTGCACAAAAACTACAATTGTAAATGACTTTTGAATCTAAGGAGGATTCTATTGTATCAATCATCAATTGAAAAAGACACAACAATAATTAAGAAAACAACTATAATTCCGCTTCAAAACAACTAACCTAATAGCATTTTAACATCCTTGTGCAATGTATTGTTGTAGTTGTGGGGCAATTGTATAATATTCATTGAGTAGTCATGGCAAATAATATAACATGGCAGCTAAAGATTTTATCTAAAGATTGATGGTCAAGATTTTAGGATTCCTCTTAAAAGTTAAGTAGGGAACCCCTTCGCTGCCTCTTCATTGCACTTGCTTCTTGTTGTTGCTACTTTACACTCTAACTTGTTCTTGCCCCTTGTTGTTGTTGCTTCTTCTTTTCCTAATATATGCTTATATTCTCCTTCATAGCATGATGTGATTTCCTTGTCATAGTTGCTCATGCTCCTTGTTATCACAAGATAGTACTTGTTCTCTTCCATTGTTATAACTTGCATATTACCTATTCTTTTGTGACCATTTTTATTTTGAATCCTTTAATTTATATTGTTGAAAACTTGTGAATTACTTTGTGCTATTAATTACAAATTTAGATGATTAGGTGGACTTTGGTTTGTAATGTATGAATGTGTTGAAAGACAAAACCCAATAGTAGGTATTAAAGAAGTTAGAAGGGATTTGTACCTTTAAGTGTGCAATTTACAATATACTAGGCATCCAAGTCTAACTACTTTTCAACTTCCATAGTTGAAAATGGCACATGTATAGGATGGCATATAGTGGTGGGAATGCTGAGTAGATGTGACGATGTTGAAGTGAATGCTACAACATTGAACACATTGGCAAAACTTGTTGATGAACTTTCAATTAATTCAACTAGTGAGAAATAACACCCTTCTCCTTTATGACTATGTTCTCAAGAACAACTTCTTTAAAATGATTATAACTCCCTAGATTAGCACCAGTTGCACATGTCCTCTATGGCTGAAAAATAGTTGTAAATGTAGTAAGAAAAACTCCTTTTCTTCTAGTGAAACAACTATAATTTTATTCCTTTTTTCTTTGAAATTTCATAGTAATTTCAAATTTCAACAAAAACATTTGAAGAAATCATCACTCATATGTGACACAAATTTCATCTATGAAAAATAAAACAAGTTAATTTCATATATAGAGAGAAAAAGAATGAAACATACAAGGAAAAAGATATTGACATTTAAATCATAATTCTGGACTCTATTTTTAGGAATTATAAAAAATATCCGTTTTTTGCGAAGCTCCTCATTGTAAAGTTTTTCATTTGAAAATTTTATTTATATATAAATAAAGTAACCAAGTTATTACAATGACAATGACAATCAAAAGTGAGTACAATTTTGAAACATTTTCATTCAAACAATCATACCATAAGCATCAATATACAAGTCCAAAAGTGGACATACCAAAGTTGTAGTGTGCAACATACTACACATTATTATGGAAGTTTGGAGAATAAATTAGTTGTGATTAGAAAGAAAATTAATTTCAAAGTTAGACATGTCTAAAACTTGGTTTTGTTCACCATAATTTGGAATTATTTTATCTTTTGTCAATTTTTTCTTAACTTTGAAAAAAAAATTTGTGCATTGGCATGTTGGTATACATCATTTCAAAATGTTGTACACAAAAATTGAAGGAAATTGACATTTATAGAATTTAAAATATCAACAATTTGACAAACATGCAAGTGATATTGGTTCTCACAATATTTGAGGGGGGGGGGGGGATTGAGAGGATGGGATTGCATTAGCCATTGTAGAGAGAGTATAGGTTGCAAACTTGTAACATAGACCATTGTTATATCTTAATGCTCTTGCATTTGAAATACTTGTTGAATAAGGCAATGCGTTCAATTTATATTTTCCTAAATATGAGCCAAATTGTGGTGCATTAGATATGTAAGGGTTAATTCATTCCATTCTAACTAGAGAGATGCCATATTCAAGATATTTATATTGCGGGCAACAATGTTTTTAATGGTAGCATTAACATCTTGTGAAATTAATTCTTGAATTCAATTTTATCTTAAATTCAAAAATGAATTATTTTGAACGATAGAGTATACTTTCTTAAACATTTTCATCATTAGAATTGACATTTTTCAATCTCATGGCAAAGTTATTTATAAAAGAGTTTTGTTTTAGTGATTACCATTCCATAGTTTTTAAAAGGATTTTTGTCATAAATATTGCACACTTGAGCTTCTTTTTTACTTTTTAGTCTTTAAATTCGAAGTCAATTAGCTTCACTTCAATAAAAATCTTTGAGTTGTAGTCTTCATTTAGTGTTCCATATTAAAAGTCAAAGTTTATCCCCCTAAATGACAATAAACTCCCATATATCTTTTTGAATTTTGAAAGTTCGAGTAGGTTCAAACGAAGTCAATTTCTGGTGGATGAAAGTGAATAGTTTACCAAAGATGCTAGCTTGAATAGACTTTGAGAAAGCACATATTCCCCCTTCTAAATCAATTATCAGAATCAAGAATATAGAGCCTAAAATTTTAGGGAAAACTTGGGCAACTTGCTAATAGGAAGGGAAAAAAATTGGGCAAGTTGATCATTCTTCATTAACTTTTGAATGCTTGTATCTAACAATTTTATGAAGGTAAGTGTCATGAATTTTTTCTCCTTACATTCTCACAATATTACATGGCAATAATGTATAATTGAAAAATATCTAATTTATTAATGTTTTACTCATTGCATTAGAAATGGCAATTTTTGAACAATTCAAAACCATTAGCTCAATTCTAGTATAAAATCATAACAATTATATAATTTTGGTGCTTAAAATTGAAATTATACTAGCGTAGTTGTCATTTTTTGAACATCTTCTTAGTACAAGATGATTTTGGGTCTATTGGACACCTCCATTATGTTATGAAATTTGGCATGCAAGTAATAAATAGAATTACCTTAGCCCTATTACTACACTAGAAATATGATCCTACAATTGAATTTTAGGAATTAGAAATTGTTGAATTGTTGGTTGACCACTTTGTAAATGTTTGTGTAAAAATGTGTGTCTTTGGATGGAATGCAATCATACACTATCAGAGGTGAAAATAGGAGTGGTGAATTAATGTCCTATGCACTAATAAAAACAAAGCAGAGGAGGCCATTACTATCATAACATTTTGTAGCCTTCAAAGAGGTTGCCTTGAGTCATCTCCATGAAGTTCATTCAACATTATGCCACATTTAACTACTTTTGGACTTTTGAAAGTCCAAAATTAACAATGGTCATCGGGAGAAAAAAAAATGATCATCAAGGGATAATCCAAAACATCAGGAGATCAATACAAAACCTCGGGATCTATACAATCAACGGGAGATCCATACAATCATCGGGAGATCTCTTGATGATATTATTTGGAGATCTTCGGATGTATAGTCCAAAATTCATTAACCCCTAAAGGACAATTGTCCGTTGAACGGACAATCGAAATCCGGGTAGGTTCCTGTGAAGTCAATTTTGGTTGGATGTTCACAAATTTTTGACACAAGGTGTAAACATGTATCCCCTAACTGGGAATATAATTTTTTTTTCGATCGGATGCCCGGATCAAAAGTTATGCTGCCCCGAACTTTTTTTTTAATCGGGCAGCTTTTGCAAAACTCCTCCTTTACTTCTGAAATTTTATAGGTATGTAATTTACATGATTTCAGATACAAATGTAAAAAAGAATAACCATGTATAGTGTAAAAATCTCACTTTTACAGGAGTTAAAGTCTGCTGGCCCTGTCGGGCAGGGTCAAAAAAAAACTTTTTCTTCTAACTTCGAACGTTATAATCTTTCAATCCGTGCGGTCAAAGTTTCTGAAATTTTTTCCACATATTCCCATAGTAGTCTAGTACAAATTTGTACGGTTGAATTTTGAAAAAAAACATTTTTTTTTCACTTTTTTCTTACTGTTCTAAGAAGTGGCAGTTTTTCACAGCTTGTGTCCAAAATGTGCCTCGTCCTTTAGGGGTTAAATAGTCCAAAAGTAGTTAAATTTGACATGATTACTAAGTGCTTTTTATTACTACTTTTTTTTATTGATTATTTTTTATTTCTAATTTTGATTATTTCTTTTGTTACTAATTTATTTTATAAACCTCTCACCATTCTCTTGCTTAATGCTACATAGCTATTGATGGGGTGTAAAATATTCCACATCATCTTGTTGGTTGGGGTGGATTGACCCCCTTGCTCGTCCCCCCAAGTCAATCCACAAGTGCAGGTAAAAAAAAAGACCCCCTATTTTGTGCTTCATTATTCTAGCTTCTGTACCTCACCGACCTAATTTTGGGGCCTCTGATTGAAAATCTGAATTCAGAATTTGCAAATTTTATCATACCTGTCAAATAAAAAATTTCAGGGTTTTCCCTTGGGAACGAGCGAGGGGGTCAATCCACCCCGGCCATCCTGTTGGGGGAAGGGTAGAGCAGAAGAGTTGTAGACTACTGAATGTTATGACCCTGAAATCTGGTGATACAAGCAGTTTTTGAGACAACAGTTACAATTTTACTCCAATCGCGATGCCAAGAATGAAAACAACAACATATACGCTCGTGGAGGAGGTGTTGGGTACTTGTATATTTAAAATTTAACTCCGTCTGTCTGTCTGTCTGTCTGTCTCTTCATTCTCTTGTCTCCAGCAGACCGTTTCCCGCTGGTGGTTCATGCATTCTACTCTTCTGCAATGCCTTGAGAGCTTACTTTCATTTGTGTACCAAACCTAGAAAACTACAACATGCAAATCTAGTGATATTTAGTCTGGACAAAGGACTGGCACCACGATCAATCAGGTCTTCCAGATCCTCTTTTCCCCATTCGTACCTAAACCTAAATTAAAACCATTGCATGCAGTGGAGGCAGGGTGGTTGTTATCATGACTGCATTGACTTGCAATGGATGAAAGTTCATACAAAGGCATATTTTAGAGTCAATCTTTGAAGTTATTGTACTTCAATTCTAGCCTCGACTGCTTTGGTCCAGAGGCCAGAGAGAGCCCAGAGAGCCTAAGCTTAGCATGAACGATAAGCATTGAGAGGTTCGACCTGGCAGAACAAATGGGCCGTAGTTGCAGAAGGCTGCCACAATGCAACCAACCAGCCAACCCACGCAGGCAGGCACGCAGACTGGAATCACGGTTCAGTTGAGGATGTTGGCGCATGCAGATCAGAAGGATTTGCAACTTCCAAGTACACACATCATTCAATTAAGAATAGCAAAGAACTTAAGTACTTAACTTACCAGTTTGGTTTGGCAGCAATCTCAGCTTTATCGGGAAACGCAGAACTTAACTTAACTTAAGCTTACGTACAGACAACAACAGTGGAGTGAGTACTGGAGTCTGGACTCTGGACTCTGGAGGAGTCTAAGCTTAGGGTTAGCCAGGCAGGCATTCAAATTACGTTACGTCATGCTCCATAAGAGGGTTGGTTCCTGTTGGCGCAAGTCCCTGTGTGTACCTCTGCACACAATTTGGGAACTATCAATCCTTGCAAACTTGCACTTGGGCATAAGTTAACTGAACAGACACCCGCATGCTCGATTGTTCGTATGTGGTTGGAGGACAACGAAACTGAATCGAAGTCAGTTGAGAAAAGAAAGGTGTTCCCTGTCGTTGGGCATGTTTGTTTAGTGGAAGCAAATATGACTTGTAGAAGACATGAGATTTCAATGATTTCAATTGAAAAAAAGGAATAATATGCATGCAATCCTATGTAGTGACCTCCGAAGTAAACAACATTGTGTTTCTATCCTAGCAATGAAATTCCATTTCATCTGTGTCAAAAAAACAAAAACAAAGTATACAACATAAAGAATCAAAGAGTGTTGAATTCAACAACATGGTGCCATGAGAAAGGAGGTCATAGTCTTGTAAACCAACGGGCTCTTGGTCCCAAACATGGTAGTACTGTGAAGATCCCCCTTTCTACAATAGAACTTCCATAAAGAGACAGGCGGGGATTGGTTTGACACATTACATTAGAGAGGTTTTATTACATAAGGAAGGGTCATTCGCATTCATGACATTTGAATGTGAACCATGCTAGGACCGACAATCAATATTGCTTTAGAGAGGTTTATTACTTTAGTTAGAGACTATTGCTTATTAGAAGTTTTGTTGTACTAAGATACACATACTCCAATTTGTCTTTGTCTACAAAACTATAACATATCACTCAATAAAGCAATCAATATGCCTATTGTAGTGTAGTTCAAATAGCATTGTATAGTAAATTGCATTTTCTGATATGCAATACAACACTATGTTTCAAAGCTAGTATTGAATTTTAGGCTCCATCTTTGTAAGGTGAAGCTTTAAAAGTCCTGGATGTAAGGTAAAACATTACGGACCTTTTGCCCATTATGGAACTCTATGAATGAGCCCATTACAGTTTTCTTTTAGTTTTTGAGATTTGGGCCACATTCAATGTCTTAGCTAACTGAAATGGAGTAACTAGCGACTGCAGTAGGAACTTTCAGTTTTTTTGTGTTAGTTCATTGGAGGAAGTGCCTTTTTCAGGTCTTCTGTGTTAGAAAACATTGTGACTGTAATAGGTAAGTAAGATGAGTGTCATGGATCAGTTTTTGTTGGTTTCGGGGTAGTCTACAAGCTGTAATGGGCTGAACACTTCAAAAATTCATAACAAATTCACACTTTGTCGAATAAATTTGGTTTCAAATGCTCTTGCCATTTCTATCACTTGACTTTCTTTGGGAAAAAAAGTAGAAAATTTCAGAAATGACAAGAGGGCAAACCTCCCATTTGGTCCGTAATGGGCTGTTTTACCTTATATAAAGTTTTTTAGAGGCTGCCGTTATGGATTGAGATAAGACTTTGTATTTCTACTTACTGCATTCTATGGTACAAAATCTGTTTTATTTTTAAATTCGATCAAATATGGTAATATCAGAAATACATACAAAAGATATACCAGCATACGTAGATACATGACCGAAATGGATTGTTGAGACATTTTAGGGTTACAGCACTCAATTTCTTGAGCTTCTCAATTGTCTATTTTACACCATCTCCACGTTTCTGGTTCGTTGACTCTAGCGTATAACTACTAGGGATGGGCACTGGGCTTTGGAGAGGGCAGCAATGATCAAAGCCTTACACACACAATCCTGCTGGGAATATATGGAGCTTGATTGACTGATCGCTGAAGATGCTTGTCTACCATCTTGCTCATGAGATACCCAACAGCATGCATTTGCCAATCTGATCTGAAGAGTAAAGATACCTGGAAAATCAATCCAGAGCATGGGTGATGGAACTTGAATTGGTCTGGGCATTCTCGGACTGCGTAACTTCTGCCAGTCTGAAGCTAAGCATTAAACCCCAGCCAACGGCCATCCAGTTGGTGTTCTCATTGGTTATTGCTCCACATGAAACATGCAACAAGCTCCCAACTGGCCGGTTCCTTACGACTGACTATCCTCAACTGAACGTGGCAGGGTGAAGAAAAAGCTTAGCCTACTTCGATTTGAGTGTTCCACAAATGGAATTTCCCTGGGCCTCATAATGATTGTGACTGAAGTTGTGGGCTTACACGAATCCGTACGAACAGAAGGAGCAGCAAGTGAATGCCAAGCTAGAACTGCAGATTGTAACCCTAGCAACTTGACAGAAATCCCCTTCTGTTACTTACAGTAGAAGATCTGCATGAATGAGTTGAGGCTCCTCAGATCTGGCAACTGCCTGAGGCTAGGAGTGTGCATGCATGAGAGATGCTACGAACTGAAACCCTAGCTTAGCTACCTTAGAAGCTCTCTCACTGGCAAAGAAATTCCGTTACGTTTGTTTAAGATAAAACAAAGAACGAAAATCCTAACTTAGCTAGAAACTGAAGCACTTGCAACCAACTTAACTTACATTGGCAGTTTGGCACTGGACAGGCGAAGACTGAAACAGAATCCCCGCAATCCTGTTGTGGCAGCGTGTAGGAGTACACTGACTGAGTCGGTCTGTACTCTGTACTCAGCCATTGAATATTAACTTACCAGAACTGATCGAACCTGCAGCTCTAATCAAAACTTTTTTTAATGAATGGAGGGATCTTCATTTGCAGAGAGATCACAACTTCAGTCACAAGTTTGCTCTTATCGAAACTTGGGTTGTGCATGAACTTGTGATAGAGTTAACTTATCAGTGAACTCTAACGGCATTTAATTCCTGGAATCAAATGGAGAATGCATTTCTTGGCAAGCTGCCAAGCTCTAGCTAGTGTCTTTGGGTGTTTTCTTCTTCTTCTTTATCTGTTTAAAAAAAAATATTATTAGTGTGTCTCCTTATCATCGTCCTCTTTGTGCAATTCCAACAAGCTTTTTGATGTTTTGTTTTTGTTTTAGCACCAAGTATATAATTTTTTCACGATATGATATATGCAATTGCTCATTTTAAAACTAAGAATTCTTGGACTTGTGACAAGTAAGTCCACGTCCCTCTCCGCTGAAATCGTAGTAGGAGTTCTTTTCTGAAGTCCATGAAGGAAAAATGAACACTTTGAAACGAGCACAGGTTGTGCAGCCATTTTCCATTCCAATAATGTAATCAATTAACCCCTAAAGGACAATTGTCCGTTGAACGGACAATCGAAATCCGGGTAGGTTCCTGTGAAGTCAATTTTGGTTGGATGTTCACAAATTTTTGACACAAGGTGTAAACATGTACCCCTAAGTGGGAATATAATTTTTTTTTCGATCAGATGCCCGGATCAAAAGTTATGCTGCCCCGAACTTTTTTTTTAATCGGGCAGCTTTTGCAAAACTCCTCCTTTACTTCTGAAATTTTACAGATATGTAATTTACGTGATTTCAGATACAAATGTAAAAGAAACTAACCATGTGTAGTGTAAAAATCTCACTTTTACAGGAGTTAAAGTCTGCTGGCCCTGTCGGGCAGGGTCAAAAAAAAACTTTTTCTTCTAACTTCGAACGTTATAATCTTTCAATCCGTGCGGTCAAAGTTTCTGAAATTTTTTCCACATATTCCCATAGTAGTCTAGTACAAATTTGTACGGTTGAATTTTGAAAAAAAACATTTTTTTTTTCATTTTTTTCTTACTGTTCTAAGAAGTGGCAGTTTTTCACAGCTTGTGTCCAAAATGTGCCTCGTCCTTTAGGGGTTAAGTTACCTTATGCTACTGCTTGCATCCTTACAAGTTGGCAGTCACTGCCAGTCTGAAAAGATGCTGTGTTTGCATGGGTGTTGCGCTCTTCTTGAATAATTGAAGAGCTTATGAGGAGAGTTGCGTTGGAGATTACTATGATCAGCGTTCAGAGTATTTTTGAAGTTTTACCAGCTTTTTTCCTTTAGATCTCATATTGAACCAGTTTTTCAACTTTTTCAAGTGCGATTGTTTCTCTATTATTGACTCCAAAATGAAATTTTATAGATTTTCTCACCAGATTTTACCGTTGTTTTCGAATTGCAATCGGGTTCTATTCCCAATTCCACCGGTAGGCTAACAATCCATGAACTAACAGGCAATTCTCCCTGAACATTGACTTTGATAACAGAGCCATCACATCCTATTGCTTCAACTTGTCTTCCTTCAGTTGCAACTGGTAGCATTAGGAATTGCCAATTTTCATGATTTCCACACAGACATGGAATCATCACACAAACTCAACTCAACAGCAACAGAACATAAATGATTGCCCATTTTAATTGGAAACTTTGACCAATGCAACTTGCAACAATTGTCAATGAGCCAGGGCTCTTTGCAACAAGCTCAAGTTCACGGCATTTTAAAGTGGCTCTCAGTTGTTTTCAGACACCTCCAAAATTTATCATAACTCAACTAAGAATTGAAAAATTATGGTGAGTTTGATTTTCAGCAAAATTTGAACTAGTTCTGGTATGAGTGGACCTGTTTTATTCATAGTAACTTAATGGTTTCCAAAATGCTTTTCTAGTTGATTAGTCCATTGCATGGAAAAGTAAACTTCAATTGCCATGCAATGACATCAAAAAATTATTTTGGATACATTACCGTACGTTGGGGTCAGGGTCGAAACATCGGTGCTCAATAATTAATTACAATTCCCAGAGTTCGGCACTTTAAATTTAATTTCTTAAAAATTCAACATTGTGATAAAATGATTAGATTGCCTTCAACATGAAGATTCCTATGTCATTACCCGTCAAGTTCCATGATTTGAGTATACAAGTTATTTATTCAAGTTGGGTGGTAGGAGGTGAAACAATCTATGTGGGATAAGTAAATTAAGATTAATAGGCACTCAATTACTCATAGTTAAGCTCTCATCTTTAGATTATCCCATATCCTTTGAAGATTCTTGGTAAACACTGGGTTTCATTATAAAAACGACCTCTCCATTCTTGATTGCTCATGATAAGCCTCCTTCCCCGTGTCATAGGAAACTTTCATGATCGGACTTAACGTTTGACCATTTTGGTTAATATTGGATACTTTCTTTGTCTACAGCAACTTCGTCATTTAAATCTTCCTGAATTCAGCAATTTCTCTCTTTCATTCTTTTATGGCTTTTTGGAAAATTATTATTTTCTGCCAACCCTACCCCAAAGGTACGGTACTACAAATTGATATTTTTTACTATGGCAGTTTCGGAGTGACCATTTTATGGTCTACAGTCTTTGGAACTCAAAGGGTTGTTTTTTCTATTCAATAACTTAAAGTGAGTTGTTTAGTCTTTTAGTGTTCAAGTGACTTCTTCATTCTAGAGGGGAAAATGAGAAGTTATCACTCTTGCAAACAAAGAATATGTTGTAGCTTCCTAGCAGCTTGGATGAATGCCTAACTTATTTAACAATATTAAAAAAAATTCTAATTTTAATATATTATTTTTTGGGTTGCTTAAGTGTTTTTTGCATTTTAACTAATTATTACATAGAAAGTTGCCCAAGTTGCTAGGAAGCTATGGTATCGATCCATAGTTGAATACTTTTGTATATTACATTCTTTGCAAAATCTATACCATAATTTTAATAGTTGAATCCTACCGGTTAAGACATTGCTATTTGGTGAACTTGCATATGTATACCCTTACAATATTTTTTACAGTGGCATTGAGATGATATAGTACTTGTTCATTGTGTATTACTCTTTTTGATTGATTATGATCTATTGTAGTTGTTGATTTTAAAAAATCCTAAAATAGATGCCAAAATTTTACAAATTTTTTTTTGAATTTTTTTATGTTGAATAAAATAATATTGATGGAAATTTATTTTTGTTTCTATTGAAATTCATATTGGATCTATAAATTATAGTAATGTAATATGACCTATGAATTATATAACACATCATCACCATTTTCTTATTATTCTATTTTAATAAATTAATTTCAATGAAGACCTTGAAATTATAGCTTTACAAGCATTGTTGACTATGGGATCTATTTGTATATTTTGAATGACCAAGGAAGCCGTTTGAAGTCCATATTATGAAGCCATTGAATTTTGAAATCACATGGCAAAAGCTCCATAATTTGAAGCCATAATTGTTTTGGTATCATTTATGTTTGTCCTTCCATTCTTATTTTTAATTATTTTAGAGGCTTTGTCATTTGTCTATGCATTCAATGTTTTTGGCCCTCCACCATTACAATGGTAGCCATTTCAAGTCCTCTTCATTAGATTATACATGACTTTGCTTGGCTTTTTGCTAGAAAGCCAAGTAATGAACACCATTTGTAAAGTTGTTCAACATGATTTGATATTATAGCACCATCATATTTGAACTTTTCAAGCAAAGAAGTTTAGCAACAATTTAGTAATAAACAATTAAAAAAATCCATAAAAATGAAATGGAGAATGATATGACCATGATTGCTCTAGAAGGTCTATATCTCTTGATGAAGAACTGGAGATTAAAAAAAATGAACAAAAAAATAACCTCAATGCTTAAGTAGTGCTTAACAAAACAAGAAAACATTCTAAAGAAATTAAGCCATATTGCAATATTATGATTCTATTAAAAAAAAATTAAACATTAGCATTTAATAAGAATGGAAATAAAGAATAACTAATAAAAAAATTATGAATATTTTTTAATGTTTTTATTTCAAAAAGAAGACATTCATATTTTAAAATATATAAAAATAAAAATTCACTAATTACATGTGAATTAAAAAATTGCAAGTGCCAAAATAAAAACTTGAATATTTGTAGATTTTCAGAATTTTGTGAATTTCAAATTTTAGCATTTCAAATTCCAAAATCAACAATTAGTATTCATTGATAGTGTGGAGGGAAGTGGACCTATAGTTGGTATCAAACATATTCACAAATTAAAGTATTTAATAGTATTTTAGTTTTATAAACACAATTTATATAGAATGGACCAAAGTTTGTTGGTAAAAAGGAATAAAATAACGAGAAATTTGCATTTCTAATTGCTAACTTTGATGACTAAATAGTGATTGTAGAAGCTTGAAATGTTGCAACTGAAATCTCAAATCCTTAGAAGCTGAAAATATAGAAATAGTAATCTTGAAACCTCTAATTTTCTAAATTATAATTTGTAAGTTTGTAAATTTTTTTATTTCAATTCTGTATTCAAATAGTCTATTTTATAATTTATATGTTTCAATCTTATAAGTTAAATTTATAAAAAATGAATTTATAAATCTATAATATTATAGAGAGGATGATCTAAACTAGTGAAACAAACTTCAAATGGTTATAGCCTAATACATCACACAAATGAGGGGCATGGTTTAAACAATTACCATCATAAACAATCATATTGCAAAGTGATTGAGTCCAAACTCATTGTAAATTTATCGGCAATGAAAAATTTAATGTCCAAAAATGATGTTAAAAAGATGTGGTTTCAAATGTGGTCTTAGCTTCATTTATATGGTTTTGAATCTCCATTATATTAGATGTGTAGCTTAAACTTATTAAATAGACCTTATATACTTCAGAGCATTAAAAAAAATGCTCAAACCAACTCTTACATGTAAATCATCACCTTCATAAAAGTGCATAGATTGTATGTAAATAAGACATAAGCCATCAAATTTGAGACAAATGCATTGCAAAATTGAAGATAATGGCAAATTTAATGGTGACACCTATAGTATCAAGTTGAATAACTTGTGGGGGCATGCCAAATGAGGGTTCTCTCCTATTTTAAGGGATTTCCTTAGAAGAAGAGCTGTCAAATTTAGTTGTGTTTTCAATTTGATTTGTGTGGGTTCAAAATTCTTATCATTTAGTTGTGCACATGCATCTAATCCTTGTATTAAATTTGCAGTATATATGCAATAATAAGTAATAATAATATATCGTTGAAATAAATAATCTACTACATATCAAGGCTTGATATATTTTTTTACCAATCTTACTTTCTAAATAGTAAGTTTGTGATCAATAACTAGTCCAATGTAAAATTGTTCTAGATACAAGTGTTTTTGACTATCAATTACTAGAAGTTTTTCACAAAAAAGATTTCATTTCCTAGGATGTTAGATAATAAAAAAATTTGTTGGAAAAATTTCAAAACTAATGGTATTAGAATTCCATGAAAATAGTGAAGTGCCAAAACAATAGAAGATTCATTATAATAATTTTTATTTTAAATATAATATTTTAATACTCTTACAAGGATCCATTGCTTAAGCAAAATTTGGGACATTTTTCACTCTCCTTTTGAGATTATATTACTAAGACACACCTTTGGGTTGGTGTCGAATACCATAAAATAGAGCCTTCTGGTTATTCACTATACAAATTTCATTATATGGTTGTTGGAAAGTTTGAAGTATTTTAATCCCTTAGATCAATAGATATTATAACTAGTTAAAGTGTAAATGATGTATGAAAACTTCCTTTGAACTTTTCATCATTAAAAACATGTGAGTAAATCATCAATCTAAAAAAGTAGTGAAACATCAATCTAAAATAGTATTGAAACATCAAGGTAATTTTTTTATTACTTTCTTTTTAACTTCATAAGTAGAATTAGAACAAGATAAAAATTCATTTTCCATTCTCGTTTACAATCTTGTGAACAAAATTTACTTTCAAGGACCTCTAGGCTTGAACCAACTAGGTCAAATTAATAAGTGTATGTTGTATAACAATGTGTAACCTTAGGAAATTTATGTCTCCTCTTAGAATAAGCATTGGTCATGGAGCATGTTGTTATTCATTTTTTCTACAATGAAATATCTTCATTTAACCAAAGGTTAATATTACATCTTATTATCCAAACATGACAATCTTATCTTGTATTTGAAGTTAGTGACCTTTTGGAACTAATATTTGCACTTGTAGAAAATGAGGTTTTAAGCTCATCAACGGGCAATGTGGATCTTTGGCACAAAATTTTGACTTTGAGCTTGGTGGTCCAAAACCTCCTTTCTACTAATGCCAATATGTTCCTTTGGAAACAAATTTGTGCATGAGTAGCAATGAGCTATGCCACAAGAGGCTTTTGAAAGGCTTTGTCCTATTGCACAAACTCATTTTTTTAGTAAGGTCCTATTCAAATCTTCTCCTATGAAGCTTTTATCAATGCAAAGCCTCCACCCCTTTGGTCTAGATCCAAGGTTCCTTTTGGTATAATTTAAACTATAACTTTGTTTTTCTACACACTACTAGCAACGACCAATTGAAGATTTTAGGATGTTGAAATATAAAAAAACTTAAATCTCAAATCCTTGAAAGCTTTAAATCCCTAAAGTTCTTTCATGTTTAGAAGCTGAAAACCACATCAAAATACTAGACAATCTCCAAAGCAAGGCTAAAATCTTCATCTATATTTATTTTTTATAAATCCAACCATAGGATCCTTTAGTTAACTTATTAGAGTATGCCCTCCTAAAATTTTGGAATAAGAAACCTTACCAATTGCAAGATCATGATGCTTGGATTTCAAAAAGAAGTATTTTCAACTCTTCCCAGATACTTCAGAATTCATATTTCAAACATTTTATCCAAAAATGTATAGATCCTAAAACTTGCAACTCTTCATAGTATGCTGAAGAAATAATGTTGGGAATATAGATTAAAAAATTTCATGTTCATGATTAGAAAATAGTAAGTAGAAAGAAGTAGAGAATGATTTAAAATACTAAATTGTTCATAACTTATTTATGGAATTGAAAAATGCCAATTGCAATGGTTGTAGTGTTGTCATAAACAATCTACATCCTATTATTTTATTGTTTCCCAAAATATTGAAAACTGTTAAATAAAAGATCTCAAAGTTTAGAATAGAGATTCTATAATTGATTGCAATCAAAAACTCTTCATAACTTTTATCTAATTCATCAAAATGGAATACTTCAATGCTTTCTACATATACAAAAATCTAGAAAATCAATTGAATTTTTTTTCTTAAAAAGTTTTATTTTTTCTAAGTTACCTAGGTTGTCCAAGTTGAGAAAAAAAATAACATATCATATAATAACTTTTCAACCATGATGTAGTCAAAATTCTCCTTGGTCCTCTAGGGATTAAACATGTAAATTGTACAATTTGAAATGTGTACTTTGTCAATTCACCAATTGTTAACTTATAGATTGTATACTCAAAGCTTTGAATATTTTTGTTTGTAAATTCACAAATCTATGAGTTTTTCAATTTCAATTCTTCTCTTTCTTATTTTTTCAGTTCTTTTAAATTATAAATTTATAATGTTTTGAATTTGTCAAGTTTGAAAAAATTAACATTATAAACTCATAATATTGCAAAATAAGAGGTTAAGTTTTATCATACATGTAGATCTACTCATGGGTCATTTCCCTAATCTCCCTGGCCCTTGTTTCTACTAGTGATAATGGATCAATGGATAGACCAAACAAAGAGTCTAAATATTGGAGGCTTCAAATCTAGTCCCCAGTTTTAATTCTAGTCCAGCAAGGCTTCAAATTTCCATTCTTTGAGATGTACCCATCAAACTCAAACAGATCCTATGCTCGTGAATGCCCCCCCAAATTGCAGAAAAGTCCTCATTGGACTACCAACTTACGAAGAAAAAAACTCTTTGCATTAATTTGTCGTCGTAAAACCCCCACCACAATTTTAAAAACCTTCAACAAGATTCCCAACATGCAACATCAAAGACTGGCTTTGAGTGCTTGAATGATTTCCTCTCTCAAGTCTAGAGGGGAGTGCCAACATCCGACGAGTCCCAAATTCCCAAAACAATCCAAAGCAAACCCAAAATCCAAGATGCCCAAGAACAAGTGCGTACGTTCCTCCCCCAGAAAATAAGTTTCTTAAGTTAAGATATATGATGAAGCCCACTTTACCCGCCGTGGAGGTCGGACAGCTCTCCATCGCAATGAATGGCCTTGCCTCCCCCATGGCTTTCTTAAGTACAAAAAAACATTCTCCATCCCCTTCTCAGTGGTCACAACAAAGCTGGCCATCTTGGGATTCATTTGGGCAGGAAGGTTCTGGATGTCTTGGGTTTAGGGTCAAGGAGGCCAGCTTTTGCGGGTCTTTACGTCTCGGTGCCCATACGCGGGCGGGGGTATTTGGAATCCGAGCTTTGGAATTGAAGGACTGAATTGCAGTTTGTTGTTTCAAGACCTTTTTGGATCACGCGAGATTTGGGCTACGCCTCGAGGAGATTTTGCAGCAATAGTAGAAGCTACCCTCGAGAAAGTTGAGCAGCTATGATACTACGAAAGCTAGATGATGCTACAAGGACAAAGCCTCTTGTAGTGTAGCTGCTTGCCACTTCTCCTCCAGATTCAAAGATCGGTTTTCGAATTTTTTCCATTTAAGGTAACTACACCCCCAAAAGCATCTGAATATTAAGCAATCCATCAGAGTTTCCATTATTATATTCGAAAACTTATTGTAGGATCTTGTTGGTTGTTAAAAGGGGATTCTAGATTCTCTTAGAATGCATTTTTTGAACACTCTATGAAAAACCTATGGATTTTCAAAGTGCTAAAAAGAGGTGTTTCTAAAATCGACTCCAGACTTTCATGAATGGTGGGAGTACATTTTAGGCAAGAATTTGTAAAGGTCGGATTTAGAAAGAGGTCACTTTTGGATGTAGTTACCATAGTGTAACTTGCAATCTTGATTGGTGTGATGAAGCTATTTAAATCTGGAAATTATAGATGAAACATTGTTTCTTCATTTGAATGTATGACCATTTCTTTGCATGTAGTGATAATACTATTCATTCAAGATTGGAGAGTGTTTTGAAAATGTCATGATAATGTATGGATTTTGAATTTGCCACACTCTAAAATATCATTGCAAGAATTTTCAACCTTGAACAAGCTTTAACTTAACTCCTCAAGGCCTAAGAAGACATAATGTGTCCTCTTCAAGTGTCAATAGCAAATTCTTGGTGCAGTGAAACAAATCTCAATATTTTGTAAAGTAGACTTTTGTAGAGTAACAAGTTCATATACTTCTAGAATTTTTGGATTTTCAAAATTTCAATGTGAGAAGTGTTGTAAAATTTATTTAGGAAATGTAGTCTTGTACAAAGGGGGAATGTGTATTGGTTTTGGACAAGGTCAAAGTGAAAGGAATGGTGGCATTGTTATTGAAGATGTTCCAAAAGATGTATGTGTGTGTACAAATTCGAAAGTTTTTTTCTTTTCATTTTTAAATTCAAAAAATGCTACATTTGCCTAAAATTTCAACCCGTTTTTTTTATGGGGGGGGGGGGCTTAAATTTTTTCTTACTTCTTATAATTTTTTTTCCACCAAAGTTGCAGTTTTTTTGCCTATAAGTTGATTACAAAAAATCGTTATAATCTAAAAATCCAATAGTCAATATTTTCCATAAATCCATACATACTAGACAAAGTAGTCTATACTTATATATTGTTAAAATTAAAATCTCAAGCACATCCATATGCAAAAAAATATCAAAGTAGGACAACTCATTGACAAACTTTATTGTCAAGAAGTTGTCAAACCTTGAGGGGGTAAGAAGAAATGTTATAAATTAACCCCTAAAGTTCCTTGACTATGCTTTTACCAAAAACGTTCCAAAATTGCCATTTTTAGCAAAAGTACCAAATTTAAGAGAAAAAATAAATTTGAACACATGAAACCGTAAGATCTTGTAGTAAGTTGTTTTGAAAAGATGTGGAAAAAATTTCAGAAATTTACACCGTGTGGATTGCAAGATATTAACATTTGAAGTGACAAAAATCAGTTTTTCTGCCCTACAAAAAAACAAGCAACAACACTTTAGAGGGTCACATTTGTATGAAAAAATGTCCCAAATGGTGGTGCATCTTTGGTGTATGCAAAATTTTTATTATGGAATTGATAAATGCCAATCCCAATGGTTGTAATGTTGTAATAAACAATCTACATCCTATGATTTTATTTTTTTCAAAAAATATTAAAAATTGAGTTAAATGAAGGACTTCAAAGTTTATTTTAGAGTAGAGATTCCATAATTGCCCGCAAACTAAAATTCCTCATAACTTTCATCTCATTGATCAAAATGGACCGATTGAAAGCTTTCCTCACATATATAAATCTAGGAAACCAATTTCAAATTTTTATTTTTGAAAAAAGTGATTTTTTCAGATCTGCCCAAGCTGCCCGAGTTGAGAAACAAACAACATTTTGCATCATAACTTTTCACTTGTATACTCAAATGAAATTTAATTTAGCATACATGTAAGATATTCCTCGTCCATACCTTGTAAAAAAATTTCAGCCTAAATAAGTCAAAACTCCGCTGACATGTACCTGCCCAAAAAAGTTATGTTGACAAAAACACAAGGTCAGTCCTTTAGGGGTTAACAAGTTGTGAAGCTTCAAATGATTTTTTAAGTTATAAGTCAATTTTTCCATTATAAAAAAAACAAAAATAAATAAATCCTACACTTTTTATAAGAATATAAAAATATAATGTAATGTAAAGATTTGACATTAAAACGAATTTTTGAAGAAAAAGCAAAGAATTTTTTTAATACAAAATACACTAAAAAAAATATGAAAACTTAATTTTTTTGAAGACATAATAATGAAAAAGATTACAATGTAAAATCATGAATCCATTTCATTCTATATTTAGAAAATCAATGGGCCCAAACTCATAGGCTTGGTTGCAGGCCCCAACTTTAAATTTCAAGAAAATTATTAACATTAGGAAAGTTTCAATTTTTTATATTCAAATAAAAACTACACTTGGCAAGCTTTGTTTCATTAGTAAGTTGAGCTCATATTTAAAGTTCAAAACTAAAATGGATGATTAGAAGCTAAAAGTTACCAAAATACATTGCATGTATCGTGATTAGTTTTTAACCATCTTTTTAGAGTTAGGGTCTTGTATAAATCCAAGAATAATTTGAATGCCTTAAATTTGGTAGGGTGATGGGACATAGCCATCAGAAGAAGTACAATATTTTTGACCTAGTGAATGTTAAATCTATTGGAGATACTCTTGGAGTCTCCTTTTGGAGGTCGATTCTATAATACAACCATGAAGTATGACCTCATCGATCAAAAATAACACATGAAAATCATATAATTTGCATTGAATGGTATTTTCCAATCAAAATATACAAATCAACCACTTCAACTCTTTTGGATTAATGGCATGGCATGGCCATCTAGAATCCATAGAATAAGATGGAAAAACATCAAGAAATGATAAACTAAGTTAAATTTATAAAGGTTAAACCTAGTCTTTGTCTTAAAGGTGGTGTCTTTAAAGACTTGAGCATGACTACATGAGTTTTTTAAAGTTGTGATTGTCCAAGGACATGAAAAATACACCAATACCTTGTAAAGTACCATTACATATTTAGATGAAATTCTAGTCTTAGGTGGTCACTTCCTATGGTCACATTCAACAACAAGAAAATATTATATTGAATTCTATGGTTATTTTGCATGGTCACCATGTTAACCACTACTTTTCAAATATTTTTGAGGTTTTGGGCTTTTGGAGAACTCCTCAAAAAAGTTAAGAAAACAAAAGCAATTTCAAAAAGCATAATACTTACATACAAGGAGCCTCATTAATTTTTCAATCACTACCAACTTTTGTGTTATGTGGTCTTTGAAACAAAAGTAAAAATCCTTACAAACAAAATCTGAATTTTTCTTAAATCATTGGGTTTGGTTTTATAAACTATATCCAAAATCTTGAATGAGATATCTTATCCTCACTAAATGTTGAAAAGGGATCCATATTCCAAAATCACTTCCAAATTGTGATTTCTCAAATGAAGTCAAAGTTTTTGGAATTCAAAATAAGAAAAATCTAGCCATGGGTTCTTGTTCACGACAATCATGCTTTCTCCCAATTTCCGATGACTTTGATTAAATGAATTTTGAAGTTTCTTCAATCAAAATTTTGTTTTTGGAAATTAAACTTTTTTTTCCTAAAAAGAATGACTTGGGGGGTCTCTATTTCAAATATTCACAAAAGAAGAGTTTGCCATTTTTGACCAAATGTAATAATGAATACCACACCCAGCTATGAGGGTCATCATTTCAATTTCAATTTTTATATTATTTTTCAATAACTTAGTGCCTTATAGAGGAACATTTAATGGGTGGTAGATTTATTACTTTCAGATTTACATGTGTCCCATTTGGTCCATTTTTTGATAGTTTGGCATTTGCAATATTAATTAATTTGTTTTTTGGTTGCTTTTCAATTAGAGTAATTTCCAAAAAATTCAATTTTTTCTTTTGTTTAATTTTGCCAATCCTCATAGCTGGCTATAATAGTTTTCACAAGGATTAGGGGAATGGAAGATTGTTTTTAGAGCCATGCAATTAAACGAGGTACATTAGGAAACCAAAAATATTGCTTGATCTTTCCCAAATGTTTACTATATGCTCCAACCAATCCCTTGTCCACTTCTACATCCAAGGATTTCTTTTT